>CM028332.1:54903364-54905864 GCA_016647705.1 Eucommia ulmoides
TGAACGAGCTAAAAATACAGAAATTGAAAGATAGATTACCTTGACCCAACGTTTATGAACGAAACACAAACCAATGGTATAATGATCTTGACCCAATGATTATAATGAATCACAAATCAAAGATATAAGTTTGAACGCCACAAGAAACTCTTGATAAGTTCAAGAAAAGTTCTCTAAAGAACTAAAGAGAAAACTATCACAATTTTTATTAATCAAAGTAATGTGAAATTCGTAGGTCTACAAAGCCCCTTAAATAGGTGGCCAAGAGAATAAGAAAAGAAACCCTAATACACTTTGAAATTCGTGGGTCTACATGGAGGAAAAAGGAAACCCTAAAATCTAATTGCTAAATAAAGAATAAGGAAGCTTCCTAATTTGCCTTACATTCCTAGTTGGAAAAGGAAATAATTTACTTGGCAATCAAGCTTACAAATCAGCCTAAAATAATTAAAAGACTTAAAATAATAAAATAAATATGATAAGAATTTCGTGGTCCACAAGCCTTGGTCCATTTGAGTTCATGTCTAAACCCATTTACTTGCTTTGATGAGATGGATTAGGCCTTGATCGTCATTTGGGCCTAATTTGGGCTTTATTGTTTTCGATCCAGCCGAAAGCTCTTGAATTAGCCCATTAAGCGCTTCTTTGATCTTCTTGGATCTTGCCCTAGTAATGGGCCCAACCGGGACATGCAATGTGTCCTTTGATATTACTTGTTGGTTCTCATCATCCCCCCTCTCTTCAAAAGGATTCAACCTCGAATCTTCACCTACATCAAACGGAGAAAGATCAGAGACATTAAATGTAGCACTAACGTTATACTTACCTGGAAGATCCAACTTGTACGCATTATCATTGATCCTCTGAAGGACTTGAAATGGACCATCCCTTCTAGAATGTAGCTTGGTCCGCCTATGGGCTGGAAATCTTTCTTTTCTTATATGCACCCAAACCCAATCACCAGGTTCAAAGATGACTCGTCTACGGCCCTTATTTGCTTTCTTTGCATATTGCTCATTTTTCTTCTCTATGTGTTGTCGTACACTTTCATGGAGTTTCTTCACCATCTTAGCCTTCTTTTGTCCATCCAAACTAGCCCTCTCGTTGACTGGCAAAGGCAACAAATCCAAAGGAGTTAGTGGATTAAAACCATAAACAATCTCAAATGGTGAAAAATCACTAGTAGAATGAACATTCCGATTATAAGCAAATTCAATGAACGGCAAACAATCCTCCCAATTTTTCAAGTTCTTTTGACTTATAGTACGCAACAAAGTAGATAAAGTTCGATTTACTACCTCGGTTTGTCCATCCGTTTGGGGGTGAAAGTAGTTGAGAACAATAATTTAGTTCCCATCTTTCCCCACAAGACTTTCCAAAAATAGCTTAGGAACTTAACATCACGATCAGATACAATACTCTTAGGAATACCATGGAGACGTACTATCTCTCTAAAGAACAAATCAGCGACGTGGGTCGCATCATCAGTTTTATTGCAAGATATGAAATGTGCCATTTTAGAGAACTTATCAACAACCACAAAAATCGAATCCCTACCTTTTCTTGACCTAGGCAAGCCTAAAACAAAGTCCATGGAAATATCCATCCAAGGCGCACTAGGTACAGGCAAGGGAGTGTATAATCCATGTGGTAAGACTCTAGATTTGGCTTGCCTACACGTAACACACCTAGCACAAACTCTCTCCACATCATGTTTCATCTTTGGCCAAAAGAAGTGTTCATGTAACACGTCTAAAGTCTTTCTCACACCAAAATGACCCATCAAACCACCCCCATGTGCTTCACGCACGAGTAACTCACGCATAGAACTATTAGGCACGCAAAGTCTATTTTCTCTAAACAAGTACCCATCTAGTCTATAGAACTTACCAAACGCTGTCTTCTCCCATGCATCAAACGCACTAGCAAAATCATCATCATTAGCATACAATTCTTTAACATATTCAAACCCCAGTTGCTTTGCATTTAATGTAGAGAAAAGGGCATACCTTCTGGAGAGTACATCAGCCACAATATTTTTCTTACCTTGTTTGTATTTGATTACATAAGGGAAGGTTTCAATGAATTCCATCCACTTGGCATGCCTTCTATTTAACTTACTTTGTCCCTTCAAGTGCTTCAAGGACTCATGATCGGTATGTATGACAAACTCTCTCGGCCACAGGTAATGTTGCCAAGTCTTCAATTCTCTCACCAACGCAAAAAGATCCTTATCGTATGTTGGGTAATTCAATGCTGCCCCATTTAGCTTTTCGCTAAAGTATGCTATTGGCCGATTTTCCTGCATCAAAACAGCTCCAATGCCTATTCCTGAAGCATCACATTCAATCTCAAAAGTTTTAGAAAAATTAGGTAATGCTAATAAAGAAGCACCACATAACCGTTCTTTAATCTCATTAAATGCACGCCCTTGCTCCCTACCCCATTTAAAACCCACAGATTTTTTGACAATTTCAGTGAGTGGTGCAGCTAGTGTACT
>CM028332.1:54908364-54918364 GCA_016647705.1 Eucommia ulmoides
AATCTGCCCAAGCTTGCATTAGAGGCCTGATCGTCTTCATCTAGGTCATCCCCATAATCATCTTCATACACGAATTGGGGCTGATTCCTCTCTCTTCGTTGCACATTAGGAGCTCTCGGTGGTTGCCCCTTTTGTGCGCTAGACTCAACTTTGTCAAGCCGCTCATGCACTTCATCAAACCGCAAGTTCAACTGTTGAAACTTTTGCTCCAAGGCCTTGTAGAAAACTTTTGCGTCCATTATGTCCATCCTTTCATGTGCTTCATCGGACGAGCCTTTGTTTGTTTCTCGAGACATGTTTAGTAACCTGCAAAACAAAGTTAGCAAACCTCACAAACACTCCCTCACGTGTTTGCACTCAAACTATGTCACTCCACTCGTATATCACTCAAATTCAGCTTTACCCTCTTATAAGCTCGCACTCTCTTGCCTTTTTCCACTCTTTAGTTATCTCTTTTAGTTCTTTATTGAACTTAAGCAATGATGAGAATCAACGAGCACCATCAAAGGATCACTTACATGTTCCAGTTATACCTATTACTAGGGAAAGATCCAAGAAAAATCAAAGTAGCACTTAATGGGCTAATTCAAGAGACTTGACCCATGTCTACAATAGTTAAGCCCAAATTAGGCCCATCGGGCAGTCAAGGCCTAATCCATCTCATCAAAACAAGTGAATGGGTTTAAACATGAACTCAAATGGACCAAGGCTTGTGGACCACGAAATTGCTATCATATTTATTTTATTATTTTAAGTCTTTTAATTATTTTAGGCTGATTTGTAAACTTGATTGCCAAGTAAATCATTTCCTTTTCCAACTAGGAATGTAAGGCAAATTAGGAAGCTTCCTTATTCTTTATTTAGCAATTAGATTTTAGGGTTTCCTTTTTCCTCTTTGTAGACCCACGAATTTCAAAGTGTATTAGGGTTTCCTTTTTTATTCTCTTGGCCACCTATTTAAGGGGCTTTGTAGACCTATGAATTTCACATTACTTTGATTAATAAAAATTATGAGAGTTTTCTCTTTAGTTCTTCAAAGAACTTTTTCTGAACTTATCAAGAGTTTCTTGTGACGTTCAAACTTATATCTTTGATTCGTGATTTATTATAATCATTGGGTCAAGATCATTATACTATTGGTTCGCGTTTTGTTCATAAACGTTGGGTCAAGGTAATCTATCTTTCAATTTCTGTATTATTAGCTCGTTCAAAATCTGATTTAGTTTCTATCTTCGCGAAGAAACTTTAAGTTGGTTTCGGGTCTCACTAATCCTTTGGTGAGGTTCGCATCATTTGGTAATCAGAGCAAGGTCTAAATCAGGTTTCACCTATCCTCTTTATTCTTCTTCGTTCATCGTTTTTTTTCCTTCGTACTTGAACTTTCTTGGCCGAAATATTTATATTTGGTTAAATTTTTCATTTTTTTTTCTTTGGTACTGAGCATCTTCATTCTTGATTTAAGTTGCTGCAAAAAAAAAAAAAAAAAAAAAAAAAAAAAAAAAAAAACAGAAACAAAAGAAAAGAAACAAAATAAAAAAGAAAAAGCAGCTCCAAAATTCAAAATTTATTTCTTCTTGTTCTATTCCGCAAATTTATCCTTTCTGCTCTTCTTGTTCACTTTACTTTTGTCCTAAATCTCATTCTTAGTTAAATTGATTTGTTGAGTTTGAATTATTATGAGAAATTTCTGATTGAGTTTGGTTAAATTCGATAAAGAACTAAAAGAGTGAACTAAAGAGTGGAAAAAGGCAAGAGAGTGTGAGCTTATAAGAGGGTAAAAGCCGAATTTGAGTGAAACACGAGCGCGAGTGCCATCAATCTTGAGGAAAACTTGTGAGGGAGTGTTTGTGAGGTTTGCTAACTTGGTTTTGCAGATTATTAAACATGTCTCAAGAAATAAACTAAGGCTCATCTAATGAAGAACCGGAAATGATAGACGTCGTGGATGTCAAAGTTTTCTACAAAGCCTTAGAGCGAAAGTTTGAACAATTGAACTCGAGATTTGATGAAGTGTATGAACGACTAGACAAAGCTGAGTCTAGTTCACGGCAACCACCTAAAGCTCCTAATGTACAACGACGAGAGAGAAATCTGCCTTGGTATGAATATAAAGCTTATGATGGGGATGACCTAGATGAAGAGGATCGCATCTCTAATGCGAGCTTGGGCAAATTTGGCCATAGATATGACAATAGAGAAGATAGATATGGGGAGCAAATCGATAATAACTTTGGAAGCATCAAGATGAAGATTCCATCATTCCAAGGGAAGAACGACCCTGAAGCATACTTGGAGTGGGAGAAAAAGATGGAATTGAACTTCGAGTGCTGCAACTACTCTGAGCATAAAAAGGTAAAACTCGTTGTAATTGCATTTGTTGATTATGCTATAATATGGTGGGATCAACTTGTGATGAACAGAAGGCGAAACCATGAGAGGCCTATTGAGACGTGGGCTGAAATGAAGGCCATAATGAGGAGAAGATTTGTCCTCAGTCACTACTATAGGAATTTGTACTAGAAGTTACAAAGTCTTACTCAAGGCTATCGGAGCGTGGATGATTACTACAAGGAGATGGAGATCGCTATGGTTCGGGCTAACGTTAAGGAAGATAGAGAAGCAACAATGACAATGTTCTTGAATGGGCTAAATCGGGAGATTGCCAACATGGTGAAGTTGTAACATTATGTGGAGTTGGAGGACATGGTGCACATGGAAATAAAGGTGGAACGGCAACTTAAAAGGAAGGGAACTCGGTTATTTCAAAACCCGGGCTCTTCTACTTCATGGAGGCCGAATGGGAGAATAGACAAAAGGGCTATTTCAAAGTCCAAAACTGAACCACGAAAAAGGAGAGACGATTTGCCCAATGTCAACAAAGCATATGTTGATGGAGAGATGGAAACCAACAGCGAGAGTGATAATGACCAGATGCTACCGCATAGGGATGCTTGTGACGGTAATGTGGAGTACTTGGTGGAGGGTGAGTTACTTGTTGATTGGCGTGCTCTAAGTAATCAAGTCGCGGAGGATGACATGGAATAACAAAGGGAAAATAAGGCTCAAATGAAATTGAAAAGAGAGAATGAGTTGAAAAAAAACTTGTGAGACCGAGAGTTTAAAAAAAGATGAGAAAAAGGAGAGTGAAAAAGAAAAAAAGAGTGAAAAAAATGAGAGAAAAACGGAAAAACAAGTAAGTTTTTATGCTAAGGCGAGTGATGTCAATATGGCTTTTTATACAAATCAACCTATATTTGTACTCTTGTACAAAGAGGCTTGTTTTACCACTAACGAAATTGACAAATCTTTGCCTAGTGTTGTAGTTTATATGTTGCAGGAATATAAGGACATGTTTTCTAATGATGTGCATAGCGGTTTTCTACCTTATAGAGGGATCGGGAATCAAATCGATTTTGTGCCCTGCGCAATGATTCTTGACCAACCAGTAGCCTATAGGCATAATTTGGAGGAGACAAAGGAACTTCAAAGGCAAGTTGAGGAGTTGATGGCCAAAGGACACGTACGAGAAGGCAGGAGTCCGTGCGCGGTACCAGTGCTACTTGTGCTTAGGAAGGATGAGACATGGCGAATGTTTGATAATTTCTGAACTATTAACAACACTCTGGTGAAGATTCGAGGACGAATCATTTTGAAGAGAAGGGAAATGATGAGAATCAACAAGCACCATCAAAGGATCACTTACATGTTCCAGTTAGACCTATTATTAGGGAAAAATCCAAGAAAAATCAAAGTAGCACTTAATGGGCTAATTCAAGAGACTTGGACCATGTCTACAATAGTTAAGCCCAAATTAGGCCCATCGGGCAGTCAAGGCCTAATCCATCTCATCAAAGCAAGTGAATGGGTTTAAACATGAACTCAAATGGACCAAGGCTTGTGGACCACGAAATTGCTATCATATTTATTTTATTATTTTAAGTCTTTTAATTATTTTAGGCTGATTTGTAAACTTGATTGCCAAGTAAATCATTTCCTTTTCCAACTAGGAATGTAAGGCAAATTAGGAAGCTTTCTTATTCTTTATTTAGCAATTAGATTTTAGGGTTTCCTTTTTCCTCTATGTAGACCCACGAATTTCAAAGTGTATTAGGGTTTCCTTTCTTATTCTCTTGGTCACCTATTTAATGGGCTTTGTAGACCTACGAATTTCACATTACTTTGATTAATAAAAATTGTGAGAGTTTTCTCTTTAGTTCTTCAAAGAACTTTTTCTGAACTTATCAAGAGTTTCTTGTGACGTTCAAACTTATATCTTTGATTCGTGATTCATTATAATCATTGGGTCAAGATCATTATACCATTGGTTCGCGTTTCGTTCATAAACGTTGGGTCAAGGTAATCTATCTTTCAATTTCTGTATTATTAGCTCGTTCAAAATCTGATTTAGTTTCGATCTTCGAGAAGAAACCCAAAGTTGGCTTCGGGTCTCACTAATCCTTTGGTGAGGTTCGCATCAACCAATCTCAATCAGAAATTTCCTTGTAGTAATCCAAACTCAACAATTTGATTCACTAAGAATGAGATTGTAGGAACGAAACAAAGGGAACAGAAAGAGCACAAAGAAAAGTTTATAGAGTAGAACAAGAAGAAATTATTCTCAATTTTTGTTTTTTGGGGGGGGGGGGGGGGCTGCTCAATTTTCACAATTTTTTTTTTCTGTTTCTGTTTTTTTTTTTTTTTCGTTTCTGTTTTTTTTTTTCTGTTTCTGTTTTTTTTTTTCTTTTCTGTTTTTTTTTTTTTTAAAACCAGCAACTTTAAATTGAGATTTGAAGAAGCACAATATTTAAACGAAAAATATGATCAGAACAAAGATGCACCGCGTTTTTTTTTTTTTTTTTTTCAAGATTGGATTAGATTTGAATTAGAACAAAAAGAAGAAAAAAAAATACAATAGATCTGATGATATGATTTGGTCAAGAAAAAAAAATTATAAAGGAATAGATATGAAAGAACGAAAAAGAAAAAGGATAGATGAAACCTGATTTAGACCCTGCTCTGATTACCAAATGATGCGAACCTCACCAAAGGATTAGTGAGACCCGAAACCAACTTAGGGTTTCTTTGCGAAGATCGAAACTAAATCAGATTTTGAACGAGCTAAAAATACAGAAATTGAAACATAAATTACCTTGACCCAACGTTTATGAATGAAACGCGAACCAATGGTATAATGATCTTGACCCAATGATTATAATGAATCACGAACCAAAGATATAAGTTTGAACGCCACAAGAAACTCTTGATAAGTTCAGGAAAAGTTCTCTGAAGAACTAAAGAGAAAACTCTCACAATTTTATTAATCAAAGTAATGTGAAATTCGTAGGTCTACAAAGCCCCTTAAATATGTGGCCAAGAGAACAAGAAAAGAAACCCTAATACACTTTGAAATTCGTGGGTCTACATGGAGGAAAAAAGAAACCCTAAAATCTAATTGCTAAATAAAGAATAAGGAAGGTTCTTAATTTGTCTTACATTCCTAGTTGGAAAAGAAAATGATTTACTTGGCAATCAAGCTTACAAATCAGCCTAAAATAATTAAAAGACTTTAAAATAATAAAAAAAATATGATAAGAATTTCGTGGTCCACAAGCCTTGGTCCATTTGAGTTCATGTTTAAACCCATTCACTTGCTTTGATGAGATGGATTAGGCCTTGATCGTCATTTGGGCCTAATTTGGGCTTTATTGTTTTCGATTCAGCCGAAAGCTCTTGAATTAGCCCATTAAGCGCTTCTTTAATCTTCTTGGATCTTGCCCTAGTAATGGGCCCAACCGGGACATGCAATGTGTCTTTTGATGTTACTTGTTGGTTCTCATCAACCTCTCCATCAACACGTGCAATCATGGTCATCTTATTTGGGCATTGTGAGGCTATGTGACCTACTCCCAAACAACGAAAACATTTAATATCACGGTTACGAGTTTGGGTTTCGATTTTACCTTTGTTGGCAATGGGAACATCATCTCTCCTTTTTGGGGGTTCGGTTTTGGATTTTGAAACAGCCCCTTCGTCCTTCCTCCCATTCGGCCTCCATGAATTAGAGGAGCTTGAATTTTGAAATGACCGAGTTCCTTTCCTTTTAAGCTGTCGTTCCACTTTTATGGCCATGTAAACCATGTCCTCCAACTCCACGTAATGTTAACTCCACCACATTGGCAATGTCCCAATTCAACCCATTCAAGAACCTTGCCATGGCAGCTTCTCTATCCTCCTCGACATTAGCCCGGATCATAGCGACCTCCATCTCCTTGTAGTAATCATCCATGCTCCGATAGCCTTGCGTAAGGCTTTGTAATTTCTGATACAAGTCCCTATAGTAGTGACTAGGGACAATCCGCCTCCTCATGATGGCCTTCATTTCTGCCCACATCACGGTAGGCCTCTCATGGTTCTTTCTCCTGTTTATCACAAGTTGATCCCACCATATTATAGCATAGTCAATAAACTCAATCACAGCGAGTTTTACCTTTTTCTCCTCGGAGTAGTTGTGGCACTCAAAGATCAACTCCACCTTCTTCTCCCACTCCAAGTATGCTTCAGGATCGTTTTTCCCTTGGAATGAGGGTATCTTCACCTTGATACTTCCCAAGTTATTATCAATCCGCTCCCCATGTCCATCTCCTCTATTCCTATGTCCACTCCCAAATCTGCCCAAGCTTGCATTAGAAGCCCGATCGTCTTCATCTAGGTCATCCCCATAATCATCTTCATACACGAACCGAGGCTGATTCCTCTCTCTTTGTTGCACATTAGGAGCTCTCGGTGGCTGCCCCTTTTGTGTGCTAGACTCAACTTTGTCAAGCCGCTCATGCACTTCGTCAAACTGCAAGTTCAACTGTTGAAACTTTTGCTCCAAGGCCTTGTAGAAAACTTTTGCGTCCATTATGTCCATCCTTTCATGTGCTTCATCGGACGAGACTTTGTTTGTTTCTCGAGACATGTTTAGTAACCTGCCAAACAAAGTTAGGAAACCTCACAAACACTCCCTCACATGTTTGCCCTCAAACTATGTCACTCCACTCATGTATCACTCAAATTCGGCTGTTACCCTCTTATAAGCTCACACTCTCTTGCCTTTTTCCACTCTTTAGTTCCCTCTTTTAGTTCTTTATTGAACTTAACCAATTTCAATCCGAAATTTCCTTCTAGCAATCCAAACTCAACAATTTGATTAACTAAGAATGAGATTTTAGGAACGAAACAAAGCGAACAAAAAGAGCACAAAGAAAAGTTTATAGAATAGAACAAGAAGAAATTATTCTCAATTTTTGTTTGGGGGGGTTGCTGAATTTTCACAAATTTTTTTTTTTTTTTTTTGAAAACCAGCAACTTTAAATTGAGATTTGAATAAGCACAATATTTAAACGAAAAATATGATCAGAACAAAGACGAACCGTGTTTTTTTTTTTTCCAGATTGGACCAGATTTGAATTAGAACGAAAAGAAAAAAAAAACACAATAGATTTAATGGTATAATGGTCAAGAAAATTTTTTTATGAAGGAATATGATGAGAACCAACAAGCAACATCAAAGGACACATTGCATGTCTCGGTTGGGCCCATTACTAGGGCAAGATCCAAGAAGATCAAAAAAGCGCTTAATGGGCTAATTCAAAAGCTTTCGGCTGAATCAAAAACAATAAAGCCCAAATTAGGCCCAAATGACGATCAAGGCCTAATCCATCTCATCAAAACAAGTGAATAGGTTTAGACATGAACTCAAATGAACCAAGACTTGTGGACCACGAAATTCTTATCATATTTATTTTATTATTTTAAGTCTTTTAATTATTTTAGATTGATTTGTAAGCTTGATTGCCAAGTAAATCATTTCCTTTTCCAACTAGGAATGTAAGGCAAATTAGGAAGCTTCCTTATTCTTTATTTAGCAATTAGATTTTAGGGTTTCCTTTTTCCTTCATGTAGACCCACGAATTTCAAAGTGTATTAGGGTTTCTTTTCTTATTCTCTTGGCCACCTATTTAAGGGGCTTTGTAGACCTACGAATTTCACATTACTTTGATTAATAAAAATTGTGAGAGTTTTCTCTTTAATTCTTCAGAGAACTTTTCTTGAACTTATCAAGAGTTTCTTGTGGCGTTCAAACTTATATCTTTGATTCGTGATTCATTATAATCATTGGGTCAAGATCATTATACCATTGGTTCGCGTTTCGTTCATAAACGTTGGGTCAAGGTAATCTATCTTTCAATTTCTGTATTTTTAGCTCGTTCAAAAATCTGATTTAGTTTCGATCTTCGCGAAAAAACCCTAAGTTGGTTTCGGGTCTCACTAATCCTTGGTGAGGTTCGCATCATTTGGTAATCAGAGTAAGGTCTAAATCAGGTTTCATCTATCCTTTTTCTTTTTCTTTCTTTCATGTCTATTCCTTCATAAAAAAAAAAAAATCTTGACCAAATTATATCATCAGATCTATTGCATTTTTTTTTCTTTTCGTTCTAATTCAAATCTGGTCCAATCTTGAAAAAAAAAAAAACGCGGTGCATCTTTGGTCTGATCATATTTTTCGTTTAAATATTGTGCTTCTTCAAATCTCAATTTAAAGTTGCTGGTTTTCAAAAAAAAAAAAAACAGAAAAGAAAAAAAAAAAACAGAAATAGAAAAAAAAAAAACAGAAAAAAAAAAATTTGTGAAAATTCAGCAGCCCCCCCCAACAAAAATTGAGAATAATTTCTTCTTGTTCTACTCTATAAACTTTTCTTTGTGCTCTTTTTGTTCCATTTGTTTCGTTCCTAAAATCTCATTCTTAGTGAATCAAATTGTTGAGTTTGGATTGCTACAAGGAAATTTATGATTGAGATTGATTAAGTTCAATAAAGAACTAAAAGAGGGAACTAAAGAGTGGAAAAAGGCAAGAGAGTGTGAGCTTATAAGAGGATAAAAGCCGAATTTGAGTGATACACGAGTGGAGTGACATAGTTTGAGTGCAAACACGTGAGGAAGTATTTGTGAGGTTTGCTAACTTTGTTTTGCAGGTTACTAAACATATCTCGATAAATAAACAAAGGCTCGTCCGATGAAGCACATGAAAGGATGGACATAATGGACGCAAAAGTTTTCTACAAGGCCTTGGAGCAAAAGTTTAAACAGTTGAACTTACGGTTTGATGAAGTGCATGAGCGGCTTGACAAAGTTGAGTCTAGCGCACAAAAGGGGCAGCCACCCAGAGCTCCTAATCTGCAACGAAGAGAGAGGAATCAGCCTCGGTTCGTGTATGAAGATGATTATGGGGATGACCTAGATGAAGACGATCAGGCCTCCAATGCAAGCTTGGGCAGATTTGGGAGTGGACATGGGAATAGAGGAGATAGACATGAGGAGCGGATTGATAATAACTTGGAAAGTATCAAGGTAAAGATACCCTCATTCCAAGGGAAAAACGATCCCGAAGCATACTTGGAGTGGGAGAAGAAGGTGGAGTTGATCTTTGAGTGCCACAACTACTCCGAGGAGAAAAAGGTAAAACTCGTTGTGATTGAGTTTATTGACTATGCTATAATATAGTGGGATCAACTTGTGATAAACAGGAGAAAGAACCATGAGAGGCCTATCGTGACGTGGGTAGAAATGAAGGCCATCATGAGGAGGCAGTTTGTCCCTAGTCACTACTATAGGGACTTGTATCAGAAATTACAAAGCCTTACGCAAGGCTATCGGAGCGTGGATGATTACTACAGGGAGATGGAGGTCGCTATGATCCGAGCTAATGTCGAGGATGATAGAGAAGCTACCATGGCAAGGTTCTTGAATGGGTTTAATCGGGACAATGCCAACGTGGTGGAGTTGCAACATTACGTGGAGTTAGAGGACACGGTTCACATGGCCATAAAAGTGGAACGACAGCTTAAAAGGAAAGGAACTCGGTCATTTCAAAATTCAAACTCCTCTAATTCATGGAGGCCGAATGGGAGGAAGGACGAAGGGGCTGTTTCAAAGTCCAAAACCGAACCCCCAAAAA
>CM028332.1:54923364-54955864 GCA_016647705.1 Eucommia ulmoides
AAAAGGTCATTTCCACTCAAAAATAGGTATTTTTTGTCCAAAAAGGACGCAATTGAATTTTCTAGTCAAACTTAGTCTTTTTGGGCCTTTTGTGGGCATTTTGCTCAGAAATTCGTTTCCATCATAAAAGTAGTATTTTTATCCATAATGGATGCATTTGATTTTTTATTTGAATATTGGATTTTTTGGGCATTTTCGGAGACTTTTGCGCCGTAGGCTTTTTCCACAAAACAAAATGGTATTTTTCGTCCAAAATGGACACAATTCAATTTTCAGGTCAAACTTGGTCATTTTGGGCATCTTGGGGGCGTTTTGCACCCCGGCCCGATTCCACCCTAAAAAATGTTGTTTTTCGTCCGTAACAAACACAATTAAATTATCTGGTCAAACTTGGTCTATTTGGTCAATTTTGGGGCATTTTGCACAAAGACCTGTTTCCATCCAAACAAATGGTATTTTTCGTCCGAAACGGACACAATAGAATTTTTGCGTCAAACTTGGTCTTTTAGATTGTTTTGGTGGCATTTTGCATAGAAGGCCATTTTCACCCAAAAAAATATTATTTTTCATGTTAAACAGACACAGTTAAATTATCTAGTCGAACTTGATCTTTTTGGTCATTTTGGGGATGTTTTGCATTGATGGCCGTTTCTGCCCAAAAAAGTGATATTTTTCGTCCGAAATGGACACCATTGAATTTTTGGGTCAAACTTGGCCTTTTTAGGCATTTTGGGGGTGTTTTACTCAAAAGGTCGTTTCCATTCAAAAAGTTGTATTTTTCGTCCGAAAAGGACGCAGTTGAATTTTCTAGTCAAACTTGGTTTTTTTGGACTGTTTTTGGGTATTTTTCTCAGAAAGCCGTTTCCATTATAAAAGTAGTATTTTTGGTCCGAAATAGATACATTTGATTTTTTATGTCAATATTGGAATTTTTGGGCATTTTGGGAGCCTTTTTTTGTTCTATATTCCACAAAAAAATAGTATTTTTCGTCCAAAATGGACGCAATTCTATTTTCCGGTCAAACTTGGTCTTTTTGCGCATCTTGGAGGCGTTTTGCACCAAGGCCCGTTTGCACCCTAAAAAATATTATTTTTCGTCCGAAACAAATACTGATAAATTATCTGGTCAAACTTGGTTTATTTGGGCAATTTCGGGGCGTTTTGCACAGAGAACTATTTCCAACCAAACAAGTG
This sequence comes from Eucommia ulmoides, assembly GCA_016647705.1. Taxonomy (NCBI): domain Eukaryota; kingdom Viridiplantae; phylum Streptophyta; class Magnoliopsida; order Garryales; family Eucommiaceae; genus Eucommia; species Eucommia ulmoides. Next base: position 54,924,559 of record CM028332.1, read on the forward strand.
GTATTTTTCCTCCGAAATAACCACAGTTGAATTTTCGGGTCAAATTTGGTCTCTTGGGCTGTTTTGGGGGCATTTTGCATAGAAGGTCATTTTCACCCAATAAAAAGTTATTTTTCATCCGAAATAGACAGAGTTAAATTATCCTGTCGAACTTCGTCTTTTTGGGCATTTTGAGGACGTTTTGCATTGATGGCCGTTTCTGCCCAAACACGTGATATTTTTCGTCCGAAACAGATACAGTTGAATTTTCGGGTCGAACTCGGTCTTTTTGGGCATTTTGGGACGATTTGCTGAAAAGATCATTTTCACTCAAAAAGTGGTATTTTTTGTTCGAAAAGGAAGCAGTTAAATTTTCTATTCAAACTAGGTCTTTTTGGGTTTTTGTGGGCTTTTTGCTCAGAAAGCTTTTTCCACCATTAAAGTAGTATTTTTCGTCCGAAATAGACGCATTTGATTTTTTATGTCAATATTGAAATTTTTGGGCATTTTGAGAGCTTTTTGCTCTGTATTCCACAAAACAAATTGATATTTTTCGTCTGAAACGGACATAGTTTAATTTTCAGGTCAAACTTGGTCATTTTGGGCATCTTCGGGGCATTTTGCACCAAGGCCCGATTCCACCCTAAAAAATGTTGTTTTTCGTCCGAAACTAAAACAGTTATATTATCTGGTCAAACTTGGTCAACTTGGGCATTTTCGGGACGTTTTGCACAGAGATCAGTTTTCATCCAAAAAAGTGGTATTTTTCTTCTGACATGGACACAGTTGAATTTTCGGGTCAAACTTGGTTTTTTGGGGTGTTTTGGGGGCATTTTGCATAGAAGACCGTTTCCACCCAAAAAAGTATTGTTTTTTGTCTGAAACAGACACAATTAAATTATCTGGTTGAACTTCGTCTTTTTGGGCATTTTGTGGACGTTTTGCATTGATGGCCGTTTCTGACCAAACAAGTGATATTGTTTGTTCGAAATGGACACAGTTGAATTTTCGTGTCAAACTCGGTCTTTCTGGGCATTTTGGGGGGCGTTTTGCTCAAAAGGGCGTTTCCACTCAAAAAGCGATATTTTTCGTCTGAAAAGGACGCAGTTGAATTTTCCTGTCAAACTTGGTCTTTTTGGGTCTTTTGTGGGTCATTTGCTCAGAAAGCCTTTTCCACAATAAAAATACTATTTTTGGTCCGAAATAGATGCATTTGATTATTTATGTCAATATTAGAATTTTTGGGCATTTTGGGAGCTTTTTGCTCTGTATTCCACAATAAAAAAATGGTACTTTTCCTCCGAAACGCACACAGTTCAATTTTCAGGTCAAATTTGGTTATTTTGGGCATCTTGGGGGCATTTTGCACTGAGGCCCGTTTCCACCCATAAAAATAGTTTTTTTGGTCCGAAACAAACACAATTAAATTATCTGGTTAAACTTGGTCTGTTTGGGTAATTTCGGGGTATTTTGCACAGAGACCCGTTTTCATCCAAACAAATGGTATTTTTTCTCCGAAACGACCTTAGTTGAATTTTCGGGTCAAATTTTGTCTTTTGGGCCGTTTTGAGGGCATTTTGCATAGAAGGTAACGTCCAGCCAAAAAAGAATTGTTTTTCGTCCGAAACAAACACAAGGGAATTTTCAGGTCAAACTAGGTCTTATTTGGCATTTTAGGGATTTTGCTCAAAAGGTCGTTTCCACTCAAAAAGTGGTTGTTTTCATCTGGAAAGGACACAGTTGAATTTTCTAGTAAAACTTGGTCTTTTCGTGCCTTTTGTGGGCATTTTTCTCAGAAGGCTTTTTCCACCATAAAAGTAGTATTTTTGGTGCGAAATAGATGCATTTGATTTTTTATGTCAATATTGAAATTTTTTGTCATTTTAGGAGCTTCTTTCTCTGTAGGCTGTTTCCACAAAAAAAAATGGTACTTTTCGTCCGAAACAGACATAGTTCAATTTTCAAATCAAACTTGGTCTTTTTGGGCATTTTTGGGGTGTTTCGCATGGAGGCCCGTTTTCATCTAAAAAAATGTTGTTTTTCGTCTGAAACAAACACAATTAAGTTATATGGTCAAACATGGTCTATTTTGGCAATTTCGGGGTGTTTTGCACAGAGACCCGTTTCCATCCAAACAATTGGTATTTTTCGTCTGAAACGACCACAATTGAATTTTCAGGTTAAATTTTGTCTTTTTGGCCGTTTTGGGGGTATTTTGCATAGAAGGTCGTTTCCAGCCAAAAAAGAGTAATTTTTCGTTCGAAACAGACACAAGTGAATCTTCGGGTTAAACTTGATCTTTTTTTGCATTTTGGGGCTTTTACTCGAAAGATCATTTCGACTCAAAAAGTGGTAGTTTTCATCCGAAAAGGACGCAATTGAATTTTCCAGTAAAACTCAGTCTTTTCGTGCCTTTTGTGGGCATTTTGCTCAGAAGGCTTTTTCTGCCATAAAAGTAGTATTTTTTGTCCGAAATAGATGCATTTGATTATTTATGTCAATATTGGAATTTTTGGGAGCTTTTTGGTCTGTATTCCACAAAAAAAAATTGGTATTTTTCGTTCAAACGGACACAGTTCAATTTTCAGGTCAAACTTGGTCACTTTGGGCATCTTGGGGGCGTTTTGCACCAAGGCCTGTTTCCAACCAAGAATATGTTATTTTTCGTCCGAAACAAGCACAATTAAATTATCTGGTCAAACTCGGTCTTTTTGGGCATTTTGGGGGCATTTTGCTCAAAAAGTCGTTTCCACTCAAAAATGGTATATTTCGTGCAAAAAGGACGCAGTTTAATTTTCAAGTCAAACTTGGTTTTTTGGGGCCTTTTATGGGCATTTTGCTCAGAAAGCCGTTTCCACCATAAAAGTAGTATTTTTCGTCCGAAATGGATGCATTTGATTTTTTATGTCAAAATTTGAATTGTTGGGCATTTTAGGAGCTTTTTGCTCTGTAGGTTGTTTCCACAAAAACAAAATGCTACTTTTCGTCTGAAACAAGCAATTAAATTATCTGGTCAAACATGATCTATTTTAGCATTTTCAGTGCGTTTTGCATAGAGACCCGTTTCCATCCAAACAAGTGGAATTTTTCATACGATACGGACACAGTTGAATTTTCGGGTCAAATTTTGTCTTTTTTGGCATTTTGGGAGCGTTTTGGGTAGAAGGTCGTTTCCACCCAAAAAAGATTTGTTTTTCGTCCGAAATAGATCTTAAATTATCTAGTCGAACTTCATCTTTTGGGGCATTTTGGGGGAATTTTGCATTGATGGGCGTTTCTGCCTAAACAAGTGATATTTTTTGTCCGAAACAGACATAGTTAAATTTTTGGGTCAAACTCGGTCTTTTTGGGCATTTTGGTGGCGTTTTGCTCAAAAGGCCGTTTCTACAACGGACGGAGTTGAATTTTCAAGTCAAATTGGGACTTCTTGGGCCTTTGGTGGGCATTTTGCTCAGAAAACCGTTTTCACCATAAAAGTAGTATTTTACGTCTGAAATGGATGCATTTGATTTTTTATGTCAATATTAGAATTTTTGGGCATTTTAGGAACTTTTTGCGCTATAGGTTGTTCCCACAAAAAAAAAATGGTACTTTTCGTCCAAAACAGACACAGTTCAATTTTCAGGTCAACCATGGTCTTTTTGGGCTTTTTGGAGGCGTTTTGTAGAGAGACTTATTTCTCCATCCCAAAAAATATTATTTTCCGTCCGAAACAAACACAGTTAAATTATATGGTCAAACATGATCTATTTTTGCATTTTCAAGGCGTTTTGCATAGAGACCCGTTTCCATCCCACAGGTGATATTTTACGTTCGAAACGGACACAGTTGAATTTTCGGGTCAAATTTGGTCTTTTGGGGCGTTCTGAGGGCATTTTGCATTGAAAGTCGTTTCCACCCAAAAAAGAGTTGTTTTTCATTCGAAACAGACAGAGTTAAACTATCTGGTCGAACATCGTCTTTTTGGTCATTTTGGGTGCGTTTTGCATTGATGGTCGTTTCTGCCCAAACAAGTGATATTTTTCGTCCGAAACGGACACAATTGAATTTTCAGGTCAAACTTGGTCTTTTTGGGCCTTTTGTGGGCATTTTGCACAAAAAGTTGTTTCCACCATAAAAGTAGTAATTTTCGTCTGAAATGGATGCATTTGATTTTTTATGTCAATATTGGAATTTTTTGGCATTTTAGAAGCTTTTTGCTCTGTAGGCTGTTTCCACAAAAAAAAAATGATACTTTTCATCCGAAATGGATACAGTTCAATTTTCAGGTCAAATTTGGTTTTTTTGGGTATTTTGGGGGTGTTTTGCATAGAAGGTTGTTTCCACCCAAAAAAAATATTGTTTTTCGTCAGAAACAGACACAATTAAATTATCTAGTCGAACTTGGTCTTTTTGGGCATTTCGGGGACGTTTTGCATTGATGGTCGTTTATACCCAAGTGATATTTTTTGTCCGAAATGGACACATTTGAATTTCCGGGTCAAACTCGGTTTTTTGGGGCATTTTGGGGGCGTTTTGCTCAAAATGTCGTTTCCACTCAAAAAGTGGTATTTTTCATCCAAAACGGACGCAGTTGAATTTTCTAGTCAAACTTGGTCATTTTGGCCTTTTTGGGTGTTTTGTACAGAGGCTCGTTTCCACCCAAAAAAAGTGTCATTTTTCATGCAAAATGGATACATTTGATCTTTTAGGTCTATATTGGCCTTTTTGGGCGTTTTGGGAGCATTTTGCATTGTAGATTCACAAAAAAAAAATGGTACTTTTCGTTTAAAATGGGCACAGTTCATCAAGTAAAACTTAGTTATTTTGGGCATTTTGGGGGCATTTTATAGAAAGGCCTGTTTCCACCCAAAAAAATGTTGTTTTTCGTTCGAAACCAACACAGTTAAATTATCTGGTCAAACTTGGTCTATTTCATCATTTTCGGGGTATTTTTCACACAGACCCGTTTCCATCCAAACAAGTGGTATTTTTCTTCCGAAACGCCATAGTTGAATTTTCGGGTCAAATTTGGTCTTTTGGGACGTTTTGGGGACGTTTTGCATAGATGGTCGCTTTCACCCAAAAAGAGTTGTTTTTTGTCCGAAACAGACGAAGTTAAATTATCTGGTCAAGCTTGGTCTTTTTCAGCATTTTCGTGGCGCTTTGCACAGAAACCCATTTCAATCCAAATAAGTGCTATTTTTCGTCCGAAAGGACCACAATTGAATTTTCGGTTCAAATTTGGTCTTTTGGGACGTTTTGCACTGTAGGTCGTTTCCATCGAAAAAAGAGTTCTTTTTCGTCCAAAACAAACAGAGTTAAATTATTTGGTCGAAATTCGTCTTTTTTGGTATTTTTGGGGCATTTTGCACGGATGGCCGTTTCTGCCCAAACAAGTGATATTTTTCATCTAAAATGAACACAAGTGAAATTTCAGGTCAAACTTGGACTTTTGGGGTGTTTTGGGGGTGTTTTGCACAGAAACCCGTTTCCATCCAAACAAATGGTATTTTTCGTCTGAAACGACCACGATTGAATTTTCGGGTTAAATTTTATCTTTGGGCTGTTTTGGGGGCATTTTGCATAGAAGGTAATTTCCACCCAAAAAAGAGTTGTTTTTTGTCCGGAACGGACAAAGTTAAATTATCTTGTCAAACTTCATCTTTTTAGGCATTTTAGGGACATTTTGCATTGATGGTCGTTTCTTCCCAAACAAGTGATATATTTTGTCCGAAACGGACACAGTTGAATTTTCGGGTCAAACTCGGTCTTTTTGGGCATTTTGCCCAAAAAGTTGTATTTTTCGTCTGAAAATGATGCAGTTGAATTTTCAAGTCAAACTTGATCTTTTTGGGCCTTTCGTGGGCATTTTGCTTAGAAAGTCGTTTCCGGCATAAAAATATGTTATTTTCGTACAAAATGGATGCATTTGATTTTTGATGTCAATATTGCAATTTTTGGGCATTTTAGGTGCTTTTTTCTTTGTAGGCTGTTTCCACAAAAACAAAATGGTACATTTCGTCCGAAACGGACATAGTTCAATTTTCAGTTCAAACTTGGCCTTTTTGGGCATTTTGGGGGCGTTTTGCACAGAGACCCGTTTCCATCCAAAAAAATGTTATTTTTCGTCCAAAACAAGCACAGTTAAATTATCTGCTCAAACAAGGTCTATTTCAGCATTTTCAAGGCGTTTTGCACAAAGACCCGTTTCTATCCAAAAAAGTGGTATTTTTCGTCTGAAACGACCACATTTGAACTTTCGAGTCAAATTTGGTCTTTTGGAGCGTTTTGGGGGCGTTTTGCGTAGAAGGTCGTTTCCACCCAAAAAAACAAAACATACAGAAAATTAGTTATTGAGGCTCATATTTGGTGTTTGATCAGGCAGGAGGAGGCACTCAAACCTAATTTGAATGCGTTATGAAATATTGTATGTCCAACCGTTTCCTCTAAATCTCTATTTAGCAGCAAATTGAAATCAAATATATAAATTTGATTTACAAAATACATTTTTGTTCTATTCTCTGTGCGTGAAACAAAAAGCAAACAATGAAACTGAAATTTTTGCCAAAAACTGGGGCAGAAATTTGGGTTTTTTTTCCCAGAAAATTGAGAAAGAAAACAGAAATTAGATAACAACTTTTCTTGTGTGATTTTTAGGACAAAATTTCTGTCAGCAAAACAGAAGATTTGTAGCAATTTTTTAGACCTAATTAATAAAAAAAACAATTAAGACTTAACAATAAATAAAATAGTGCAATCAGAGGAGGTTTATTTCGGCATTTTCGGGGCATTTTGCACAGAGACCCGTTTCCATCCAAAAAAGTGATATTTTTCGTCTGACACGACCACAGTTGAATTTTCGGGTTAAATTTGGTCTTTTGGGGCGTTTTGGGGGCGTTTTGCATAGAAGTTCGTTTCCACCAAAAAAAAAAAATAGTTTTTCGTCGGAAACAGACACAAGTGAATTTTCAGGTCAAACTTGGTTTTTTTGGGCATTTTGGGTCGATTTTCTCAAAAGGTCATTTTCACTCAAAAAATGGTATATTTCATCTGAAAAGGACAAATTTGAATTTTCAAGTCAAACTTGGCCTTTTTGAGCCTTTGTGGGCATTTTGCTCAGAAAGCTTTTTGCACCATAAAAGTAGTATTTTTTCTCCGAAATAGATGCGTTTGATTATTTATGTCAATATTGGAACTTTTGGGCATTTTCGGAGCTTTCCGCTCTGTATTCCACAAAAAAAAAATTAAAAAATGGTACTTTTGTCCGAAACGGACACAATTCAATTTTCAGGTCAAACTTGGTCATTTTGGGCATCTTGGGGCGTTTTGCACCAAGGTCCATTTCCACCCTAAAAAGATATTATTTTTCATCCGAAACAAACACAGTTAAATTATCTGGTCAAACTTGGTCTACTTGGGAATTTTCGTGGCATTTTGCACAGAGACTAGTTTCCATCCAAACAAATGGTATTTTTCGTCCGAAATGGACACAATTGAATTTTTGGGTCAAACTTGGTCTTTTGGGGGCGTTTTGCATAGAATGTCGTTTCCACCCAAAAAAGTGTTATTTTTCGTCTGAAACAAACATAGTTGAATTATCTAGTCGAACATGGTCTTGTTGGGTATTTTGGGGACGTTTTGCATTGATGGTCGTTTCTGCCCAAACAAGAGATATTTTCGACCGAAACGGACACAATTGAATTTTTGGGTCAAACTCGGTCGTTTTGGGCATTTTGGGGGCGTTTTGCTCAAATGGTCATTTCTACTCAAAAAGTGGTATTTTTGGTCCGAAAAGGACGCAGTTGAATTTTCTAGTCAAACTTGGTCTCTTCGGGCCTTTTGTAGGCATTTTGCTCAAAAAATCATTTCCACCATAAAAGTAGTATTTTTCGTTCAAAATTGATGCATTTGATTTTTTATGTGAATATTGGAAATTTTGGGCATTTTGAGAGCTTTTTGCCCTGTATGCTTTTTCGACAAAAAAAAGGGTACTTTCGTCCGAAGCACACAGAGTTCAATTTTCAGGTCATTTTGGGCATCTTGGGGGCATTTTGCACCGAGGCAAGTTTTTATCCGAAAAAATGGTTTTTTTTTGTCCGAAACAAACATAATTAAATTATCATCCCAAACAAGTGATATTTTTCTTCTGTAACGGACATAGTTGAATTTTCAGGTGAAACTCGGTCTTTTTGGGCATTTTGGGGGCGTTTTGCTCAAAAGGATGTTTCCACTCAAAAAAGGGTATTTTTCATTCGAAAAGGACGCAATTGAATTTTCTAGTCAAACTTGGTCTTTTTGGGCCTTTTGCTCAGAAAGTCATTTCCACCATAAAAGTAGTATTTCTCGTCCGAAATGGATGCATTTGATTTTTTTTGTCAATATTGGAATTTTTGGACCTTTTAGGAGCTTTTTTCTCTGTAGGCTGCTTCCACAGAAAAAAATGGTATTTTTCGTCCGAAACGGACACAGTTCAATTTTCAGGTCAAACTTGGTCTTTTTGGTCATTTTGGGGCGTTTTTGTACAGAGGCCCGTTTCCATCCCAAAAAAATATTGTTTTTTGTCTGAAACAAGCACAATTAAGTTATATCGTCAAACATGGTCTATTTCGGCATTTTCGGGGCTTTTTGCACAGACCCATTTCCATCCAAACAAGTAGCTTTTTTCGTCCGAAACAACCACAGTTGAATTTTCGAGTCAAATTTTGTCTTTTGGGCCGTTTTGGGGGCATTTTGCATAGAAGGTCGATTCCGGCCAAAAAAGAGTTGTTTTTCGTCCGAAACAGACACAAGTGAATTTTCGGGTCAGAGTTAGTCTTTGTTGGCATTTTGGGGCTTTTGCTCAGAAGGTCGTTTCTACTCAAAAAGTGGTAGTTTTCATCCGAAAAGGACGCAGTTGAATTTTCTAGTCAAACTTGGTCATTTTGTGCCGTTTTGCTCAGTAGGCTTTTTCCACCATAAAAGTAGTATTTTTTGTTCGAAATAGATGCATTTGATTTTTTATGTCAATATTGGAATTTTTGGGCATTTTGAGAGCTTTTTGCTCTGTATTCCACCAAAAAAAAATTGGTACTTTTCGTCCGAACGGACACAGTTCAATTTTCTGGTCAAACTTGGTCACTTTGGGCATCTTGGGAGTGTTATGCACCAAGGCCCATTTCCACCCAAAAAAGTTTTGTTTTTCGTCCAAAACGAACATAGTTAAATTATCTGGTCAAACTCGTTCTTTTTGGGCATTTTGGAGCGTTTTGCTCAAAATATCGTTTCCACTAAAAAAGTGGTATTTTTCGTCCGAAAAGGACGCAGTTGAATTTTTAATCAAACTTTATCTTTTTCGGCCTTTTGTGGGCATTTTGTTCAGAAAGCCATTTCCACCATAAAAGTAGTATTTTTCGTCCGAAATGGATGCATTCGATTTTTTATGTCAATATTGGAATTTTTGGGCATTTTAGGAGCTTTTTGCTCTGTAACCTGTTTCCACCCAAAAAAAAAGAAGGTATTTTTCGTCCAAAATGGACACAGTTAAATTATCTGGTCAAACAAGGTCCATTTCGACATTTTCGGGCGTTTTGCACAAAGACCCGTTTCCATTTAAAAAAGTGATATTTTTCATCTGAAACAACCACAGTTGAATTTTTGGGTCAAATTTGGTCTTTTGGGGCATTTAGCATAGAAGGTCATTTCCACCCAAAAACAAAATTATTTTTCGTCCGAAACAGACACAAGTGAATTTTCGGGTCAAACTTGTTTTTTTTGGGCATTTTGGGTCGATTTGCTCAAAAGGTAGTTTTCACTCAAAAAATGGTATTTTTCATCCGAAAAGAACAAATTTGAATTTTCAAGTCAAACTTGGTCTTTTTGGGCCTTTGTGGGCATTTTGCTCAGAAAGTTTTTTCCACCATAAAAGTAGTATTTTTTTTGTCCGAAATTGATGCATTTGATTTTTTATGTCAATATTTGAATTTTTGGGCATTTTTGGAGCTTTTGTCTCTATATTCCACAAAAACAAGAATCGTATTTTTCGTCTGAAACATCACAGTTCAATTTTCAGGTCAAACTTGGTTATTTTGGGCATCTTGGGGGCGTTTTGAACCAAGGCCCGTTTCTACCCTAAAAAATATTATTTTTCATCCAAAACAAACACAGTTAAATTATCTGGTCAAACTTGGTCTACTTGGGAATTTTCGTGGAGTTTTGCACAGAGACTAGTTTCCATCCAAACAAATGGTATTTTTCGTCCGAAACAGACACAACTAAATTTTCGGGTCAAACATGGTCTTCTAGGGCGTTTTGGGGGCATTTTGCATAGAATGTCGTTTCCACCAAAAATAGTGTTATTTTTCGTATGAATCAAACATAGTTGAATTATCTAGTCGAACTTGGTCTTGTTGGGCATTTTGGGGACGTTTTGCATTGATGGTCGTTTCTGCCCAAACAAGAGATATTTTTCATCCGAAACGGACACAATTGAATTTTTGGGTCAAACTCGGTCTTTTTGGGCATCAGGGCGTTTTGCTCAAATGGTCATTTCCACTCAAAAAGTTTTATTTTTCGTTTGGAAAGAACGCAGTTGAATTTTCTAGTCAAACTTGGTCTCTTTGGGCCTTTTGTGGGCATTTTGCTCAAAAAACCATTTCTACCATAAAAGTAGGATTTTTCATCCGAAATAGATGCCTTTGATTTTTTATGTCAATATTGGAATTTTTGGGCATTTTGGGAGCATTTTGCCTTGTAGGTTTTTTCCACAAAAAAAATTGGTATTTTTCGTCCAAAACTCACACAGTTCAATTTTTAGGTCAAACTTGGTCATCTTGGGTATCGTGGGGGTATTTTGCACCGAGGCCCGTTTCCACCCAAAAATATGATTGTTTTTGTCCGAAACAAACACAATTAAATTATCTGGTCAAACTTGGTTTATTTGGGCAATTTCGGGGTGTTTTGCACAGAGACCCGTTTCCATCCAAATAAGTGGTATTTTTTGTCCAAATGACCATAGTTGAATTTTAGGGTCAAATTTTATCTTTTGGGCCGTTTTGGGGGCATTTTGCATAGAAGGTTGTTTCCACCCAAAAAAGAGTTATTTTTGGTCCGAAAAACACAGAGTTAAATTATCTGGTCGAACTTCGTCTTCTTGGACATTTTAGTGGCGTTTTGCATTGATGGTTGTTTCTGCCCAAACAAGTGATATTTTTTTTCCGAAATGGATACTGTTGAATTTTCGAGTGAAACTCGGTCTTTTTGGGGCGTTTTGCACGGATGGCCGTTTCTACCCAAACAAGTGTTATTTTTTGTCCGAAATGGACACGTGAATTTTCTGGATAAACTTGGGCATTTTGCGACGTTTTGCTCAAAAGGTTGTTTCCACTCAAAAAGGGGCATTTTTCGTCCGAAAAGGATGCAGTTGAATTTTCTAGTTAAAGTAGGTCTTTTTGGACCTTTTGAGGGCATTTTCCTCAGAAGGCCGTTTCCACTCAAAAAGTGGTATTTTTCATCCGAAATGGACCCAATTGAATTTTCCGGTCAAACTTGGTCTTTTTGGCCCTTTTGTGGGAATTTTGCTAGGAAAGCTTTTTCCACTGTAAAAGTAGTATTTTTCGTCCGAAACAGACATAGTTCAATTTTCAGGTCAAACTTGGTCTTTTTTGGGCATTTTGCGGGCATTTTGCACCGAGACCCTTCCATCCAAAAAAGTGGCATTTCTCTTCCGTAGCGGACACAGTTGAACTTTTGGGTCAATCTTGGTCTTTTGGGCCATTTTGGGGCTTTTTGCATAGAAGGCCGTTTCTCCCCAAACAAGTGATATTTTTCGTGCGAAACGAACGCAGTCGAATTTTCGGGTCAAACTCTGTCTTTTTGGGCAATTTTGGGGGCGTTTTGCTCAAAAGGTCATTTCCACTCACAAAGTGTTATTTTTCATTCGAAACGGACGCAGTTGAATTTTTTAGTCAAACTTGGTGTTTTTGGGCCTTTTGTTGGCGTTTTGCACAGGGGGCCCATTGCCATTAAAAAAAAAAAAAAAAAAGTGGTATTTTTCTTGCAAAATGGATGCATTTCATCTTTCAGGTCAATATTGGGCTTTTTTGGGGTTTTGGGAGCATTTTGCTCTGTAGACTGTTTCCACAAAAAAAAGTGGTACTTTTCGTCTGAAACAAGCATAGTTAATTGTCAGGTCAAACTTGTTTATTTTGGGCATTTTGGGGCGTTTTGCACAGAGGCCCGTTTCCACAAAAAAAAAAAGTTTTTTTCGTCCGAAACAAACACCGTTAAATTATCTGGTCAAACTTGGTCTATTACGGCTTTTTTGGGGCACTTTGCACAGCAACCCGTTTCAATCCAAACAAGTGCTATTTTTCGTCAAAAATGACAACCGTTGAAATTTTTTGGTCAAATTTGGTCTTTTGGAGCGTTTTGCATAGTAGGTCGTTTCCACCCAAAAAAGAGTTTTTTTTCGTACGAACAGACAGAGTTAAATTATCTAGTCGAAATTCGCCTTTTTGGGCATTTTGCATGGATGCCCGTTTCTGCCTAAACAAGTGATATTTTTCGTCTGAAACGAACACAAGTGAATTTTCGGGTCGAATTTGATCTTTTTGGGCGTTTTGCTCAAATGGTCGTTTCCACTCTAAAACTCGTATTTTTTGTCCGAAAAGGACGCAATTGAATTTTCTAGTCAAATGTGATTTTTTTAAGCCTTTTGTGGGCATTTTGCCCAAGACGTTGTGATGCGAACCTCACCAAGGATTAGTGAGACCTGAAACCAACTTAGGGTTTCTCTGCGAAGATCGAAACTAAATCAGATTTTTCCTTACCTTGTTTGTATTTGATTACATAGGGGAAGGTTTCAATGAATTCCATCCACTTGGCATGCCTTCTATTTAACTTACTTTGTCCCTTCAAGTGCTTCAAGGACTCATGATCGGTATGTATGACAAACTCTCTCGGCCACAAGTAATGTTGCCAAGTCTCTAATGCTCTCACCAACGCAAAAAGCTCCTTATCATATGTTGAGTAATTCAATGCTGCCCCATTTAGCTTTTCGCTAAAGTATGCTATTGGCCGATTTTTCTGCATCAAAACAACTCCAATGCCTATTCCTGAAGCATCACACTTAATCTCAAAAGTTTTAGAAAAATTAGGTAATGCTAATAAAGAAGCACCACATAACCGTTCTTTAATCTCATTAAATGCACGCTCTTGCTCCATACCCCATTTAAAACCCACAGATTTTTTGACAATTTCAGTGAGTGGTGCGGCTAGTGTACTAAAATCTTTAACAAATCGACGATAAAAACTAGCCAAACCATGAAAACTTCTTACCTCCGTGATTAACTTAGGTGTGGGCCATTCTTTGATAGCCTTCACCTTTTCCTCATCCACTGCAATCCCTTCCGAACTAACAACATAGCCAAGAAACACAACTTTGTCCAAGCAAAAGGAACATTTCTTTAAATTTGCATATAATTTTTCTTTTCTTAAAACATCAAGCACACAATGCAAATGATCAATATGCTCATCTAAGCTCTTACTATACACCAAAATATCATCAAAATAGACCACAACAAACTTGCTTATAAAGGCACGCAATGCATAATTCATTAACCTCATGAATGTACTTGGTGCATTAGTTAGCCCAAAAGGCATTACCAACCACTCATACAATCCGTATTTAGTTTTAAAGGCAGTTTTCCATTCATCACCTTCTTTCATCCTAATTTGGTGATACCCACTTTTCAAATCAATTTTAGTGAAAATACATGACCCATGCAACTCATCTAACATGTCATCTAGCCTAGGAATGGGATGTCGATACTTTACCGTAATGTTATTAATAGCTCAATCAACACACATACGCCAAGTTCCATCCTTCTTAGGCACAAGTAGTACCGGTACTGCGCACGGACTCATGCTCTCTCTTACGTGTCCCTTGGCTAACAACTCCTCCACTTGCCTTTGAAGTTCCTTCGTCTCCTCTGGATTACTCCTATAGGCTGGTCGGTTAGGAATTGTTGCACCCGGCACAAAGTCAATTTGATGCTCAATGCCTCAAATAGGTGGCAATCCACTAGGCACATCGTTAGGGAACACGTCCTCAAATTCCTGCAACAAAGAAACAACAACACTAGGCAAAGATTGGCCAAATTCGTTAGCACTAAAACACACCTCTTTGTACAATAGTACAAATATAGGCCGGTTCACATACAAAGCACCCTTGATATCACTCGCCTTAGCATAAAAGGTCACTTTTTTCTCTGTTTTTCTCTCATTTTTTCCACTTCTTTTTTGCTTTTCACTCTCTTTTATGTTTCCACTCTCTTTTTTCTTATCTTTTTTTGAACTCTCGGTCTCACAAGTTTTTTTCAACTCATTCTCTCTTTTCAATTTCATTTTATCCTCATACACTTGTTTTGGAGTCAACGGCACAAGAGTAATGGTTTTATTGTCTTTGACGAATGAGTGCCTATTCTTGAACCCGTCATGAATAACCTTCCTACCAAATTGCCATGGCCTGCCCAACAATATGTGACCCGCATGCATTGGAACAACATCACAAAGTACTTCATCCTTGTACTTCCCAATCGAAAAGGAAACTAACACTTTTATTTACCCGAACCTCCCCATAATCATTCAACCACTACAATTTATAAGGTCTAAGGTGTTTCAAGGTATGTAAATTCAGTTTCTCTACTAAAGTAGTGCTAGCCACATTAGTGCAACTTTCTCCATCAATGATCATACTACATACCTTGTTGTTGACGTGGCATCTAGTATGAAATATATTCTCCCTTTGCTGTTCCATGTCATCCTCCGCAACTTGGGCACTTAGAGCACGCCTTGCCACAAGTGACTCTCCCTCCACCGAGTCCATCATCATCACAAGCATCTTCAAGTTGTGGCATCTGGTCATCATCACTCTCACTTTCGATTTCCACCTCTCCATCAACACGTGCAATCATGGTCCTCTTATTTGGGCATTGTGAGGCTATGTGACCTACTCCCAAACAACGAAAACATTTAATATCACGGTTACGAGTTTGGGTTTCGGTTTTACCTTTGTTGGCAATGGGAACATCATCTCTCCTTTTTGGGGGTTCGGTTTTGGATTTTGAAACAGCCCCTTCGTCCTTCCTCCCATTCGGCCTCCATGAATTAGAGGAGCTTAAATTTTGAAATGACCGAGTTCCTATCCTTTTAAGCTATCGTTCCACTTTTATAGCCATGTGAACCATGTCCTCCAACTCCATGTAATGTTGCAACTCCACCACGTTGGCAATGTCCCGATTCAACCCAATCAAGAACCTTGCCATGGTAGCTTCTCTATCCTCCTCGACATTAGCCCGAATCATAGCGACCTCCATCTCCTTGTAGTAATCATCCACGCTCCGATAGCCTTTTTCTCCTCGGAGTAGTTGTGGTACTCAAAGATCAACTCCACCTTCTTCTCCCACTCCAAGTATGCTTCAGGATCGTTTTTCCCTTGGAATGAGGGTATCTTCACCTTGATACTTCCCAAGTTATTATCAATCCGCTCCCCATGTCTATCTCCTCTATTCCCATGTCCACTCTCAAATCTGCCCAAGCTTGCATTAGAGGCCCGATCGTCTTCATCTAGGTCATCCCCATAATCATCTTCATACACGAACCGAGGCTGATTCCTCTCTCTTCGTTGCACATTAGGAGCTCTCGGTGGCTGCCCCTTTTGTGCGCTAGACTCAACTTTGTCAAGCCGCTCATGCACTTCATCAAACCGCAAGTTCAACTGTTGAAACTTTTTCTCCAAGGCCTTGTAGAAAACTTTTGCGTTTATTATGTCCATCCTTTCATGTGCTTCATCAGACGAGCCTTTGTTGTTTCTCGAGACATGTTTAGTAACCTGCAAAACAAAGTTAGAAAACCTCACAAACACTCCCTCACGTGTTTGCACTCAAACTATGCCACTCCACTCGTGTATCACTCAAATTCGGCTTTTACCCTCGTATAAGCTCACACACTCTTGCCTTTTTCCACTCTTTAGTTCCCCCTTTTAGTTCTTTATTGAACTTAACCAATCTCAATCAGAAATTTCCTTGTAGCAATCCAAACTCAACAATTTGATTCACTAAGAATGAGATTTTAGGAACGAAACAAAGCGAACAAAAAGAGCACAAAGAAAAGTTTATAGAGTAGAATAAGAAGAAATTATTCTCAATTTTTGTTGGGGGGGGCTGCTGAATTTTCACAAATTTTTTTTTTTTTTTTTTTTCTGTTTCTGTTTTTTTTTTTTCTGTTTCTGTTTTTTTTTTCTTTTCTGTTTCTGTTTTTTTTTCTTTTCTGTTTTTTTTTTTTTTTGAAAAACAGCAACTTTAAATTGAGATTTGAAGAAGCACAATATTTAAACGAAAAATATGATCAGAACAAAGATGCACCGCGTTTTTTTTTTTTTCAAGATTGGACCAGATTTGAATTAGAACAAAAAACGCAATAGATCTGATGATATAATTTGGTCAAGAAAAAAAATTATGAAGGAATAGATATGAAAGAACGAAAAAGAAAAAGGATAGATGAAACCTGATTTAGACCTTGCTCTGATTACCAAATGGTGCGAACCTCACCAAGGATTAGTGAGACCCGAAACCAACTTATGGTTTCTTTGCAAAGATCGAAACTAAATCAGATTTTGAACGAGCTAAAAATACAGAAATTGAAAGATAGATTACCTTGACCCAAAGTTTATGAACGAAACGCGAACCAATGGTATAATGATCTTGACCCAATGATTATAATGAATCACGAATCAAAGATATAAGTTTGAACGCCACAAGAATCTCTTGATAAGTTCAAGAAAAGTTCTCAGAAGAACTAAAGAGAAAACTCTCACAATTTTTATTAATCAAAGTAGTGTGAAATTCGTAGGTCTACAAAGCCCCTTAAATAGGTGGCCAAGAGAATAAGAAAAGAAACCCTAATACACTTTGAAATTCGTGGGTCGACATGGAGGAAAAAGGAAACCCAAAAATCTAATTGCTAAATAAAGAATAAGGAAACTTCCTAATTTGCCTTACATTCCTAAGTTGGTTTCGGGTCTCACTAATCCTTGGTGAGGTTCGCATCAAATGGGCCCAACCGGGATATGCAATGTGTCCTTTGATGTTGCTTGTTGGTTCTCATCAAGTTGTTTCCACCATAAAAGTAGTATTTTTCGTCCAAAATGGATGCATTTGATTTTTTATGTCAATATTGGAATTTTTGGGCATTTTAGGAGGTATTTGCAGTGTAGACGGTTTCCACAAAAATAAAATGATACTTTTCGTTCGAAACGGACACAATTCATTTTTTGGTCATTTTAGGCATCTTGGGGGTGTTTCACATTGAGGCCCGTTTTCCCTAAAAAAAATGTTGTTTTCATCCGAAACAAGCACAGTTAAATTATCTGGTAAACTTTGTCTATTTGGGCATTTTCAAGGCGTTTTGCACAAAGACCCGTTTCCATCCAAACAAGTGGTATTTTTGGTCCGAAACGGACACGATTGAATTTTTCAGGTTAAACATGGTCTTTTGGGGCGTTTTGGGGACATTTTGCATAGAAGACCGTTTCCACCCAAAAAAAGTGTTGTTTTTCGTCCGAAACAGACAGTTAAATTTTCTAGTCGAACTTTGTCTTTTTGGGCATTTTGAGGGCGTTTTGCATTGATGAATTTTCGGGTCAAATTCGGTATTTTTGAGCATTTTGGGGGCATTTTGCTCAAAATGTCATTTCCACTCAAAAAGTGGTATTTTTCGTCCGAAAAAGGACGCAATTGAATTTTCAGGTCAAATTTGGTCTTTTTGGGCATTTTGGGGACGTTTTGCACAGAGGCCCGTTTCTATCCAAACAAGTGGTATTTTTTGTGCAAAACGGACACAGTTAAACTTTCGAGTCAATCTTGGTCTTTTGGGGCATTTTGGGGATGTTTTGCATAGATGGAAGTTTCCACCCAAAAAAATGTTATTTTTGTTAAAAAAAAAAGGCAGTTGAATTACCGACTCGAACTTGGTTTTTTCGGGTATTTTTTGGGTGTTTTGCACGGATGGCCGTTTATGCCAAAACAAGTGATATTTTTCGTCCGAAACGGACACCGTTGAATTTTCAGGTCAAACTCAGTATTTTCGGGCATTTTGGGAGCGTTTTGCTAAAAAGGTCATTTTCACTCAAAAGTGGTATTTTTCGTCCGAACCGGACGCAGTTGAATTTTCTAGTCAAACTTGGTCTTTTTGGGCATTTTGTGGGCGTTTTGCACAGCGCCTGTTTTCAACCAGAAAATGTTATTTTTCGTCCGAAACAGATAGTTAAATTATCGGGTAAAACTTGGTCTATTTGGGTATTTTGGCGCGTTTTGCAAAGAGAGCCGTTTCCATACAAACAAGTGGTAATTTTCGTCCAAAACGGACACAGTTGAATTTTCGGGTCAAACTTGGTCTTTTAGGGCAGTTTGGAGGCGTTTTGCTTAGAAGTCCTTTTCTACCCAAAAAAAAACATCATTTTTCATCCGAAACAGACACAGTTAAATTATCTGGTCGAACTTAATGTTTTTTCAGCAATTTGGGGGTGTTTTGTACGAATGGTCATTTCTGACCAAGCAAGTGATATTTTTCGTCCAAGACGGACACAGTTGAATTTTCAGGTCAAACTTGGTCTTTTGAGGCAGTTTTGAGGCTTTTTGCATAGAAGTCTTTTTCTACCCAAAAAAATGTTGTTTTTCGTCCTAAAGAGACACAGTTATATTATCTGGTCGAACTTGGTCTTTTTGGGCATTTTGTGGGCGTTTCGCACGGATGGACGTTTCCATCCAAAACAAGTGGTATTTTTCATGCAAAATGGATGCATTTGATCTTTCTGGTCAATATTAGCCATTTTCGGCATTTTGGGAGCATTTTGCTTTGTTGACTGTTTGCACACAAAAAAAAGTGGTATTTTGTGTCAGAAATGGGCACAGTTCAATTTCTAGTCAAACTTGGTCATTTTGGGCATTTTGGGGGCGTTTTGCACAGAGGCCCGTTTCCACCCAAAAAAAAGTTATTTTTCGTCCGAAACACACAAAGATAAAATATCTTGTCAAACTTGGTCTATTTCGGCATTTTTGGGGCGATTTGCACAGCGACTCGTTTCAATCCAAACAAGTGCTATTTTTCGTCCGAAACAACCACAATTGAATTTGTGGGTCAACTTTGGTCTTTTGGGGCGTTTTACGTAGTAGGTCATTTCCACCCAAAAAAAGATTTCTTTTTTGTCCAAAACAGACAGAGTTAAATTATCTGGTCGAAATTCATCTTTTTGGGCATTTTTGGGGCATTTTGCATGGATGGCTGTTTCTGGCTAAACAAGTGATATTTTTCGTCTGAAACGAACACAAGTGAATTTTCGGGTTGAACTTGGTCTTTTTCGGCATTTTGGGGCAATTTGCTCAAAAGGTCGTTTCCACTCAAAAAGTGGTATTTTTCGTCCGAAAAAGACGCAGTTGAATTTTCTAATCAAACTTGGTCTTTTTAGGCCTTTTGTGGGCATTTTGCTCAGAAAGTTGTTTCCACCATAAAAGTAGTATTTTTCGTTCGAAATGGATGCATTTGACTTTTTATGTCAATATTGGAATTTTTGGGCCTTTTAGGAGCGTTTTGCTCTGTAGACAATTTCCACAAAAAAAAAATGGTATTTTTCATCCGAAACGGACACAATTCAATTGTCAAGTCAAACTTGGTCATTTTAGGCATCTTGGGGGGCGTTTTGCACCGAGACTCGTTTTCACCTAAAAAAATACTATTTTTCGTCCGAAACAAACACAGTTAAATTATCTGGTCAAACTTGATCTATTTGGGCATTTTCGAGGCGTTTTGCACAGACACCCGTTTCCATTCAAACAAGTGGTATTTTTTGTCCGAAACAGACACAGTTGAATTGATGAGAACCAACGTGCACCAACAAAGGATCCGCTGCATGTTCCAATTGGGCCTATTACGAGGGCAAGATCCAAGAAGATCAAAGAAGCACTTAATGGGCTAATTCAAGATATATGGGTTGAATCTAAAGTCATAATGCCCAAGTTAGGCCCAAATGGCAATCAAGGCCTAATCCATCTCATAAAGGCAAGCAAATGGGCTTAGTCATGAACTTAAATGGGCCAAAACATGAGACCCACGAAATTCTACTTATTTATTTTAGTTTATATCATTTTGTAAGACATCAATGCCAATTAGTATTTTTATTTTCTAGTATTGATCTTGTAATAAGTTTGAAAGACATCTAGGACTTTTGTTCTTGTAGCCTCCCCCTAGGTGTGAAAGGCTACCTACTATCTATAGTAGGGTGTGCTAAAGTTGAAGACTTCTTGTGTGAAAAGGACAACCCTAGGTGTGAAAGACCGCCCCCTATCTAAGGTAGGGTGTGCTTGACCACCCACTAGCCTAGGCTCTCCTTTGTGTTGGTTGCCTATTTAAGAGAGTTGTATTCCATGGGAAAAACACATTACTTGAATAATATATCAGATTGAGAGAGTTTTCTCTTAAGTTCTTCATAGAACTTTTCTTTGAACTTATTAAGAATTTCTTCTGGCGTTCAAACTCTATAACTTCGGTTCGTGATTCCATTATAATCTTTGGGATGAGGTTTGTTATTTTATACCTTTGGTTCGCGTTTCATTCATAAACGTTGGGTCAAGGTTTCTATCAAACATTCTGTATTTTTGTGTTCTTCCTTTCTTTCTTTTCATTTATAAATCCAGATTTTAGAACGATCCTATCAAAGACACCATAAATTGGTTTCGGGTCTCACTAATTCTTGGTGAGGTTCGCATCATGAATTTTCTGGTTAAACATGGTCTTTTGGGGTGTTTTGCATAGAAGGCCGTTTCCACCCAAAAAAGTGTTGTTTTTCGTACGAAAAATACACAGTTACATTATTTGGTCGAACTTGGTATTTTTTGGCATTTTGGGGACGTTTTGCATTGATGGTTGTTTCTGCCCAAACAATTTTTCGTCTGAAATGGACACAGTTGAATTTTCGGGTCAAATTTGGTTTGTTTGTGCATTATGGGGGCATTTTGCTCAAAAGGTTGTTTCCACTCAAAAAGTGATATTTTTCATCCAAAAAAGGACGCAGTTGACTTTTCTAGTCAAACTTGGTCTTTCTGGGCCTTTTGTGGGCATTTTGCACAGAGGCCCATTTGCATCCAAAAAAGGATGTATTTTTTGTACAAAATGGATGAATTTGATCTTTCAGGTCAATATTGGTCTTTTTGGGCGTTTTGGGAGCATTTTGCTCTATAAACTATTTCCATAAAAAAAGTGATACTTTTCGTCCGAAATGTGCGCAGTTCAATTTTCAGGTCGAACTTGGTCATTTTGGACATTTTGGGGGCATTTTTCACAGAGGCCCATTTCCATCCAAAAAAATGTTGTCTTTCATCCGAAACAAATACACTTAAATTATCTGGTCAAACTTGGTCTATTTGGGCATTTTCAGGGTGTTTTGCACAAAGCCCCGTTTCCGAAATGGATGCATTTGATTTTTTATGTCAATATTGGAATGTTTGGGCATTTTAGGAGCTTTTTGCTCAGTAGGCGGTTTCCACAAAAAATATGGTATTTTTCGTCCGAAATGGACACAGTTCAATTTTCAGGTCAAACTTGGCACCTTTAGGCATCTTGGGGGCGTTTTGCACCGAGGCCTATTTTCACCCAAAAAAAAATGTTGTTTTTCATCCCAAACAAACACAGTTGATTTTTTTAGTCAAATTTGGTCTTTTTGGGCCTTTTTTGGGCATTTTGAACAATGGTCCATTTCCAACTAAAAAAAGTATTATTTTTTGTGCAGAATGGATGTATTTGATCTTTCAGGTAAATATTGGTTTTCTTGGGCGTTTTGGAGCATTTTGCTCTGTAGACTGTTTCCACCAAAAAAGTTGTACTTTTCGTCCAAAACGGACACACTTCAATTTTTAGGTCGAACTTGGTCATTTTGGGCATTTTGGGGGCGTTTTGCACAGAGGCCCGTTTCCACCCAAAAAAATATTGTTTTTCGTCCGAAACAAACATAGTTAAATTATTTGGCCAAACTTGGTCTATTTTGACATTTTCAGGGCGTTTTGCACAGAGGCTCGTTTCCATCCAAACAAGTAGTATTTTTCGTCCGAAACGGACACAGTTAAATTTTCAGGTCAAACTTGGTCATTTGCGGCGTTTTGGGAGCGTTTTGCATAGAAGGCCGTTTTCACCCAAAAAAGGATTGTTTTTCGTCCGAAACAGACACAGTTAAATTTTCTGGTCGAACTTGGTCTTTCTTGGCATTTTGGGGACGTTTTGCATTGATGGTCGTATCTACCCAAACAAGTGATATTTTTCGTCCAAGATGAAAACAGTTGAATTTTAGAGTCAAACTCGGTCATTTTTGGAATTTTGGGTGCGTTTTGCTCAAAACGTCATTTCCACTCTAAAAGTTGTATTTTTCATCCGAAAATGATGCAGTTGAATTTTCTAGTCAAACTTTGTCTTTTTCGGCCTTTTGTGGGCATTTTGAACAGAGGCCCGTTTCCATCCAAAAAATGTGATATTTTTCGGACAAAATGGATGCATTTGGTCTTTCAGGTCAATATTGGCCTTTTTGGGCATTTTGGTCTGTAGACTGTTTTCATAAAAAAAAAAATGGAACTTTTCGTCCAAAACGGGTACAGTTCAATTTTGGTTATTTTGGCCATTTTGGGGGCGTTTTGCACAGAGGTCCGTTTCCACAAAAAAAAAATGTTGTTTTTTGTCCAAAACAAACACAGTTAAATTATCTGGTTAAACTTGGTCTTTTGGGGCGTTTTGCACAGAGACCCGTTTGCATCCAAACAAGTGGTATTTTTCGTCCGAAACGAACACAATCGATTTTTGGGGTCAAACTTGGTCTTTTAGGGTGTTTTGCATAGAAGGCCGTTTTCACCTAAAAAAGTGTTGTTTTTCATCCGAAACAGATACAATTAAATTATCTGGTCAAACTTGGTCTTTTTTTGCATTTTGGGGGTGTTTTGCACGGATGGCCCTTTCTACCCAAACAAGTGATATTTTTCGTCTGAGACAGACACAGTTGAATTTTCGGGTCAAACTCGGTCTTTTTCGGCATTTTGGGGGCATTTTCCTCAAAAGGTCGTTTCCGCTCAAAAAGTGATATTTTTCATCCGAAAAGGACGCAGTTGAATTTTCAAGTCAAACTTTGTCTTTTTTGGCCTTTTGTGGGCGTTTTGCACAGAGGCTCATTTCTGTACAAAAATAGTGGCATTTTTCATGCAAAATGGATGCATTTGATCTTTCAGGTCAATATTGGCCTTTTTGGGCATTTTGGGAGCATTTTGCTCTGAAGACTGTTTCCACAAAAAAAAATGGTATTTTTCGTCCGAAACGGGCACAGTTGAATTTTTAGGTCAAAATTGGTCTATTTTGGCATTTTCGGGGCGTTTTGCACAGAGACCCGTTTCCATTCAAACAAGTGGTATTTTTTCTCTGAAACGGACACAGTTGAATTTTCGGGTCAAACTTGGTCTTTTGGGGTGTTTTGCATAGAAGGCCATTTCTACCCAAAATAGGGTTGTTCTTCGTCCGAAACAAACACAATTAAACTATCTGGTTGAACATGGTCTTTTTTGGCATTTCGGGGGCATTTTGCACGGATGGCCGTTTCTGCCCAAAGAAGTGATATTTTGTCCGAAACGGTTGTTTCCACTCCAAAAGTAGTATATTTTGTCCGAAACGGAAGTACTTGAATTTTCTAGTCAAACTTGGTCTTTTTAGGCCTTTTGTTGGTGTTTTGCATAGTGGCCCGTTTCCATCCAAAAAAAGTGATATTTTTCGTGTAAAATGGATGCATTTGATCTTTTAGGTCAATATTGGCCTTTTTGGGCGTTTTGGGAGCATTTTGCACAGAGGCCCGTTTCCACCCAAAAAAATGTTGTTTTTCGTCCGAAACAAACACAGTTAAATTATTTGGTCAAACTTAGTCTATTTCTCGAGGCGTTGCACGAAGACCCGTTTCCATCCAAACAAGTGGTATTTTTCGTCCGAAACGGACACAGTTGAATTTTTTGGTCAAATTTGGTCTTTTGGGACATTTTGACGGTGTTTTGCATATAAGGTCGCTTCCACCAAAAAAAAAAGTTATTTTTCATCCGAAATAGACAGAGTTAAATTATCTAGTCGAACTTCGTCTTTTTGGGAATTTTCGGGACATTTTACATTGATGGCCATTTCTGCCCAAACAAGTAATATTTTTCGTCCAAAACGGACACAGTTGAATTTTCGGGTCAAACTCGGTCTTTTTTGGCATTTTGTGCTCATTTTGCTCAGGAAGCCATTTCCACCATAAACGTAGTATTTTTTGTCCGAAATAGGTGCATTTGATTTTTTCTGTCAATATTGGAAATTTTGGGCATTTTGGGAGCTTTTTGCTCTGAAATCTTTTTCCACAAAAAAAAAAATGGTACTTTTCGTTCGAAATGGTCACAGTTCAATTTTCAAGTCAAACTTTGTCATTTTGGGCATCTTGGGTGCGTTTTGTACCAGGCCCGTTTCCACCCAAAAAATGTTTTTCATCTGAAACAAAGATAGTTAAATTATCTGGTCAAACCTGGTCTTTTTCGGCATTTTTCGGGCATTTCGCAAAGAGACCTGTTCCTATCCAAACTAGTGTATTTTTCGTCCGAAACGACCACAGTTGAATTTTCGGGTCAAATTTGGTCTTTTGTGGCGTTTTGGGGGCGTTTTGTCTAAAACGTCGTTTCACCCCCAAAAAGAGTTATTTTTCGTCCGAAATAGATAGAGTTAAATTATCTGATCGAACTTTATCTTTTTGGGCATTTTGCTTTGATGTTTCTGCCTAAACAAGAGATATTTATCGTCTGAAACGGACGCAGTTGAATTTTTGGGTCAAATTCGGTCTTTTTTGGGCATTTTGCTCAAAAGGTCGTTTCCACTCAAAAAGGTTTATTTTTCTTCCAAAAAGGGCGCAGTTGACTTTTCTAGTCAAACTTGGCTTTTGTGGCCTTTTGTGGGCGTTTTGCACTGAAATTCGTTTCCACCATAAAAGTAGTATTTTTCGTTCGGAATGGATGCATATGATTTGTTGTCAATATTGGAATTTTTGAGCATTTTGGGAGCTTTTGGCTTTGTAGGCTTTTTCCACACACAAAAAAAAAAAAATGGTACTTTTCGTTCAAAACGGACACAATTCTTTCAAGTCAAACTTTGTCATTTTGGGCATCATTGGTGCGTTTTGCACCGACCGTTTCCACCCCAAAATATTATTTTTCGTCTAAAACAAACAAAGTTAAATTATCTGGTCAAACCTGGTCTTTTTTGGCATATTCGGGACGTTTTCCACAGAGACCCGTTACCATCCAAACAAGTGTATTTTTCGTCTGAAATGGACACAGTTGAATTTTCGTGTCAAATTTGGTCTTTTGGGGCGTTTTGGGGGCGTTTTGCATAGAAGGCCGTTTCACCCAAAAAAAGAGTTAGTTTTCGTCCGAAACAGACAAAGTTAAATTATCTGGTCAAACTTCGTCTTTTTGGGGATTTTGGGGGCGTTTTGCTTTGATGGTCGTTTCTACCGAACAAGAGATATTTATCATCCAAAACGGACACAGTTGAATTTTCGAGTCAAACTCGGTCTTTTTGGGCATTTTGCTCAAAAGGTCATTTCCACCCAAAAAGGTTAATTTTTCGTCCTAAAAGAACGCAGTTGAATTTTCTGGTCAAATTTGGTCTTTTTGGGCCTTTTGTGCGCATTTTGCTCTGAAATTCGTTTCCTCCATAACAGTAGTATTTTTCGTTTGAAATGGATGCATTTGATTTTTTATGTCAATATGGGAATTTTTGGGCATTTTAGGAGCTTTTTTCTCCGTAGGCTGTTTCCACAAAAAAAAAAAATTGTATTATTCGTCCGAAATAGACACAATTCAATTTTTAAGGTCAAACTTGGTCTTTTGGGGCATTTTGGGGGTGTTTTGCACATAGGCCTATTTCCATCCAAAAAAATATTTTTTTTCGTCCAAAACAAACACAGTCAAATTATCTGGTCAAACATGGTCTATTTCAGCATTTTCTGGGCATTTTGCACAGAGACCCGTTTCCATTTAAACAAGTGGTATTTTTCGTCCGAAACGAACACATTTGAATTTCAGGTCAAACTTGGTCTTTTGGGGTGTTTTGGGGGCGTGTTGCATAGAAGGTCATTTCCACACAAAATAGATAGTTAAATTATCTGATCGAACATCGTCTTTTTGGGCATTTTGGGGACATTTTGCAATGATGGCCATTTTTGCCCAAACAAGTGATATTTTTCATCCAAAACAAACACAGTTGAATTTTCGGGTCAAACTCGGTATTTTTGGGCATTTTGGGGGCGTTTTGCTCAAAAGCTCATTTTTGCTCCAAAAGTGGTATTTTTCGTCCGAAAAGGATGCAGTTGAATTTTCTAGTCAAATTCGATCTTTTTTGGTCCTTTGGTGGGTATTTTGCTCAGAAAGTCGTTTCCACCATAAAAGTAGTATTTTTCATTCGAAATAGGTGTATTCGATTTTTGCTGTCAATATTGGAATTTTTGGGCATTTTGGGAGCTTTTTGCTCTGTAGGCTTTTTCCACACAAAAAAAAAAAAGGGGTACTTCTCGTTCGAAACGGACACAATTCAATTTTCAAGTCAAACTTTGTCATTTTAGGCATCTTGGGTACATTTTGTACTGAGACCCATTTCCACCCAAAAAAATATTGTTTTTCGTCTGAAACAAACATAGTTAAATTATCTAGTCAAACCTGGTCTTTTTCGGCATTTTTGGGGCATTTTGCACAGAGGTGTTTCCATCCAAACAAGTGTATTTTTCGTTCGAAATGACCGCAGTTGAATTTTTGGGTCAAATTTGGTCTTTTGGGGCGTTTGGGGGCATTTTGCCTAGAAGGTCGTTTCATCCCAAAAAAGAGTTATTTTTCGTCCGAAACAGACAGAGTTAAATTATTTGGTGGAACTTCGTCTTTTTTGGCATTTTGGGGGCGTTTTGCTTTGATGGTCGTTTCCGCCCCCAACAAGTGATATTTATCGTCCAAAACGGACACAGTTGAATTTTCGGATCAAATTCGGTCTTTTTGGGAATTTTGCAAGCATTTTGCTCAAAAGGTCATTTCCACTCAAAAAGGTTTATTTTTCGTCCGAAAAGGCGAAATTGAATTTTCTAGTCAAACTCGGTCTTTTTGAGCATTTTGCGAGAATTTTGCTCAAAAAGTGGTACTTTTAATCCGGAAAGGACGCAGTTGAATTTTCTAGTCACACTTGGTCTTTTGGGGCCTATTGTTGGCATTTTGCTCTGAAAGTTGTTTCCACCATAAAAGTAGTATTTTTCTTTCGAAATGGATGCATATGATTTTTAATGTCAATATGGGAATTTTTGGGCATTTTGGGAGCTTTTTGCTCTGTAGGCTGTTTCCACAAAGAAAACAGAGACCCGTCTCCATCCAAACAAGTAGTATTTTTCGTCGTAAATGGACGCATTTGAATTTTCGAGTCAAACTTGGTCTTTTGGGAGTGTGTTGCATAGAAGGTCGTTTCTGCCCAAACAAGTGATATTTTTTGTCCGAAATGGACACAGTTGAATTTTCGAGTCAAACTCGCTCTTTTTTGGCATTTTTGGGCGTTTTGCTCCAAAGGTCGTTTCCATTCAAAAAGTGGTATTTTTCGTCCGGAAATGAAGGAGTTGAATTTTCTAAACAGACACAGTTCAATTTTCAAGTCAAACTTTGTCATTTTGGGCATCTTAGGTGCGTTTTGCAACGAGGCCCATTTCCACAAAAAAAAAATGTTGTTTTTTGTCTGAAACAAACATAGTTAAATTATCTTAGTCTTTTGGGGCGTTTTGGGGGCACTTTGCATAGAAGATGGTTTCAACCGAAAAAAGATTTGTTGAAAATCCATAACAGATAGAGTTAAATTATCTGGTTGAAATTCATATTTTTGGGCATTTTTGGGGTGTTTTGCATTGACGGACGTTTCTACCTAAACAAGTGATATTTTTCGTCCGAAACGGACACAATTGAATTTTTTGGTCAAACACGGTCTTTTTGGACATTTTGGGGGCGTTTTGCTCAAATGGTCGTTCCCCCTCAAAATGTTTTATTTTTCGTCCGAAAAGGACGCAGTTGAATTTTCTCGTTAAACTTGGTCTTTTTGGGCCATTTGTGCGCATTTTGCTTAGAAAGTCGTTTCCATCATAAAAGTAGTATTTTTCGTTCGAAATGGATGCATTTGATTTTTGTATCAATATTGGAATTTTTGGGCATTTTAGGAGCTTTTTGCTCCGTAGGCTGTTTCCACAAAAAAAAAATGGTACTTTTTGTCCGAAACAGACACAGTTCATTTTTATGGTCAAACTTGGTCTTTTTGGGTATCTTGGGGGTGGTTTGCACTGAGGCCCTTTTTCGTCCAAAAAAATGTTGTTCTTCGTCCGAAACAAACACAATTAAATTATCCGGTCAAATATGGTCTATTTCGGCATTTTCGGAGCGTTTTGTACAGAGACCTGTTTCCATCCAAACAAGTGGTCTTTTTCGTCCAAAATAGACACAATTTAATTTTCGAGTCAAACTTGGTCTTTTGGGGCGTTTTGCATAAAAGGCCGTTTCCACCCAAAAAAATGTTGTTTTTCATCCGAAACAGACACAGTTAAATTATCTAGTCGAACTTGATCTTTTTGGGCATTTTAGGGATATTTTGCCTAGATGGCCGTTTCTGCCCAAAAAAAGTGATATTTTTCGTCTGAAACGGACACAGTTGATATTTCGGGCCAACTTGGTCTTTTTAGGCATTTTGGGGGCGTTTTGCTCAAAAGGTTGTTTCTACTCAAAAAATGATATTTTTTGTCCGAAACGGATGCAGTTGAATTTTCTAGTCAATATTGTCCTTTTCGGACATTTTGGGAGCTTTTGACTTATAGGCTGTTTCCACAAACACAAATGCTACTTTTCTCCCGAAACGGACACCGTTTAATTTTCAAGTCAAACTCGGTCTTTTTGGGCATTTTGGGGACATTTTGCACAGTGCCTGTTTCCTACCAAAAAATGTTGTTTTTCGTTTGAAATGGACACAGTTAAATTATTTGGTCAAACTCGGTCTATTTGGGCATTTTGGGGCGTTTTGCAAGAAGAGTCATTTCCACAAAAAAAAAATAGTAATTTTTTGTAAGAAACGGTCACAAATTCAATTTTCAGATCAAACTTGGTCTTTTGAGGCAGTTTGGGGGCGTTTTGCATAGAAGTCCTTTTCTACCCAAACAACTGTTGTTTTTGGTCCAAAACAAACACAGTTAAATTATCTGGTCAAACTTGGTCTTTTTGAGCATTTTTTAGGGCGCTTTGCACGCATGGTCGTTTCTGCCCAATCAATTGATATTTTTCATCCGAAACAGACACAAGTGAATTTTCATGTCAAACTTGGGCGTTTTGCTCAAAAGGTCGTTTCTACTCAAAAAGTGGCATTTTTAGTCCGAAAAGGATGCAGTTGAATTTTTTTGTCAAACTTGATCTTTTTTAGCCTTTTGTGGGCATTTTGCTCAGAAAGCCGTTTCTACCATAAAAGTAGTACTTTTCGTCCGAAACGGACACAGTTCAATTTTCAAGTCAAACTTGGTCAAGTTGGGTATCTTGGGGGCGTTTTGCACCGAGGCCAGTTTCCACCCAAAAAAATGATATTTTTCGTTCAAAACAAATGCAGTTAAATTATCTAGTCAAATTTGGTCTATTTCGGCATTTTCGGGGCATTTTACATAGAGACCCATTTCCATCCAAACAAGTGGTATTTTTCATCTAAAACGGATACAGTTGAATTTTCGGGTCAAATTTGGTCTTTTGGGGTATTTTGGGGGCATTTTTCATAGAAGGTCATTTCAACCCAAAAAAGAGTTGTTTTTATCCGAAACAGACGAAGTTAAATTATCTAGTCAAATTTGTCTTTTTGGACATTTTGGAGGCGTTTTGTATTTATGGCCGTTTCTACCCAAACAGGTGATATTTTTCGTCCGAAACGGACACAATTGAATTTTAGGGTCAAACTTGGTCTTTTGGGGGGCGTTTTGCTTAAAAGGTCATTTCCATTCAAAAAGTATTGTTTTTCGTTCGAAAAGGACGCAATTGAATTTTCTCGTCAAATTTGGTCTTTTGTGGGCATTTTGCGGACGCAATTGTATGTCAATATTGGAATTTTTGGGCATTTTAGGAGCTTTCTGCTTTGTAAGCTATTTCCACAAAAAAAAAAAAAAAAAACCATTACACTTTTCGTCCGACACAGACACAGTTTAATTTTCAGGTCAAACTTGGTCTTTTTTGGCATTTTGGGGGTGCTTTACCCAGAGGCCAGTTTCCATCCAAAAAAATGTTGTTTTTCGTCCAAAACAAACACAGTTAAATTATCTAGTCAAACATGGTTTATTTCAGCATTTTCAGGGCATTTTGCGCAGAGACCCATTTCCATCCAAATAAGCTGAAGTTTTCGTCTGAAACGGACACTAATGAATTTCAGGTCAAACTAGGTCTTTTGTGGCGTTTTTGGGACTTTTTGCATAGAAGGCCGTTTCCACCCAAAAAAGTATTTTTTTTTTGTTTGAAACAGACACATTTAAATTATCTGTTCGAACTTTGTCTTTTGGGGCATTTTGGGACATTTTGCATTGATGGTCGTTTCTGCCCAAACTAGTGATATTTTTCGTCGAAAACGGACACAATTGAATTTTTGGGTCAAACTCGGTCTTTTTGGGCATTTTGGGGGCGTTTTGCTCAAAACGTCATTTCCACTCAAAAAGTAGTATTTTTCGTCCGAAACAGACGCAGTTATATTTTTTTGGTCAAAATTGGTCTTTTTCAGCCTTTTGTGGGCATTTTGCTCAGAAATCCTTTTCCACCATAAAAGTGGTGTTTTCCGTCCGAAATGGATGCATTTGATTTTTTGGGAGCTTTTTTCTCTGTAGACTGTTTCCACAAAAACAAATGCTACTTTTCGTCCGAAACGAACACAATTCAATTTTCAGGTCAAACTTGATCATTTTGGGCATTTTGCACAAAAACCCGTTTCCACCCAAACAAATGTTGTTTTTCGTCCGAAACAAACACAGTTAAATTATCTGGTCAAACTTGGTCTATTTGAGCATTTTGGGGCATTTTGCGAAGATAGCCGTTCCATCCAAACAAGTGGTAATTTTCATCCGAAAAAGACACAGTTGAATTTTCTGGTCAAAGTTGGTCTTGTGGGAACAGTTGATGCGAACCTCACCAAAGGATTAGTGAGACCCGAAACCAACTTAGGGTTTCTTCGCGAAGATCGAAACTAAATCAGA
>CM028332.1:54960864-54980864 GCA_016647705.1 Eucommia ulmoides
CCCAAATCTGCCCAAGCTTGCATTAGAGGCCCGATCGTCTTCATCTAGGTCATCCCCATAATCATCTTCATACACGAACCGAGGCTGATTCCTCTCTCTTCGTTGCACATTAGGAGCTCTCGGTGGCTACCCCTTTTGTGCACTAGACTCAACTTTATCAAGCCGCTCATGCACTTCATCAAACCGCAAGTTCAACTGTTGAAACTTTTGCTCCAAGGCCTTGTAGAAAACTTTTGCGTCTATTATGTCCATCCTTTCATGTGCTTCATCGGACGAGCCTTTATTTGTTTCTCGAGACATGTTTAGTAACCTGCAAAACAAAGTTAGCAAACCTCACAAACACTCCCTCACGTGTTTGCACTCAAACTATGTCACTCCAATCGTGTATCACTCAAATTCGGCTTTTACCCTCTTATAAGCTCACACTCTCTTGCCTTTTTCCACTCTTTAGTTCCCTCTTTTAGTTCTTTATTGAACTTAATCAATCTCAATCAGAAATTTCCTTGTAGCAATTCAAACTCAATAATTTGATTCACTAAGAATGAGATTTTAGGAACGAAACAAAGGGAACAAAAATAGCACAAAGAAAAGTTTATAGAGTAGAATAAGAAGAAATTATTCTCAATTTTTGTTGGGGAGGGGGGGCTGGTGAATTTTCTCAATTTTTTTTTTTTTGTTTCTGCTTCTGTTTTTTTTTTTTTTTTGTTTCTGTTTCTGTTTTTTTTTCTTTTCTGTTTTTTTTTTTTTTTTTTTGTTGAAAACCAGCAACTTTAAATTGACATTTGAAGAAGCACAATATTTAAACGAAAAATATGATCAGAACAAAGATGCACCGCATTTTTTTTTTCAAAATTGCACCAGATTTGAATTAGAACGAAAAGAAAAAAAAAACACAATAGATCTGATTGGTCAAGAAAAAAGAATTATGAAGAAATAGATATGAAAGAACGAAAAAGAACAAGGATAGATGAAACCTGATTTAGACCTTACTCCGCTTACCAAATGATGCGAACCTCACCAAAGGATCAGTGAGACCCGAAACCAACTTAGGGTTTCTTCGCGAAGATCGAAACTAAATCAGATTTTTGAACGAGCTAAAAATACAGAAATTGAAAGATAGATTACCTTGACCCAACGTTTATGAACGAAACGCGAACCACTGGTATAATGATCTTGACCCAATGATTAGAATGAATCACGAATCAAAGATATAAGTTTGAACGCCACAAGAAACTCTTGATAAGTTCAGAAAAAGTTCTCTGAAGAACTAAAGAGAAAACTCTCACAATTTTTATTAATCAAAGTAATGTGAAATTCGTAGGTCTACAAAGCCCCTTAAATAGGTGGCCAAGAGAATAAGAAAAGAAACCCTAATACACTTTGAAATTCGTGGGTCTACATGGAGGAAAAAGGAAACCTTAAAATCTAATTGCTAAATAAAGAATAAGGAAGCTTCCTAATTTGCCTTACATTCCTTGTTGGAAAAGAAAATGATTTACTTGGCAATCAAGCTTACAAATCAGCCTAAAATAATTAAAAGATTTAAAATAATAAAATAAATATGATAGGAATTTCGTGGTCTTATGCCTTGGTCCATTTGAGTTCATGTTTAAACCCATTCACTTGCTTTGATGAGATGGATTAGGCCTTGATCGTCATTTGGGCCTAATTTGGGCTTTATTGTTTTCGATTCAGCCGAAAGCTCTTGAAGTAGCCCATTAAGCGCTTCTTTGATCTTCTTGGATCTCGCCCTAGTAATAGGCCCAACAGGGACATGAAATGTGTCCTTTGATGTTGCTTGTTGGTTCTCATCAACAGTTTGGGGGCGTTTTGCATGGAAGTCCTTTTCAACCCAAAACAATGTTGTTGTTTGTCCGAAACAGACACAGTTAAATTATTTGTTCGAACTTAATCTTTTTGGGCATTTAGAGGGCGTTTTGCACGGATGGTCGTTTTAGCCTAAACAAGTGATATTTTTTGTCCAAGACGGACACAGTTGAATTTTCGGGTCAAACTCGGTCTTTTTGGGCATTTTGGGGGCGTTTTGCTCGAAAGGTCGTTTCTACTCAAAAAGTTGTATTTTTCACCGAAAAAGAACGCAGTTGAATTTTCTAGTCAAACTTGGTCTCTTTTTTTTTTCCTTTTGTGGGCATTTTACTCAGAAAGTCGTTTCCACCATAAAAGTAGTATTTTTCGTTCGAAATGGATGCATTTGATTTCTTATGTCAATATTGGAATTTTTGGGCATTTTAGGAGCTTTTTGCTCTGTAGGCTGTTTCCACAAAAAAAAAAATTAGTAATTTTTGTAAGAAACAGACACAATTCAATTTTCAGGTCAAACTTAGGGCATGTTTGATAACGACTTAATTTTTAAGTGCTGAAAATCAGGTGCTGAAATTTTAAGTGCTGAAAATTTAAGAAGGTTGTTTGATAAAATTGTGCTGAAAATTTAAGTGTTGATTTTTATTTTTTTTTGTTTGATAAGTACAAAATTTATATGATGAAAATTGTTTAATTTACATAACTACTTTTGAATCAAGATAATGTGAAGAAAAAAAAATTGAGAACAAAATAATAAAATCAGGGTGCCATTTTTTTTAAAAAAAATTATATTAAAATTAAAAATAGAAATTAACCAAAAAATATGTAAATATTATGTATTTTGTTATGTAGTTTGATTGCTTAAATTAAATTATAACAATAATTTAAATATAAAATAAAATTAAAATTATAAAATAATCCAAAATTAATCTAATTTTCATTAATCGTAACTCTAATTAAATGCTCATAGGGGATCAAGGGTAAAATGGTCAAAATATAATTTTTTTTTAAATGGAAAATAATAGAGTGCATTAAGTAAAATGAAATAAGTGAAGAGATCTTGACTTAATTTTTTACTCACATTTTGACTTAATTTTTAAGTTAACTTAATTAATTAAGTGATATTAATTACATTTATCAAACAAACTTAATTAATTAAGTACTTAACTTAATCAGTTTTTTATCAAACATGCCCTTAGTCTTTTGGGGGCGTTTTGAATATAAGTCATTTTCTACCCAAAAAAAAATGTTGTTTCTAGTCCGAAACAGACATAGTTAAATTATTTGATCGAACTTGGTCTTTTTGAGCATTTTGCACGGATGGCCGTTTTCTGCCAAAACAAGTGATATTTTTTGTTCGAAACGGACACAAGTGAATTTTCGGGTCAAACTTGGTCTTTTGGGCATTTTGGGGCGTTTTGCTCAAAAGGTTGTTTCCACTCAAAAAGTGGTAGTTTTCGTCCAAAAAAGGACGCAGTTGAATTTTTTAGTCAAACTTGATCTATTTCGGCCTTTTGTAGGCATTTTTCTCAGAAAACCGTTACCACCATAGGAGTAGTATTTTTCGTCCAAAATTGATGCATTTGATTTTTCAATATTGGATTTTTTGGGCATTTTTGGAGCTTTATTCTCTGTAGTCTTTTTCCGCAAAAAAAAAATGGTATTTTTCGTCCGAAACGAACAAAGTTCAATTTTCAAGTCAAACTTGGTCATTTTGGGCATCCTGTATCCACCCAAAAAATGTTATTTTTAGTCCGAAACAAACACAGTTAAAATTATCTGGTCAAACTTGGTCTATTTCGGTATTTTCAGCTTGTTTTGCACAGAGACCCGTTTCCATCTAAACAAGTCTGAAACGACCACAGTTAAATTTTTTAGTCAAATTTGGTCTTTCGGGGCGTTTTGCATAGGTCTTTTCAACCTATAAAAGAGTTGTTTTTCATCCAAAACAGATAGAGTTAAATTATCTGGTCGAATTTCGTCTTTTTGGACATTTTGGGAGCATTTTGCATTGATGGTTGTTTCTGCCCAAACAAGTGATATTTTTCTTCTAAAACGGACACAGTTGAATTTTCGGGTCAAACTCGGTCTTTTGGTATTTTATGGGCATTTTGCTCAAAAGGTCGTTTGCATTCGAAAAATGCTATTTTTCGTCCGAAAATGGCGCAATTAAATTTTCGAGTCAAACTTGGTCTTTTTGGGCCTTTTGTCGGCATTTTGCTCTGAAAGCCATTTTTGCCATAAAAGTAGTATTTTTCGTCCGAAATGGATGCATTTGATTTTTTATGTCAATATTTGAATTTTTGAGCATTTTTCGTCCGAAACGACAACAACTGATTTTTCAGGTCAAATTTTGTCTTTTGGGGGCGTTTTGCATAGCAGTCCTTTTCTACCCAAAAAAATATTGTTTTCCATCCAAAACAGACAGTTAAATTATCTGGTCGAACTTGGTCTTTTTGGGCATTTTGGGGGTCATTTTGCACGGATGGTCGTTCTGTTCAAACAAGTGATATTTTTTGTTCGAGATGGACACAGTTGAATTTTCAGGTCAAACTCAATCTTTTTGGGCTTTTTGGGGCATTTTGCTCAAAAGATCATTTCTACTAAAAAAGTCGTATTTTCCGTCTGAAAATTATGCAATTACATTTTCTAGTGAAAATTGGTTTTTTGGGCCTTTTGTTGGCATTTTGGGGTTGTTTTGCACAGAGGGCCATTTCCATCCAAAAAAATATTTATTTTGGTCCAAAACAAACACAATTAAATTATCGAGTTAAATAAGATCTATTTCGGCATTTTCGTCCAAAACAGACACGGTTGAGTTTTGGGTCAATTTCGGTCTTTTTGGGCATTTTGGGGGTGTTTTTGCTCAAAAGGTCGTTTCCATTAAAAAAATGGTATTTTTCGTCCGAAAATGACGCAGTTGAATTTTCTAGTCAAACTTGGTTTTTTGGGCATTTTGCTCATAAATCCGTTTCCACCATAAAAGTAGTATTTTTGGTCTGAAATGGACGCATTTGATTTTTTATTTGATTATTGCAAGTTTTGGGCATTTTTGGAGCTTTTTGCTCTGTATGTTGTTTCCACAAAAAAAAAAATAGTATTTTTCGTCCAAAACGGACAAAATTCAATTTTCAGGTCAAACTTTGTCTTTTTGGGCATTTTGGGGGCATTTTGCACAAATGCCTGCTTCCATAAAAAGAAATGTTGTTTTTCGTCCGAAACAAACATAGTTAAATTAACTGGTCGAACTTGGTCTTTTTTGGCATTTTGGAGATGTTTTGCATTGATGGCCGTTTTTGCCTGAAAAAGTGATATTTTTTGTCCGAAACGGACACAGTTGAATTTTCGAGTCGAACTCGGTCTTTTAGGGCATTTTGGGGGCGTTTTGTTTAAAATGTCGTTTCCACTGAAAAAATGGTATTTTTGTGAGCATTTTGCTCAAAAAGCCGTTTCCACCATAAAAATAGTATTTTTCGTCCGAAATAGACGCATTTGATTTTTTATGTCAATATTGGAATTTTTGGGCATTTTAGGAGCTTTTTTCTCTATATGTTGTTTCCACAAACAAAAATGTACTTTTCGTTCGAAACGGACACAGTTCAATTTTCTGGTTAAACTTGGTCACTTTGGGGGCATTTTGCACAGAGGCCCATTTTCATCCAAAAGAATGTTGTTTTTCGTCTGAAACAAACATAGTAAAATGTTCTGGTCAAACATGGTATATTTCGGCATTTTCAGGGCGTTTTGCCCATAAACCCGTTTCTACCCAAAAAAATTGTTATTTTTCGTCCGAAACAGACACAGTTAAATTATCTGGTTGAACTTGCTCTTTTTGGGCATTTTGGAGGCGTTTTTCATGGATGGTCGTTTCGGCCCAAACAAGTGATATTTTTCGTCTGAAACAGACACAAGTAAAAATTGGTCTTTTTGGGCCTTTTATGGGCATTTTGCTAAAAAAGCCGTTTCCTCCATAAAAATTATATTTTTTGTCCGAAATAGATGCATTTGATTTTTTATGTCAATATTGGAATTTTTTGCCATTTTGGGAGTGTTTTGCTCTCTGGCTTTTTCCAAAAAAAAAAATGGTATTTTTCGTCCAAAACAGACACAATTCCATTTTCAGGTCAAACTTGGCCATTTTGGGAATCTTGGGGGCGTTTCACTCCGAGGCCCGTTTCCACCCAAAAAAATGTTATTTTTCGTCTGAAACAAGCACAGTTAAATTATCTGGTGAAACATGGTCTATTTTCGGATTTTCGGGGCATTTTGCACAAAGACTCATTTCCATCCAAACAAGTGGTATTTTTCGTCCGAGACGGACATAGTTAAAGTTTATGGTCAAACTTGGTTTTTTGGGGCATTTTTCATAGAAGACTGTTTCCACACAAAAAGGTGTTGTTTTGCGTCCGAAACAGACACAGTTAAATTATGTGGTCGAACTAGGTCTTTTTTGGCATTT
Organism: Eucommia ulmoides; assembly: GCA_016647705.1. Classification (NCBI taxonomy): domain Eukaryota; kingdom Viridiplantae; phylum Streptophyta; class Magnoliopsida; order Garryales; family Eucommiaceae; genus Eucommia; species Eucommia ulmoides. The sequence continues at coordinate 54,967,145 of CM028332.1, forward strand.
TGGGGATGTTTTACATTAATCGTTTCCACTCAAAAAGTGACATTTTTTGTCCGAAACGGACGCTGTTGAATTTTCTAGTCAAACATGATCTTTTTAGGTCTTTCGTGGGCATTTTGCTCAAAAAGTCATTTCCACCATAAAAGTGGTATTTTTCGTCTGAGTGGATGCATTTGATTTTTTATGTCAATATTGGAATTTTTGGGTATTTTAGGAGCTTATTAATCTGTAGGCTGTTTCCAAAAAAAGTGGTACTTTTCGTCTGAAACATACACAGTTCAATTTTCAGGTCAAACTTTGTATTTTTGGATATTTTAGGGGCTTTTTGCACAGAGGCCCGTTTCCACCCAAAAAAAATGTTATTTTTCGTCTAAAACAAACACAGTTAAATTATCTGGTCAAATATTGGCTCTTTCGGCATTTTCGGTGCGTTTTGCCTAGAGACCCATTTCGATCCAAACAAGTGGTATTTTTCATCCGAAACGACCACAACTGATTTTTCGGGTCAAATTTTGTATTTTGGGGTATTTTGGGGGAGTTTTGCATAACAGTCCTTTTCTACCCAAAAACATATTTTTTTTCGTCCGAAACAAACAGTTAAATTAATTGGTCAAACTTGGTCTTGTTGGGAAATTTGGGGCCATTTTGCACGGATGGTTGTTTCTGCCCAAACAAGTAATATTTTTCGTCCGAGGCGGACATAGTTGAATTTTCGGGTCAAACTCAATCTTTTTGGGCATTTTTTGGGCGTTTTGCTCAAAAGATTGTTTCCACTCAAAAAGTGATATTTTTCGTCCGAAAAGGACGCAGTTTAATTTTCTAGTCAAAATTGGTCTTTTTGGGCCTTTTGTGGGCATTTTGCTCTGAAAGCAGTTTCCACAATAAAAGTAGTATTTTTCGTTCGAAAATGGATGCATTTGATTTTTAATGTCAATATTGGAATTTTTGGGCATTTTTGGAGCTTTTTGTTCTGTAGGCTATGTTCACCAAAAAAAAAAAATGATAGTTTTCGTTCGAAACAGACACAGTTTAATTTTCAGGTTAAACTTGGTCTTTTTGGGCATTTTGGGGTCGTTTTGCACAGAGGCCCGTTTCCATTCACAAAAATATTTATTTTCATCTAAAACAAACACAGTTAAATTATCTGGTCAAACAAGATCTATTTCAGCATTTTCGGGCCGTTTTGCACAGAGACTCATTTCCATCCAAACAAGTGGTAATTTTGGTACGAAACGGACACAGTTGTATTTTCGGGTCAAATTTGATATTTTTGGGCATTTTGGGGGCATTTTGGCTCAAAAGGTTGTTTCTTTAAAAAAAAAATGATATTTTTCGTCAAAAAATGACGCAGTTGAATTTTCTAGTCAAATTTGATTTTTTGGGCCTTTTGTTGGCATTTTGCTCATAAATCCGTTTCCGCCATAAAAGTAGTATTTTTCATCTGGACTAGACGCATTTGATTTTTTATGTAATTATTTGAATTTTTGGGCATTTTTGGAGCTTTTTGCTCTGTATGATCCACAAAAAGAACAAAATAGTATTTTTTTGTCCGAAACGGACAGAGTTCAATTTTCAAGTCAAACTATGTCTTTTTGGGCATTTTGCACAAAGGCTCATTTCAATCCAAAAAAATGTTATTTTTCATCCGAAACAGACACAATTAAATTATCTGGTCGAACTTGGTCTTTTTTGGCATTTTGGGGATGTTTTGCATTTATGGCCGTTTCTGCCCAAACAAGTGTTATTTTTTATCCGAAATGGACACAGTTGAATTTTCGGGTCAAATTCGGTCTTTTTGGGCATTTTGGGGTCGTTTTGCTTAAAAGGTCGTTTCCACTTAAAAAGTAGTATTTTTCGTCTAAAACGGACGTTGTTGAATTTTCTAGTCAAACATGATCTTTTTGGGCCTTTTTGGGCATTTTGCTTAGAAAGCTGTTTCCACCATAAAAGTAGTATTTTTCGCCCGAAATGGATGCATTTGAGTTTTTATGTCAACATTGAAATTTTTGGGCATTTTGGGAGCTCTTTTGCTCTGTAGGATTTTTCCACAAAAAAAAAATGGTACTTTTCGTCCGAAACTGATACCGTTCAATTTTCTTTTTGGACATTTTGGGGGCGTTTTGTACAGAGGCCCGTTTCCACCCAAAAAAAGTTGTTTTTCATTCAATAGAAGCATAGTTAAATTATCTACTCAAACATGGTCTATTTCAACATTTTCGGGGCATTTAGCACTGAGACTCATTTCCATGCAAACAAATGATATTTTTCGTCCAAAACGGACACAGTTGAATCTTTGGGACAAACTTACTTTTTTGGAGCGTTTTGCATAGAAGACTGTTTTCACCCAAAAAGGTGTTGTTTTTCGTCCGAAACAGACACAGTTAAATTATGTGGTCGAACTTGGTCTTTTTTGGCATTTTGGGGATGTCATGCATTGATGGTCGTTTCTGCCCGAAAAAATGATATTTTTTGTCCGAAACGGACACAGTTGAATTTTCGGGTCAAACTCGGTCTTTTTGGGCATTTTGGGGGTGTTTTGCTTAAAAGGTTGTTTCCACTTAAAAAGTGACATTTTTCGTCCGAAACGGACGCCGTTGAATTTTCTAGTCAAACATGATCTTTTTGGGCCTTTTGTGGGCATTTTGCTTAAAAAACCGTTTACACCATAATAGTATTTTTCGTTCAAAATGGATGCAATTTGAGTTTTTTTGTCAATATTGGAAATTTTGGGCATTTTTGGTGTATTTTGCTCTGTAGGCTGTTTTCACAAAAAAAAATGATATTTTTCTTCCGAAACAGACACAGTTCAATTTTGGGGGCGTTTTGCACTGAGGCATGTTTCCACCCAAAAAAATGTTATTTTTCGTCCGAAACAAACATAGTTAATTTATCTGGTGAAACTTGGTCTATTTCGGAATTTCCTGGGTGTTTTGTACAGAGACCCGTTTTCCATCCAAACAAGTGATATTTTTCATCCGAAAAGACCACTGTTGAATTTTCGGATCAAATTTGGTCTTTTGGGGCAATTTGGGGGCGTTTTGTATTGAAGTCCTTTTCTACCCAAAAAAATGTTGTTTTTGGCCTGAAACACCCTACAGAGCAAAAAGCACCTAAAATGTCCCAAAATTTCAATATTGACATAAAAAATGAAATGCATCCGTTTCGGACGAAAAATACTACTTTTACGGTGGAAACGACTTTCTGTATAAAAGGCCCAAAAAGACCATGTTTGACTTGAAAATTCAACTGTGTCCTTTTCGAATGAAAAATATCACTTTTCTAGTGGAAACGACCTTTTCATCAAAATGCCCCTAAAATACCGAAAAAGACCGAGTTTGACCCGAAAATTCAACTGTGTCAGTTTCGGACAAAAAATATCACTTGTTTGGGTTGAAATGACCGTCATTACAAAACGTCCCCAAAATGCCCAAAAACACCAAGTTCGACTTGATAATTTAACTGTGTCTGTTTCGTATGAAAAACCAAACTTTTTGGGGTAGAAACAGCCTTCTATGCAGAAGGCCACCAAAAGACCAAGTTTGACCCGAAAATTCAACTGTGTCTGTTGCGGACGAAAAATTCCACTTGTTTGGACGGAAACGAGTCTCCGTGCAAAACGCCCCGAAAATGCCAAAATAGACCAAATTTGACTAGATAATTTAACTGTGATTGTTTCGGATGAAAAATAACATTTTGTTGGTTGGAAACGGGCCGCTATGCAAAACACCCCCCAAAAGACCAAGTTTGACTTGAAAATCGAATTGTGTCCGTTTCGGACAAAAACTACCATTTTTTTTTTGTGGAAACACCCTACAGAGCAAAAAGCTCCCAAAATGCCCAAAAATTTCAATATTGACATAAAAAATGAAATGCATCCGTTTCGGACGGAAAACACTACTATTACGGTGGAAACGACTTTCTGAATAAAATACCCAAAAAGACCATGTTTGACTGGAAAATTCAACTGTGTCCTTTTCGAAAGAAAAATATCACTTTTCGAGTGGAAACGACCTTTTGATCAAAATGCCCCTAAAATACCGAAAAAGACCGAGTTTGACACAAAAATTCAACTGTCAGTTTCGGACGAAAAATATCACTTGTTTGGGTTGAAACGACCATCATTACAAAACGTCCCCAAAATGCCCAAAAAAACCAAGTTCGACTAGATAATGTAACTTGTATCTGTTTCGTATGAAAAACCACACTTTTTTGGATAGAAATAGCCTTCTATACAGAAGGCAACCAAAAGACCAAGTTTGACCCGAAAATTCAACTGTGTCAGCTTCGGACGAAAAATTCCACTTGTTTGGATGGAAACGAGTCTCAGTACAAAACGCCCCGAAAATGCCAAAATAGACCAAATTTCACTACATAATTTAACTGTGATTATTTCGGATGAAAAATAACATTTTTTTGGATGGAAACGGGCCTCTATGCAAAACACCCCCAAAAAGACCAAGTTTGACTTGAAAATTGAATTGTGTCCGTTTCGGACAAAGACTACCATTTTTTTTTTTTGCGGAAACATCCGACACAGCAAAAACCTTCTAAAATGCCCAAAAAATTCAATATTGACATAAAAAATGAAATGCATCCGTTTCGACCGAAAAATACTACTTTTACGGGGAAAACGACTTTCTGAATAAAAGGCCCAAAAAGACCATGTTTGACTAGAAAATTCAACTGTGTCCTTTTCCAATGAAAAATATCACTTTTCGAGTGGAAACGACCTTTTGATCAAAATGCCCCTAAAATACCCAAAAAGACCGAGTTTGACCCGAAAATTCAACTGTGTCCGTTTCGGCCAAAAAATTTCACTTGTTTTGGTTGAAACGACCATCATTACAAAACGTCCCCAAAATGCCCAAAAAAACCAAGTTCGACTAGATACTTTAACTGTGTCTGTTTCGTATAAAAACCACACGTTTTTGGGTAGAAAAATTGTACTTTTACGGTGGAAACGACTTTCTGAGCAAAATGCCCATAAAAGTCCCAAAAAGACCTTATTTGACTAGAAAATTCAACTGCATCCTTTTCGAATGAAAAAGATCACTTTTCGAGTGGAAACGACCTTCTGATCAAAACGCCCCTATAATACCCAAAAAGGCCGAGTTTGACCCGAAAATTCAACTGTGTCCGTTTCGGCCGAAAAATTTCAATTTTTTGGGTTGAAACGACCATCATTACAAAACGTCCCCAAAATGCCCAAAAAACCCAAGTTCGACTAGATACTTTAACTGTGTCTGTTTCGTATGAAAAACCACACGTTTTTTGGGTAGAAACAACCTTCTTTGCTTCTGCCACCAAAAGACCAAGTTTGACCCGAAAATTCAACTGTGTCTGTTCCGGACGAAAAATTCCACTTGTTTGGATGGAAACGAGTGTCAGTTCAAAACGCCCCGAAAACGCCAAATTTGACAAGATAATTTAACTGTGATTGTTTCGGATGAAAAATAACATTTTTTTTCGATGGAAACGGGCCTCTATGCAAAACACCCCCAAAAAGACCAAGTCTGACTTGAAAATTGAATTGTTTCCGTTTCGGACAAAAACTACCATATTTTTTTTTGGGGAAACACCCTACAGAACAAAAAGCTCCTAAAATGCCCAAAAATTTCAATATTGACATAAAAAATGAAATGCATCCGTTTCGGACGAAAAATACTACTTTTACGGTGGAAACGACTTTCTGAATAAAAGGCCCAAAAATACCAAGTTTGACTAGAAAATTCAACAATGTCCTTGTCAAATGAAAAATATCACTTTTCGAGTGGAAACGACCTTTTGATCAAAATGCCCCAAAAATCCCCAAAAAGACCGAGTTTGACCCGAAAATTCAACTATGTCAGTTTGGGACGAAAAATATCACTTGTTTGGGTTGAAGCGACCATCATTACAAAACATCCCCAAAATGCCCAAAAATCCCAAGTTCGACTAGATAAGTTAACTGTGTCTGTTTCGAATGAAAAACCACACTTTTTTGGGTAGAAACAGCCTTCTATGCAGAAGGCCACCAAAAGACCAAGTTTGACCCGATAATTCAACTGTGTCTGTTTCGGACGAAAAATTCCACTTGTTTGGACGGAAACGAGTCTCCGTGCAAAACGCCCCGAAAATGCCAAAATAGACCAAATTTGACTAGATAATTTAACTGTGATTGTTTCGGATGAAAAATAACATTTTTTTTGGTTGCAAACGCGCCCCTATGCAAAACACCCCCAAAAAGACCAAGTTTGACTTGAAAATTGAATTGTGTCCGTTTCGGACAAAAACTACCATTTTTTTTTTTGTGGAAACACCCTACAAAGCAAAAAGCTCCCAAAATGCCCAAAAATTTCAATATTGACATAAAAAATGAAAAGCATCCGTTTCGGATGAAAAATACTACAATTACGGTGGAAACGACTTTCTGAATAAAATGCCCATAAAAGGCCCAAAAAGACCATGTTTGACTAGCACATTCAACTGTGTCCTTTTCGAATGAAAAATATCACTTTTCGAGTGGAAACGACCTTTTGATCAAAATACCCCTAAAATACCCAAAAAGACCGAGTTTGACCCGAAAATTCAACTGTGTCAGTTTCGGACGAAAAATATCACTTGTTTGGGTTGAAACGACCATCCTTACAAAACGTCCCCAAAATGCCTAAAAAAACCAAGTTCGACTAGATAATTTAACTGTGTCTGTTTCGTATGAAAAACCACACTTTTTGGGGTAGAAACAGCCTTCTATGCAGAACACCACCAAACGACCAAGTTTGACCCAAGAATTCAACCCTGTCTGTTTCGGACGAAAAATTCCACTTATTTGGATGGAAACGAGTCTCCGTGCCAAACACCCCGAAAATGCCAAAATAGACCAAATTTGACTAGATAATTTAACTGTGATTGTTTCGGATGAAAAATAACATTTTTTTCGATGGAAACGGGCCTCTATGCAAAACACCCCCAAAAAGACCAACTTTGACTTGAAAATTGAATTGTGTCCGTTTTCGGACAAAAACTACCATTTTTTTTTTTTTGTGGAAACACCCTATAGAGAAAAAAGCTCCGAAAATACCCAAAGATTTAAATATTGACATAAAAAATGAAATGCATCCATTTCGGACGAAAAATAGTACTTTTACGGTGGAAACGACTTTCTGAGCAAAATGTCCATAAAAGGCACATAAAGACCTTGTTTGACTAGAAAATTCAACTGCATCCTTTTCGAATGAAAAAGATCACTTTTCGAGTGGAAACGACCTTGTGATCAAAATGCCCCTATAATACCCAAAAAGGCCGAGTTTGACCCGAAAATTCAACTGTGTCCGTTTCGGCAGAAAAATTTCACTTGTTTGGGTTGAAACGACCATCATTACAAAACGTCCCCAAAATGCCCAAAAAACCCAAGTTCGACTAGATACTTTAACTGTGCCTGTTTTGTATGAAAAACCACACGTTTTTTGGGTAGAAACAGCCTTCTATGCTTCTACCACCAAACGACCAAGTTTGACCCGAGAATTCAACTGTGTCTGTTTCGGACGAAAAATTCCACTTGTTTGGATGGAAACGAGTCTCCGTGCAAAACGCCCCGAAAATGCCAAATTTGACTAGATAATTTAACTGTGATTGTTTCGGAAGAAAAATAACATTTTTTTCGATGGAAACGGGCCTCTATGCAAAACACCCCCAAAAAGAGCAAGTTTGAATTGAAAATTGAATTGTGTCCGTTTTCGGACAAAAACTACCATTTTTTTTTTTTGTGGAAACACCCTACAGAGAAAAAAGCTCCGAAAATACCCAAAGATTTAAATATTGACATAAAAAATGAAATGCATCCATTTCGGACGAAAAATAGTACTTTTACGGTGGAAACGACTTTCTGAGCAAAATGTCCATAAAAGGCACTTAAAAACCTTGTTTGACTAGAAAATTCAACTGCATCCTTTTCGAATGAAAAAGATCACTTTTCGAGTGGAAACGACATTGTGATCAAAATGCCCCTATAATACCCAAAAAGGCCGAGTTTGACCCGAAAATTCAACTGTGTCCGTTTCGGCAGAAAAATTTCACTTGTTTGGGTTGAAACGACCATCATTACAAAACGTCCCCAAAATGCCCAAAAAACCCAAGTTCGACTAGATACTTTAACTGTGCCTGTTTTGTATGAAAAACCACACGTTTTTTGGGTAGAAACAGCCTTCTATGCTTCTACCACCAAACGACCAAGTTTGACCCGAGAATTCAATTGTGTCTGTTTCGGACGAAAAATTCCACTTGTTTGGATGGAAACGAGTCTCCGTGCAAAACGCCCCGAAAATGCCAAATTTGACTAGATAATTTAACTGTGATTGTTTCGGAAGAAAAATAACATTTTTTTCAATGGAAACGGGCCTCTATGCAAAACACCCCCAAAAAGAGCAAGTTTGAATTGAAAATTGAATTGTGTCCGTTTTCGTACAAAAACTACCATTTTGTTTTTTGTGGAAACACCCGACAGAGCAAAAAGCTCCTAAGATGCACAAAAATTTCAATATTGACATAAAAATTGAAATGCATCTGTTTCGGATGAAACATACTACTTTTACGGTGGAAATGACTTTCTGAGCAAAATGCCAATAAAAGGCCCACAAAGACCATGTTTGACTAGAAAATTCAACTGTGTCCTTTTCGAATGAAAAATATCACTTTTCGAGTGGAAATGACCTTCTGATAAAAATGCCCCTAAAATACCCAAAAAGACCGAGTTTGACCCGAAAATTCAACTGTGTCCGTTTCGGACGAAAAATTTCACTTGTTTGGGTTGAAACGACCATCATTATAAAACGTCCCCAAAATGCCGAAAAAAACCAAGTTCGACTAGATAATTTAACTGTGTCTGTTTCGTATGAAAAACCACACTTTTTTGGTTGGAAACAGCCTTCTATGCAAAACGCCACCAAAAGACCAAGTTTGATCCGAAAATTCAACTGTGTCTGTTTCGGAAGAAAAATTCCACTTGTTTGGATGGAAACGAGTCTCAGTGCAAAACGCCCCGAAAATGCCAAAATAGACCAAATTTCACTACATAATTTAACTGTGATTGTTTCGGATGAAAAATAACATTTTTTTGGGTGGAAACGGGCCTCTATGCAAAACACCCCCAAAAAGACCAAGTTTGACTTGAAAATTGAATTGTGTCCGTTTCGGACAAAAGCTACCATTTTTTTTTTCTTATGGAAACACCCTAATGAGCAGAAAGCTCCTAAAATGCCCAAAAATTTCAATATTCACATAAAAAATGAAATGCATCCGTTTCGGACGAAAAATACTACTTTTACGGTGGAAACGACTTTCTGAGCAAAATGTCCATAAAAGGCCCAAAAAGACCATGTTTGACTAGAAAATTCAACTGTGTCCTTTTCGAATGAAAAATATCACTTTTCGAGTGGAAACGACCTTGTGATCAAAATGCCCCTAAAATACCCAAAAACACCGAGTTTGACCCGAAAATTCAACTGTGTCCGTTTTGGCCGAAAAATTTCACTTGTTTTGGTTGAAACGACCATCATTACAAAACGTCCCCAAAATACCCAAAAAAACCAAGTTCGACTAGATACTTTAACTGTGTCTGTTTCGTATGAAAAACCACACGTTTTTTGGGTAGAAACAGCTTTCTATGCTTCTGCCACCAAACGACCAAGTTTGACCCGAGAATTCAACTGTGTCTGTTTCGGACGAAAAATTCCACTTGTTTGGATGGAAACAAGTCTCCGTGCAAAACGCCCCGAAAATGCCAAATTTGACTAGATAATTTAACTGTGATTGTTTCGGAAGAAAAATAACATTTTTTTCGATGGAAACGGGCCTCTATGCAAAACACCCCCAAAAAGACCAAGTTTGACTTGAAAATTGAATTGTGTCCGTTTCGGACAAAAACTACCATTTTTTTTTTGTGGAAATACCCTACAGAGCAAAAAGCTCCTAAAATGCCCAAAAATTTCAATATTGACATAAAAAATGAAATGCATCCGTTTCGGACGAAAAATACCACTTTTACGGTGGAAACGACTTTCTGAGCAAAATGCCCATAAAAGGCCCACAAAGACCATGTTCGACTAGAAAATTCAACTGTGTCCTTTTCGAATGAAAAATATCACTTTTCGAGTGGAAACGACCTTCTGATAAAAATGCCCCTAAAATACCAAAAAAGACCGAGTTTGACCCGAATATTCAACTGTGTCCGTTTCGGACAAAAAATTTCACTTGTTTGGGTTGAAACCACCGTCATTACAAAACGTCCCCAAAATGCCCAAAAACACCAAGTTCGACTTGATAATTTAACTGTGTCTGTTTTGTATGAAAAACCACACTTTTTTGGGTAGAAACAGCCTTTTATGCACAAGGCAACCAAAAGACCAAGTTTGACCCGAAAATTCAACTGTGTCTGTTGCGGACGAAAAATTCCGCTTGTTTGGACGGAAACGAGTCTCCGTGCAAAACGCCCCGAAAATGCCAAAATAAACCAAATTTGACTAGATAATTTAACTGTGATTGTTTCGGATGAAAAATAACATTTTTTTGGATAGAAACGGGCCTCTATGCAAAACACCCCCAAAAAGACCAAGTCTGACTTGAAAATTGAATTGTGTCCGTTTCGGACAAAGATTACCATTTTTTTTGCGGAAACATCCGACACAGCAAAAACCTCCAAAAATGCCCAAAAATTTCAATATTGACATAAAAAATGAAATGCATCCGTTTTGGACGAAAAATACTACTTTTACGCTGGAAACGATTTTCTGAATAAAATGCCCATAAAAGACCATGTTTGACTAGAAAATTCAACTGTGTCCTTTTCGAATGAAAAATATCACTTTTCAAGTGGAAACGACCTTTTAATCAAAATGCTCCTAAAATACCCAAAAAGACCGAGTTTGACCCGAAAATTCAACTGTCAGTTTCGGACGAAAAATATCACTTGTTTGGGTTGAAACGACCATCATTACAAAACGTCCCCAAAATGCCCAAAAAAATCAAGTTCGACTAGATAATTTAACTGTGTCTGTTTCGTATGAAAAACCACACTTTTTTGGGTAGAAACAGCCTTCTATGCAGAACACCACCAAAAGACCAAGTTTGACCCAAAAATTCAACTGTTTGTTTCAGACGAAAAATTCCACTTGTTTGGATGGAAACGAGTCTCAGTGCAAAATGCCCCGACAATGCCAAAATAGACCAAATTTGACTAGATAATTTAACTGTGATTGTTTCGGATGAAAAATAACATTTTTTTTCGATTGAAACGGGCCCCCTATGCAAAACACCCCCAAAAAGACCAAGTTTGACTTGAAAATTGAATTGTGTTCGTTTCGGACAAAAACTACCATTTTGTTTTTGTGGAAACACCCTACAGAGCAAAAAGCTCCTAAAATGCCCAAAAATTTCAATATTGATATAAAAAATGAAATGCATCCATTTCGGACGAAAAATACTATTTTTTCGGTGGAAACGACTTTCTGAGCAAAATGCCCATAAAAGGCCCAAAAAGATCATGTTTGACTGGAAAATTCAACAGCGTCCTTTTTGAATGAAAAATATCACTTTTCGAGAGAAAACGACCTTTTGATCAAAATGCCCCTAAAATACCGAAAATGACCGAGTTTGACCCGAAAATTCAATTGTGTCCGTTTGACCCGAAAATTCAACTGTGTCCGTTTCGGACAAAAAATTTCACTTGTTTGGGTTGAAACGACCTTCATTACAAAACGTCCCCAAAATGCACAAAAAAACCAAGTTCGACTAAATACTTGAACTGTGTCTGTTTCGTATGAAAAACCACACTTTTTTGGGGAGAAACAGCCAAACGACCAAGTTTGACCCGAGAATTCAACTGTGTCTGTTTCAGACGAAAAATTCCACATGTTTGGATGGAAACGAGTCTCAGTGCAAAATGCCCCGAAAATGCAAAAATAGACCAAATTTGACTAGATAATTTAACTGTGATTGTTTCGGATGAAAAAAAAAAAAAAAAAAAAAATTGGGTGGAAACGGGCCTCTATGCAAAACACCCCCAAAAAGACCAAGTTTGACTTGAAAATTGAATTGTGTTTGTTTCGAACAAAAACTACCATTTTTTTTTCTTGTGGAAACACCCTAAAGAGCAAAAAGCTCCTAAAATGCCAAAAAATTTCAATATTGACATAAAAAATGAAATGCATCCGTTTCGGACGAAAAATACTACTTTTACGGTGGAAACGACTTTCTAAGCAAAATGCGCATAAAAGGCCCAAAAAGACCATGTTTGACTAGAAAATTCAACTGTATCATTTTCGAATGAAAAATATCACTTTTCGAGTGGAAAATTTAACTGTGTCCGTTTTGGCTGAAAAATTTCACTTGTTTTGGTTGAAACGACCATCATTACAAAACGTCCCCAAAATGCCCAAAAAAACCAAGTTCGACTAGATACTTTAACTGTGTCTGTTTCGTATGAAAAACCACACGTTTTTTGGGTAGAAACAGCTTTCTATGCTTCTGCCACCAAACGACCAAGTTTGACCCGAGAATTCAACTGTGTCTGTTTCGGACGAAAAATTCCACTTGTTTGGATGGAAACAAGTCTCCCTGCAAAACGCCCCGAAAATGCCAAATTTGACTAGATAATTTAACTGTGATTGTTTCGGAAGAAAAATAACATTTTTTTCGATGGAAACGGGCCTCTATGCAAAACACCCCCAAAAAGACCAAGTTTGACTTGAAAATTGAATTGTATCCGTTTCGGACAAAAACTACCATTTTTTTTTTTTTTTGTGGAAACACCCTACAGAGCAAAAAGCTCCTAAGATGCCCTAAAGTTTCAATATTGACATAAAAAATGAAATGCATCCGTTTCGGACGAAAAATACTACTTTTACGGTGGAAACGACTTTCTGAGCAAAATGCCCAGAAAAGGCCCACAAAGACCATGTTTGACTAGAAAATTCAACTGTGTCCTTTTCGAATGAAAAATATCACTTTTTGAGTGGAAACGACCTTCTGATAAAAATGACCCTAAAATATCCAAAAAGACCGAGTTTGACCCGAAAATTCAACTGTGTCCGTTTCGGACGAAAAATTTCACTTGTTTGGGTTGAAACTTGACAAAACATCCCCAAAATGCCCAAAAAAACCAAGTTCGACTAGATAATTTAACTGTGTTTATTTCGTATGAAAAACCACACGTTTTTTGGGTAGAAACAGCTTTCTATGCAGAAGGCCTCCAAACGACCAAGTTTGACCCGAAAATTCAACTTTGTCTGTTTCGGACGAAAAATTCCACTTGTTTGGATGGAAACGAGCCTCCGTGCAAAACGCCCCAAAAATGCCAAAATAGACCATATTTGACTAGATAATTTAACTGTGATTGTTTCGGATGAAAATTAACATTTTTTTGGATGGAAACGGGTCTCTACGCAAAACACCCCTGATGCGAACCTCACCAAGGATTAGTGTGACCCGAAACCAACTTAGGGTTTCTTCGCGAAGATCGAAACTAAATCAGATTTTGAACAAGCTAAAAATACAGAAATTGAAAGATAGATTACCTTGACCCAACGTTTATGAACGAAACGCGAACCAATGCCATAATGATCTTGACCCAATGATTATAATAAATCACGAATCAAAGATATAAGTTTGAACGCCACAAGAAACTCTTGATAAGTTCAAGAAAGGTTCTTCGATGAACTAAAGAGAAAACTCTCATAATTTTTATTAATCA
>CM028332.1:54985864-55000864 GCA_016647705.1 Eucommia ulmoides
CCTTGGCTAGCAACTCCTCCACTTGCCTTTGAAGTTCCTTCGTCTCCTCTGGATTACTCCTATAGGCTGGTCGGTTAGGAATTGTTGCACCTGGCACAAAGTCAATTTGATGCTCAATGCCTCGAATAGGTGGCAATCCACTAGGCACATCGTTAGGGAACACGTCCTCAAATTCTTGCAACAAAGAAACAACAACACTAGGCAAAGATTGGTCAAATTCGTTAGCACTAAAACACGCCTCTTTGTACGATAGTATAAATATAGGCCGATTTACATACAAAGCACCCTTGATATCACTCGCCTTAGCATAAAAGCTCACTTGTTTCTCTGTTTTTCTCTCATTTTTTCCACTTCTTTTTTGGTTTTCACTCTCTTTTATGTTTCCACTATCTTTTTTCTCATCTTTTTTTGAACTCCCGGTCTCACAAGTTTTTTTCAACTCATTCTCTCTTTTCAATTTCATTTGATCCTCATACACTTGTTTTGGAGTCAACGGCACAAGAGTAATGGTTTTATTGTCTTTGACGAATGAGTGCCTATTCTTGAACCCGTCATGAATAACCTTCCTATCAAATTGCCATGGCCTGCCCAACAATATGTGACCCGCATGCATTGGAACAACATCACAAAGACCAAGTTTGACTTGAAAATTGAATTGTGTCCGTTTCGGACAAAAACTACCATTTTTTTTTTGTGGAAACACCCTACAAACCAAAAAGCTCCTAAAATGCCCAAAAAATTCAATATTGACATAAAAAATGAAATGCATCCGTTTCGGACGAAAAATACTACTTTTACGGTGGAAACGACTTTCTAAATAAAATGCCCATAAAAGGCCCAAAAAGACTATGTTTGACTAGAAAATTCAACTGTGTCCTTTTCGAATGAAAAATATCACTTTTCGAGTGGAAACGACCTTTTGATCAAAATGCCCCTAAAATACCAAAAAAGACCGAGTTTGACCCGAAAATTCAACTGTGTCCGTTTCGGACGAAAAATATCCATTGTTTGGGTTGAAACGACCATCATTACAAAACGTCCCCAAAATGCCCAAAAAAACCAAGTTCGACTAGATAATTTACCTGTGTCTGTTTCGTATGAAAAACCACACTTTTTTGGGTAGAAACAGACTTCGATGCAGAAGGCCACCAAAAGACCAAGTTTGACCTGAAAATTCAACTGTGTCTGTTTCGGACGAAAAATTCCACTTGTTTGGATGGAAACGAGTCTCAGTGCAAAACGCCCCGAAATTGCCAAAATAGACCAAATTTGACTAGATAATTTAATTGTGATTGTTTCGGATGAAAAATAACATTTTTTTGGTTGGAAACGGGCCTCTATGCAAAACACCCCCAAAAAGACCAAGTTTGACTTGAAAATTGAATTGTGTCCGTTTCGGACAAAAACTACCATTTTTTTTTTGCGGAAACATCCAACACAGCAAAAAGCTCCTAAAATGCCCAAAAATTTCAATACTGACATAAAAAATGAAATGCATCCGTTTCGGACGAAAAATACTACTTTTACGGTGGAAACGACTTTCTGAGCAAAATGCCCATAAAAGACCCAAAAAAACCATGTTTGACTAGAAAATTCAACTGTGTCCTTTTCGAATGAAAAATATCGCTTTTCGAGTAGAAACGACCTTTTGATCAAAATGCCCCTAAAATACCCAAAAAGACCGAGTTTGATCCGAAAATTCAACTGTGTCCCTTTCGGACGAAAAATATCACTTGTTTGGGTTAAAACGACCATCATTACAAAATGTCCCCAAAATGCCCAACAAAACCAAGTTCGACTAGATAATTTAACTGTGTCTGTTTCGTATGAAAAACCACATTTTTTTGGGTAGAAACAGCCTTCTATGCAGAACGCCACCAAAAGACCAAGTTTGACCCGAAAATTCAACTGTCTGTTTCGGACGAAAAATTCCACTTGTTTGGATGGAAACGAGTCTCAGTGCAAAACGCCCTGAAAATACCAAAATAGACCAAATTTCACTACATAATTTAACTGTGATTGTTTCGGATGAAAAATAATATTTTTTTGGATGGAAACGGGCCTCTATGCAAAACACCCCCAAAAAGACCAAGTTTGACTTGAAAATTGAATTGTGTCCGTTTCGGACAAAGACTACCATTTTTTTTTTTTTGCGGAAACATCCTACACAGCAAAACGCTCCTAAAATGCCCAAAAATTTCAATATTAAAATAAAAAATGAAATGCATCCATTTCGGACGAAAAATACTACTTTTACGGTGGAAACAACTTTCTGAGCAAAATGCCCATAAAAGACCCAAAAAGACCATGTTTGACTAGAAAATTCAACTGTGTCCTTTTCGAATGAAAAATATCACTTTTCGAGTGGACACGACCTTTGGATCAAAATGCCCCTAAAATACCCAAAAAGACCGAGTTTGACCCAAAATTCAACTGTGTCCGTTTCGGACGAAAAATATCACTTGTTTGGGTTGAAACGACCATCATTACAAAACGTCCCCAAAATGCCCAAAAAAATCAAGTTGGACTAGATAATTTAACTCTGTCTGTTTCGTATGAAAAGCCACACATTTTTGGTTGGAAACAGCCTTGTATGCAAAATGCCAGCAAAAGACCACGTTTGACCCGAAAATTCAACTGTGTCTGTTTCGGACGAAAAATTCCACTTGTTTGGATGGAAACGAGTCTCAGTGCAAAACGCCCCGAAAATGCCAAAATAGACCAAATTTCACTACATAATTTAACTGTGATTGTTTCGGATGAAAAAAAAAAAAAATTGGGTGGAAACGGGCCTCTATGCAAAACACCCCCAAAAAGACCAAGTTTGACATGAAAATTGAATTGTGTCCGTTTCGAACAAAAACTACCATTTTTTTTTCTTGTGGAAACACCCTAAAGAGCAAAAAGCTCCTAAAATGCCCAAAAATTTCAATATTGACGTAAAAAATGAAATGCATCCGTTTCGGACGAAAAATACTACTTTTACGGTGGAAACGACTTTCTGAGCAAAATGCTCATAAAAGGCCCAAAAAGACCATGTTTGACTAGAAAATTCAACTGCATCCTTTTCGAATGAAAAATATCACTTTTCGAGTGGAAATGACCTTTTGATCAAAATGCCCCTAAAATACCCAAAAAGACCGAGTTTGACCCGAAAATTCAACTGTGTCCCTTTCGGACGAAAAATATCACTTGTTTTGGTTGAAACGACCATCATTACAAAACGTGCCCAAAATGCCCAAAAAAATCAAGTTGGACTAGATAATTTAACTATGTCTGTTTCGTATGAAAAGCCACACGTTTTTGGTTGGAAAAAGCCTTGTATGCAAAACACCACCAAAAGACCACGTTTGACCCGAAAATTCAACTGTGTCTGTTTCGGACGAAAAATTCCACTTGTTTGGATGGAAACGAGTCTCAGTGCAAAACGCCCCGGAAATGCCAAAATAGACCAAATTTCACTACATAATTTAACTGTGATTGTTTCGGATGAAAAATAACATTTTTTTCGATGGAAACGGGCCTCTATGCAAAACACCCCCAAAAAGACCAAGTTTGACTTGAAAATTGAATTGTGTCCGTTTCGTACAAAAACTACCATTTTTTTTTCTTGTGGAAACACCCTAAAGAGTAAAAAGCTCCTAAAATGCCCAAAAATTTCAATATTGACATAAAAAATGAAATGCATCCGTTTCGGACGAAAAATACTACTTTTACGGTGGAAACGACTTTCTGAGCAAAATGCTCATAAAAGGCCCAAAAAGACCATATTTGACTAGAAAATTCAACTGCATCCTTTTCGAATGAAAAATATCACTTTTCGAGTGGAAACGACCTTTTAATCAAAATGCCCCTAAAATACCCAAAAAGACCGAGTTTGACCCGAAAATTCAACTGTGTCCCTTTCGGACGAAAAATATCACTTGTTTGGGTTGAAACGACCATCATTACAAAACATCCCCAAAATGCCCAAAAAAATCAAGTTGGACTAGATAATTTAACTTTGTCTGTTTCGTATGAAAAGCCACACGTTTTTGGTTGGAAACAGCCTTGTATGCAAAACGCCAAGAAAAGACCACGTTTGACCCGAAAACTCAACTGTGTCTGTTTCGGACGAAAAATTTCACTTGTTTGGATGGAAACGAGTCTCAGTGCAAAACGCCCCGAAAATGCCAAAATAGACCAAATTTCACTACATAATTTAACTGTGATTGTTTCAGATGAAAAATTAAAAAAAACAAAAATTGGGTGGAAACGGGCCTCTATGCAAAACACCCCCAAAAAGACCAAGTTTGACTTGAAAATTGAATTGTATCCGTTCCGGATAAAAACTACCATTTTTTTTTCTTGTGGAAACACCCTAAAGAGCAAAAAGCTCCTAAAATGCCCAAAAATTTCAATATTGACATAAAAAATGAAATGCATCCGTTTCGGACGAAAAATACTACTTTTATAGTGGAAACGACTTTCTGAGCAAAATGATCATAAAAGGCCCAAAAAGACCATGTTTGACTAGAAAATTCAACTGTGTCCTTTTTGAATGAAAAATATCGCTTTTCGAGTAGAAACGACCGTTTGATCAAAATGCCCCTAAAATACCCAAAAAGACCGAGTTTGACCCGAAAATTCAACTGTGTCCCTTTCGGACGAAAAATATCACTTGTTTGGGTTGAAACGACCACCATTACAAAACGTCCCCAAAATGCCCAAAAAAATCAAGTTGGACTAGATAATTTAACTCTGTCTGTTTCGTATGAAAAGCCACACGTTTTCAGTTGGAAACAGCCTTGTATGCAAAACGCCACCAAAAGACCACGTTTGACCCAAAAATTCAACTGTGCCTGTTTCGGACGAAAAATTCCACTTGTTTGGATGGAAACGAGTCTCAGTGCAAAACACCCCCAAAAAGACCAAGTTTGACTTGAAAATTGAATTGTGTCCGTTTCGTACAAAAACTACCATTTTTTTTTCTTGTGGAAACACCCTAAAGAGCAAAAAGCTCCTAAAATGCCCAAAAATTTTAATATTGACATAAAAAATGAAATGCATCCGTTTCAGACAAAAAATACTACTTTTACGGTGGAAACGATTTTCTGAGCAAAATGCTCATAAAAGGCCCAAAAAGACCATGTTTGACTAGAAAATTCAACTGCATCCTTTTCGAATGAAAAATATCACTTTTCGAGTGGAAACGACCTTTTGATCAAAATGCCCCTAAAATACCCAAAAAGACCGAGTTTGACCCGAAAATTCAACTGTGTCCCTTTCGGACGAAAAATATCACTTGTTTGGGTTGAAACGACCATCATTACAAAACGTCCCCAAAATGCCCAAAAAAATCAAGTTGGACTAGACAATTTAACTTTGTCTGTTTCGTATGAAAAGCCACACGTTTTTGGTTGGAAACAGCCTTGTATGCAAAACGCCAAGAAAAGACCACGTTTGACCCGAAAACTCAACTGTGTCTGTTTCGGACAAAAAATTCCACTTGTTTGGATGGAAACAAGCCTCCGTGCAAAACACCCCAAAAATGCCAAAATAGACCATATTTGACTAGATACTTTAACTGTGATTGTTTCGGATGAAAATTAACATTTTTTTGGATGGAAACGGGCCTCTACGCAAAACACCCCTGATGTGAACCTCACCAAAGATTAGTGAGGCCCGAAACCAACTTAGGGTTTCTTCGTGAAGATCGAAACTAAATCAGATTTTGAACAAGCTAAAAATACAGAAATTGAAAGATAGATTACCTTGACCCAACGTTTATGAACGAAACGCGAACCAATGGTATAATGATCTTGACCCAATGATTATAATAAATCACGAATCAAAGATATAAGTTTGAACGCCACAAGAAACTCGTGATAAGTTCCAGAAAAGTTCTCTGAAGAACTAAAGAGAAAACTCTCACAATTTTTAGTAATCAAAGTAATGTGCCTTTCCTATGGGATACAAGTCTCTTAAATAGATAAAATAAAGAACCTTAGCTTGTGAATAGTGCAGCCGTGAATAGTGTCGGTGAACAGTACATGAATAGTGGCGGCCACATAGAAATAAAAGGAAATCCTAGAGGACTAAGGAATCCTAGAGAAATATGGAAATCCTACTCCTAATCTAAAAAGGAAAAGGCTAAATTGGCAATCTTGCCTTACAAATTATTAAATAAATAACCTAAATTAAAAATAAAACACTAATAAATAAAATAAATATGATAAGAATTTCGTGGTCTACATGACTTGGCCCATTTGAGTTCATGTCTAAGCCCATTCGCTTGCTTTGATAAGATGGATTTGGCCTTGATTGTCCGATGGGCCTAATTTGGGCTTAACTATTGTTGACATAGGCAAAGTCTCTTGAATTAGCCCATTAAGTGCTACTTTGATTTTTCTTGGATCTTTCCCTAGTAATAGGCCTAACTGGAACATGTAACTGATCCTCTGATGGTGCTCGTTGATTCTCATCAACCCCCAAAAAAGACCAAGTTCGACTTGAAAATTGAATTGTGTCCGTTTCGGACAAAAACTACCATTTTTTTTTCTTGTGGAAACACCCTAAAGGGCAAAAAGCTCCTAAAATGCCCAAAAATTTCAAAATTGACATAAAAAATGAAATGCATCAATTTCGGACGAAAAATACTACTTTTACGGTGGAAACGACTTTCTGAGCAACATGCCCATAAAAGGCCCAAAATGACCATGTTTGACTTGAAAATTCAACTGCGTCCTTTTCGAATGAAAAATATCACTTTTCGAGTGGAAACGACCTTTTGATCAAAATGCCCCTAAAATACCCAAAAAGACCGAGTTTGACCCGAAAATTCAATTGTGTCCCTTTCGGATGAAAAATATCACTTGTTTGGGTTGAAACGACCATCATTACAAAACGCCCCCAAAATGCCCAAAAAAACCAAGTTCGACTAGATAATTTAACTGTGTCTATTTCGTACGAAAAACCACACGTTTTTTGGGTAGAAACAGCCTTCTATGAAGAACGCCACCAAACGACCAAGTTTGACCCGAGAATTCAACTGTGTCTGTTTCGGACGAAAAATTCCACATGTTTGGATGGAAACGAGTATCCGAGCAAAACGCCCCGAAAATGCCAAAATAGACCAAATTTGACTAGAGAATTTAACTGTGATTGTTTCGGATGAAAAATATCATTTTTTTGGTTGGAAACGGGCCTCTACGCAAAACACCCCCCCAAAAGACCAAGTTTAACTCGAAAATTGAATTGTGTCCGTTTCGGACAAAAACTACCATTTTGTTTTTTTTGTGGAAACACCCTACAGAGCAAAAAGCTCCTAAAATGCCCAAAAATTTCAATATTGACATAAAAAATGAAATGCATCCGTTTCGGACGAAAAATACTACTTTTACGCTGGAAACGACTTTCTGAGCAAAATGCCCATAAAAGGCCCAAAAAGACCATGTTTGACTTGAAAATTCAACTGAGTCCTTTTCGAATGAAAAATATCACTTTTCGCGTGGAAACGACCTTTTGATCAAAATGCCCCTAAACTACCTAAAAAGACCGAGTTTGACCCAAAAATTCAACTGTGTCCGTTTCGAACGAAAAATATCACTTGTTTGGGTTGAAACGACCATCATTACAAAACGTCCCCAAAATGCCCAAAAAAACCAAGTTCGACTAGATAATTTAACTGTCTCTGTTTCGTGTGAAAAACCACACTTTTTTGGGTAGAAACAACCTTCTATGCAGAACGCCACCAAAAGACCAAGTTTGACCCGAGAATTCAATTGTCTGTTTCGGACGAAAAATTCCACTTGTTTGGATCGAAACGAGTCTCTGTTCAAAATGCCCCAAAAATGCCCAAATAGACCAAATTGAACTAGATAATTTAATTGTGTCTCTTTCAAACAAAAAACAATATTTTTTTTGGTAGAAACGGGCCTCGGTGCAAAACACCCCCATGATGCCCAAAATGACCAAGTTTGACCTGAAAATTGAACTGTGTCCGTTTCGTACGAAAAATATCATTTTCTTTTGTGGAAAAAGCTTACAGAGCAAAACGCTCCCAAAATGCCCAAAAATTCCAATATTGACATAAAAAAAAGAAATGCATCTATTTCGAACGAAAATACTACTTTTATGGTGGGAACGGCTTTTGGAGCAAAATTCCCACAAAAGGCCAAAAAAGACCAAATTTGACAAGAAAATTCAACTGCGTCCTTTTCGAACAAAAAATATCACTTTTTGAGTTAAAACGACCTTTTGATCAAAATGCCCCTAAAATACCCAAAAAGACCGAGTTTGACCTGAAAATTCAACTGTGTCCGTTTCGGACAAAAAAAGATCACTTGTTTAGGTTGAAACGACCATCATTTCCAAACGTCCCCAAAATGCCTAAAAAAACCAACTTCGACTAGATAATTTAACTATGTCTGTTTCATATGAAAAACCACACTTTTTTTGGTGGAAACAGCCTTCTATGCAGAATGCCACCAAAAGACCAAGTTTGACCCGAAAATTCAACTGTCTGTTTCGGACGAAAAATTCCACTTGTTTGGATGGAAACGAATCTCTGTGCAAAATGCCCCGAAAATGCCCAAATATACCAAATTGGACTAGATAATTTAATTGTGTTTCTTTCAGACGAAAAACATTATTTTTTTTGGTAGAAACGGGCCTCGGTGCAAAACACCCCTATGATGCCCAAAATGACCAAGTTTGACCTGAAAATTGAACTGTGTCCGTTTCGTACGAAAAATACCATTTTCTTTGGTGGAAAAAGCCTACAGAGCAAAAAGCTCCCAAAATGCCCAAAAATTCCAATATTGACATAAAAAAATCAAATGCATCTATTTCGGATGAAAAATACTACTTTTATGGTGGAAACGACTTTACGAGCGAAATTCCCACAAAAGGCCCAAAAAGACCAAATTTGACAAGAAAATTCAACTGCGTCATTTTTTAATGAAAAATACAACTTTTTGAGTGGAAACGATCATTTGAGCTAAATGCCCCAAAATACCCAAAAAGACCAAGTTTCACCCGAAAATTCAATTGTGTCTGTTTCGGACGAAAAATAACTCTTTTTTGGGTGGAAACGACCTTCTGTGCAAAATGCCCCTAACGACCAAATTTGACTCGTCGTTTCGGACGAAAAATACCACTTGTCCGGATGGAATCGGTTCCCTGTGCAAAACGCCCCGAAAATGTCGAAATAGACCAAGTTTGACCAGACAATTTAACTTTGTTTGTTTTGGATGAAAAATAATTTTTTTTTTTATGGAAACGGGCCTCTATTCAAAACGCCCCCAAAAAGACCAAGTTTGACTTGAAAATTGAACTGTGTCCATTTCGGACGACAACTACTAATTTTTTTTTGTGGAAACATCCTACAGAGCATAAAACTCCCAAAATGTCCAAAAATTCCAATATTGACATAAAAAATTAAATGCATCCATTTCGGAAGAAAAATAATACTTTTTTGGTAGAAACGGCTTACTGAGTAAAATGCCCAAGAAGACCATGTTTGACTAAAAAATTCAACTGCGCGCTTTTCGGACAAAAAATACCAATTTTTTAGTGGAAACGACCTTTTGAGCAAAACACCCCAAAAATGCCCAAAAAGACCGAATTTGATCCAAAAATTCAACTGTGTCCGTTTCGGACGAAAAATATCACTTGTTTAGGCTGAAATGACCATCATTGCAGAACGTCCCCAATATACCCTAAAAGACCAAGTTCGACTAGATAATTTAACTGTGTCTGTTTCGGACGAAAAACAATACTTTTTTGGGTGAAAACGGCTTTTTATGCAGAATGCCACCAAAACGCCCCAAAAGACCATGTTTGAGCCAAAAATTAAACTATGTTTGTTTCAGATGAAAAATGACATTTTTTTTATCGGAAACGGGCCTTTGTGCAAAACGCCCCCAAAATGCCCAAAGACCAAGTTTGACCAGATAATTTAACTGTGTTTGTTTCAGACGAAAAACAACATTTTTTTGGGTGGAAATGACCTTCTATGCAAAACACCCCCAAAACGCCCCAAAAAAACAAATTTGACCTGAAAATTCAACAGTGGTCATTTCGGAAGAAAAATACTACTTGTTTGGACGGAAACGGGTCTCTGTGCAAAACGCCCTGAAAATGCCGAAATAGATTATGTTTGACTAGATAATTTAAAAGTTTTTTTCAGGACGAAAAACAAAAAAAAATTGGATGGAAATGGGTCTCTGTGCAAAACGCCCCGAAAATGCCCAAATAGACCAAGATGGACATGACAATTTAACTGAGTTTGTTTCAGACGAAAAACAACATTTTTTTGGATGGAAATGGGCCTCTAAGCGAAACGTTCCCAAAATTCCCAAAAGGCCAAATTTGACTTGAAAATTGAATTGTGTCCCTTTCGGACGAAAAATACTAATTTTTTTTTTTGTGGAAACAGTCTACAAATCAAAAAGCTCCTAAAATGCCCAAAAATTCCAATATTGACATAAAAATGAAATGCATCCATTTCGGACGAAAAATACGAATTTTTTTGTGGAAACGACTTTTTTAGCAAAATGTCCAAAAAGACCATGTTTGACTAGAAATTTCAACTACGTGCTTTTCGAACCAAAAATACCACTTTGTGAGTGGAAACGACCTTTTGAGCAAAACGCCCAAAAAATGCCCAAAAAAATCAAATTTGACCAAAAAATTCAACTGTGTCCGTTTCAAATGAAAAATACTACTTTTATTAAGGAAACGGCTTTCTGAGCAAAATGTCCACAAAAGGCCCAAAAAGACCAAGTCTGACTAGATAATTTAACTGTCTTTTTCGGACGAAAAATAACACATTTTTGGGTGGAAATGACCGTCTATGTACAATGACCACAAAACGCCCCAAAATACAAAATTTGACCCAAAAATTCAACTGTGTCCGTTTCGAACAAAAAATACCACTTGTTCGGATGGAAACGGGTCTCTGTGCAAAACGCCCTGAAAATGCCCAAATAGACCAAGTTTAACCAGATACTTTAACTGTGTTTGTTTCAGACAAAAAATAAATTTTTTTTTGGGTGGAAACGGGCCTCGGTGCAAAATGCCACCAAGATGCCCAAAATGACCAAATTTGACCTAAAAATTGAACTGCGTCTGTTTCGGACAAAAAATACCATTTACTTCTATGGAAAAAGCCTACAGAGCAAAAAGCTCCCAAAATGCCCAAAAATTCCAATATTGACATAAAAAATCAAATGCATCAAATTCGGACGAAAGTTACTACTTTTATGGTGGAAACGGCTTTCTGAGCAAAATACCCACAAAGGGCTCAAAAAGACCAAGTTTGGCTAAAAATTAAACTACGTCCTTTTCGGAAGAAAAATACCACTTTTTGAGTGGAAACGACCTTTTGGGCAGAAAATGGACATCATTTCAAAACGTCCCCAACATGCCCAAAAAGACTTCGACTAGATAATTTAACTGTATCTGTTTAGGACGAAAATCAACACATTTTAGGGTGGAAACGGCCTTTTATGCAGAACGCCCACAAAACACCACAAAATACCAAGTTTGACCAAAAAAATCATCTGTGTCCGTTTCGGACGAAAAATATCACTTATTTGGATGGAAACGGGTCTCTGTTCAAAACGCCCTGAAAATGCCCAAATAGACTAAGTTTGACCAGATAATTTAACTGTGTTTCTTTAAGACAAAAAATGATATTTTTTTGGGTAGAAACGGGCCTTGTTGCAAAACGCTCCCAAGATGCCCAAAATGACCAAGTTTGACTTGAAAATTGAACTATGTCCGTTTTAGACGAAAAATACTATTTTTTTTTTTTTTTGTGGAAAAAGACTACAGAGCCAAAAGCTCCCAAAATGCCCACATATTCTAATATTGACATAAAATTCAACTGTGTCCATTTTGGACGAAAAATACCACTTTTTGAGTGGAAACAACCTGTTGAGCAAAAACACCCCTAAAATGCCCAAAAAATCGAATTTGACCCAAAAATTCAACTGTGTTCGACTCGGATGAAAAATATCACTTGTTTGAGCAAAAACGGCCATTTGTACAAAACGCTCTCAAAATTACCAAAAAAACCAAGCTCGACCAGAAAATTTAACTGTCAGTTTCGGACGAAAAACAACATTTTTTTGGGTGGAAACAGACTTTTACCAAAAACGCCCCCAAACTACCCCAAAAGAACAAGTTTGACCAGAAAATTCAACTGTGTCCGTTTCGGACGAAAAATACCACTTGTTTGGAAAGAAATAGGGCTATGTGCAAAACGCCCCAAAATGCCCAAATTGATCAAGTTTGACCAGATAATTTAACTGTCTATTTTGGATAAAAAAACAACATTTTTTTTGTGGAAATGGGCCTCTGTGCAAAACGCCCCAAAAATGCCCAAAAAGACCAAGTTGGACCAGAAAATTGCACGGTGTTCGTTTCGGACGAAAAGAAGCATTTTTTTTTGTGAAAATAGCCTACAGAGCAAAATGCCTGAAAAAGGCCAATATTGACCTAAAAAATCAAATGTATCCATTTCGGACGAAAAACACAACTTTTATGGTGGAAACCGCTTTCTGAACAAAATGCCCACAAAAGGCCCAAAAAAATCAAGTTTGACTAGAAAATTCAACGACGTCCCTTTCGGACAAAAAATACCACTTTTTTTTGGGGAAACGACATTTTGAGCAAAACGCCCCAAATATTCTCAAAAACACCAAGTTTAACCTGAAAATTCAATTGTGTCTGTTTCGGACGAAAAATACCACTTGTTTGGATGGAAACAGTCCTCTGTGCAAAACACCCCAAAAATGTCCAAAAAGAACGAGTTTAACTTGAAATTTGAACTTTATCCGTTTCGGACGAAAAGTGATGAGAACCAACAAGCAACATCAAAGGATACATTGCATGTCCCGGTTGGGCCCATTACTAGGGCAAGATCCAAGAAGATCAAAGAAGCGTTTAATAGGCTAATTCAAAAGCTTTCGGCTGAATTGAAAACAAAAAAGCCCAAATTAGGCCCAAATGACGATCAAGGCCTAATCCATCTCATCAAAGCAAGTGAATGGGTTTAGACATGAACTCAAATGGACCAAGGCTTGTGGACCACGAAATTCTTATCATATTTATTTTATTATTTTAAGTCTTTTAATTATTTTAGGCTGATTTGTAAGCTTGATTGCCAAGTAAATCATTTCCTTTTCCAACTAGGAATGTAAGGCAAATTAGGAAAGTTCCTTATTCTTTATTTAGCAATTAGATTTTAGGGTTTCCTTTTTCCTCCATGTAGACCCACAAATTTTAAAGTGTATTAGGGTTTCTTTTCTTATTCTCTTGGCCACCTATTTAAGGGGCTTTGTAGACCTACGAATTTCACATTACTTTGATTAATAAAAATTGTGAGAGTTTTCTCTTTAGTTCTTCAGAGAACTTTTCTTAAATTTATCAAGAGTTTCTTGTGGTGTTCGAACTTATATCTTTGATTCGTGATTCATTATAATCATTGGGTCAAGATCATTATACCATTGGTTCGCGTTTCGTTCATAAACGTTGGGTCAAGGTAATATATCTTTCAATTTCTGTATTTTTAGCTCGTTCAAAATCTTATTTAGTTTCGATCTTCGCAAAGAAACCCTAAGTTGGTTTCAGGTCTCACTAATCCTTGGTGAGGTTCGTATCATTTGGTGGAGTTGCAACATTACGTGGAGTTGGAGGTCATGGTTCACATGGCCATAAAAGTGGAACAACAGCTTGAAAGGAAAGGAACTCGGTCATTTCAAAATTCAAGCTCCTCTAATTCATGGAGGCCGAATGGGAGAAAGGACGAAGGGGTTGTTTCAAAGTCCAAAATCGAACCCCCAAAAAGGAGAGATGATGTTTCCATTGCCAACAAAGGTAAAACCGAAACCCAAACTCGTAACCGTGATATTAAATGTTTTCGTTGTTTGGGAGTAGGTTACATAACCTCACAATGCCCAAATAAGAGGACCATGATTGCACGTGTTGATGGAGAGGTGGAAACCGAAAGTGAGAGTGATGATGACCAGATGCCACAACTTGAAGATGCTTGTGATGATGATGTGGAGTATCCGATGGAGGGAGAGTCACTTGTGGCAAGGCGTGCTCTAAGTGCCCAAGTTGCGGAGGATGACATGGAATAGCAAAGGGAGAATATATTTCATACTAGATGCCCCGTCAACAACAAGATATGTAGTATGATCATTGATGGGGGAAGTTACACTAATGTGGCTAGCACTACTTTAGTAGACAAACTGAATTTACATACATTGAAACACCCTAGACCTTATAAATTGCAATGGTTGAATGATTGTGGGGAGGTTCGGGTAAATAAACAAGTGTTAGTTTCCTTTTCGATTGGGACGTACAAGGATAAAGTACTTTGTGATGTTGTTCCAATGCATGCGGGTCACGTATTGTTGGGCAGGCCATGGCAATTTGATAGGAAGGTTATTCATGACGGGTTCAAGAATAGGCACTCATTCGTCAAAGACAATAAAACCATTACTCTTGTGCCGTTGACTCCAAAACAAGTGTATGAGGATCAAATAAAATTGAAAAGAGAGAATGAGTTGAAAAAAACTTGTGAGACCGAGAGTTTAAAAAAATATGAGAAAAAAGAGAGTGGAAACATAAAAGAGGGTGAAAAGCAAAAAAGAAGTGAAAAAAATGAGAGAAAAATAGATAAACAAGTGAGCTTTTAAGCTAAGGCGAGTGATATCAAGGGTGCTTTGTATGCAAACCGGCCTATATTTGTACTATTGTACAAAGAGGCATGTTTTAGTGCTAACAAATTTGACCAATCTTTGCCTAGTGTTGTTGTTTCTTTGTTGCAGGAATTTGAGGACGTGTTCCCTAACGATGTGCCTAGTGGATTGCCACCTATTCGAGGCATTGAGCATCAAATTGACTTTGTGCCGGGTGCAACAATTCCTAACCGACCAGCCTATAGGAGTAATCCAGAGGAGACGAAGGAACTTCAAAGGCAAGTGGAGGAGTTGTTAGCCAAGG
>CM028332.1:55603364-55893364 GCA_016647705.1 Eucommia ulmoides
TAAAATGATAACAACAAAGCACAATTGAAAAATTTGTTCAAAGTTTCTTATGTTTTAGTTATCATGGAAATATTGAACTTGAAATGAATTTAAGCCAAGAAATAATTCTCAACAATGAAAATGAACAGAACAATATTATAAAAGATGAATAAATGAAAGAATTTGGAGACTTAGAAATATTGCACCTCCCTAATTGGGTGTGCATGAATCTAGGAGCATTCTGAAGAATCCCAACGTTTCCTTGACATTTTGTTTTTGTTGTTTTAATATTTTTTTGAAGAGTCCTACACACACGCCTAGCAATCTCGGTGAATTCCTGAACCACCTGCATCTGTGGTGTGTAAAAATAAGTTAATGAAAATAAAAGACATAAAAAGGAATAAAAAAAAAGATATTTTGACTTGACACAATGCTTCAACTTTAAATGGTGCTGGTGGCTGTATGTGACGATGCATCATTAGATTCGTCAATGATATTTGGTAGATTGTTGTCCAGGTTTCTTCTATTGTTGTTTGAAAATGATAATGGTCTTGGAAGGATATGAAGAGATTTGGCAAGAAGATTAATGACAAAGGGTGGTGAAACAAGGGGATTTTGGCAATAAATCAAATTATGATTTGAAGGTCAAATGATTTTAAAAGTCATTGAGGAATCTTAGTAGGACTTATGATGATTTGTAAAATATAACAGTCGTGATTAGAAAGTCTGATGCATCAAAGGTGGGCCTTTTGGTTGGATATTGGTGCTACATTGCCGAAAGGAGAAATTAGTATAGTCTATAGCTTCCTTGTTTGCTCCAAGTAAAATTTATAGGTTTCATTGGAGAATTAGGGCTTTAGAAGTTAGAATAGCACAATGGAATATAACTAATGGAAAAGTAGTAGGGTTAGATGAGATATATAGAGAGGTTCAGAGGAGTCTGGGAAATGTTGGATAGATCAGCTAGCTAAGTTTTTCAGTAACATAATGAAGAATAAGAGAATGCTGAGTGATTGGTGAAGAAGTATTTTAGTGCGTGTTTACAAACTTAAAGAGTCTTCCAAAAGGTGAACAAATTATCTGAGGCATAAGGCTGTTAGTCATACCATTAAATTTCAAGAGAGAGGAATTGAATATAAAGTAAGAGAGAGGAATTGAATATAAAGTAAGACATGAGAAGAGTATAGAAGAGAATCTCTTTGAATTTGGTCAGCCGGTCAGCCACTGAAGTCATATATTTACTTAGGTGAGTAATAAAGAATTATATAAAGAAAAAAAATTAAGATTTACATTTGATTTTCGTGGACTTATAAAAAAGCTTATGATCGGGTACGTAAAAGTATTATGGTGGGTTTCAGAGAAGCAAGCATTCTGATAGAACAATTAGTTAGTAAGGACTTAAGAAGGTTCTAACCCCCTCTAGATTAGTGGTTAGTTTGTTAGAGATAGTTTGTTAGTAGAATTTGTTAGAATGTTTGTTAGGTTGTTGGTTAGTTAGAGTTTGTTAGCTGTGAGCTTAAGGTTGAGATCATGTTTTAGCTATAAATAGCATTGAGGAGGGATAGGAAAGGTACCGAAAATTTGAGATAGAATTGGGAGAAAACCAGGTTCTCGAATCCCTGGCTGTTTGTTCATTTCCTATATTGTTTTCTTTTCAATCAAGGCTGATTTGTACCTCATTATATTGGTGAATACAATTCAGTCCATTTCTTTACAACAATTCAGCTATTTTTCCTATTTGTATACAATTGTTCTAACAATTGGTATCAGAGCAGTACTCTGTTCTGGGGAAAAAATGGCACAAAAAAAAATTGAGGCATTAGAGGAGCGAATGGATGTGGTCTGCCATGATATTGATGCTATTCGGTTTGAGGTTCAGAAGATAGGAGGTTTGGAGAAGACGATGGCTCTTATGATGGAGAAGATCGATCAACTAATGCAAAGGAACAACATAAGTTTGTCATCGGACAACATGGAGAAACAGAAGCAGACAGTGATTAGGGAATTGCATACCTGTGAGGAGTTCAAGCTGATTTCTCAGTCCCAATTTCGTTCGAGCATGGACAGATCGTTGCGTGAGAAATTCATGGCCATCCGTCAAGAGTCCACCATCGAAGATTACCAGGAACGATTTCAGATCTTGGCGTCGAAGTTGTAGGGATTATCGGACGAAGAACTCGAGAGCACATATTTGCTTGGTCTCAAGCCGTCATTTAGGGTTGAACTTCGACTACTGCGACCGAAGGATTTGACGGAGATGAAGGAAATAGCGCTGAGGATCGAGCATAGAAATCGGGTATTAAAGGCCATTCGGGTCGGGTCTAGATCCATTGGGTCATGGAGCAAACAGTCGGGTTCACCTTATTCGTGCCCTAAGTATTCGACGAACTTCGCAACGACGACGATTCGACTCACGAATTCATTCCGATCACTGTCGACGACGACCACTGGTCACGCCGGACCAGATCAGAGGAAGACGCCACCGGAGGAGATGTCGGCGACACATAAATCGTTGGCCTATCGGCAGATCACTGACTCTGAACTGCTGAGCCATCGCGCAAGAGAATTGTGTTTTCGATTTTTTGTTGATCGTGCATCAGGAGAATCCAGCATCAAAGAAGGTGAACTAGATTTAATGTTCCACAGGCGTATGATCTATGATGATTTTAGAGGAGTTGGTGAAGCTCTTGAGGAGACAGTTTGCGTGAACAAGACTTACGTGGCGTCAATAGCAGGAATGCGATTTATGTGGGAGAATATCGTTCGGTCCACTAGAAAAATCAAGTATGGGGACAAAGGCTTTAGTCGTATATTGGTTCATATCATGGGTTTAGGACTAAGAACTGTGCTAATTGCTATATCGCAATGTGTTCTACAAAATTGGCAGCATGAGTTTGGGAAGTGGACACTTGAAGAGTTGAAGCCTCTTCGTGTCTTCATGCTCAAAGATGGACCGAGGAAGAGAAGGATGGATTTGTTTCCTAAGTGGAGGTCTAAGTTAATGTCTAAGAGGAAGATCCTAAAAGAAGCATCATATGATGAACTACTGGTTTTTTGTCAAGAATTTCAAAACCTTGTGAATGCACATAACAATACATCCGGTTTTCAGAAGCAACAAATAATGATTCTCGGCAAAGAAGTAAAAGACCCAAAGAGGAGATTCAGAAGATTTAGATTGAGGACCTTGAGTGTGTTACACAAATAGCGCTAACAACAAACACTCAATTATCTACTTTTCACCTTGAGGACAAGGTGAGAGTTCGAGGGGACGGTATTGATAGAACAATTAGTTAGTAAGGACTTAAGAAGGTTCTAACCCCCTCTAGATTAGTGGTTAGTTTGTTAGAGATAGTTTGTTAGTAGAATTTGTTAGAATGTTTGTTAGGTTGTTGGTTAGTTAGAGTTTGTTAGCTGTGAGCTTAAGGTTGAGATAATGTTTTAGCTATAAATAGCATTGAGGAGAGATAGGAAAGGTACCGAAAATTTGAGATAGAATTGGGAGAAAACCAGGTTCTCGAATCCCTGGCTGTTTGTTCATTTCCTATACTGTTTTCTTTTCAATCAAGGCTGATTTGTACCTCATTATATTGGTGAATACAATTCAGTCCATTTCTTTACAACAATTCAGCTATTTTTCCTATTTGTATACAATTGTTCTATCACATTCCATCCTCATGTTAATGTGATTATCGACATATATGAAAGTAAAGTCACTGTTCAAATAGTAGGAAGTGATACTTGTACATTTCAAATTAACATATGCTTATATAAGGATCGTTTTTAAGCCTTTACCTCTTTGTTTTAGTGATGGATAAAGAAACCTTGGGGGAGAAGGAAGCTAATGGGTCTACTCAACTACCATAGAAGCTTTAAGTCTTTACCTCTTTGTTTTAGTGATGGATGAACTAACAATATATTTTCAGAAAGTAAGTGTAACGGAGATGAGAATGTTAAAGTGGATGAGTGATAAGACAATGATTGATAAAATTAGAAATGGCCTTATAGATAGAGGTGTCAACACCCATCAGGGATAATATTTGAGAAAATCGTTTACAATGGTTTGGAGTCTTGTAAGAGCACTGGTTAAGAAATTTGATTCAATTCAAGTGGAGGGTGTGATCGAGACCAATTGAAAAAAAATAAAATACAACAAAAAAAAAAAAAGTTTTTGTCCCACTTAAGTAGGGTCAACTACATAAATTTGTTTACGACATAATGAGCGATCAAGGATCATCTCCTCAGTCAGGTTTAATGTTATCAAATCAGTTTTGATAGTCTCATCCTAAGTCTTCTTAGGTCTACCTCTCCTTTTAGTAACCCCCCGCACTTGAACTAAATCGTGTTTTCTCACTGGTGCTTCTATGGGTTTTCTATGTTCATGTCCAAATCACCGTAAACAATTTTCTCTTATATTTTCTTCGATAGGTGTTATTCTTAATTTTTCTCTAATAGTTTCATTATTAATTTTATCCATTCTCGTCTTCTCACTCATCCATCTTAACATCCTCATTTCTGTTAAATGGTTTATTTGAAAAAATAGAAACCCTTCTTATTAGATGATCATAATACTTCCCAAAAATTGAAATTATTGATCAATGGAGGAACAATATCACCATTTTTGGTCAATAAGATATCAAAGTGTATGATTAACTCATTTCGTATTAGAAAAAATCGCAGGTACTAATTTTCTGGACATATTTTGTTTTTGCTGCCCAACATTTTAAATTATACAGAAGTGTCGGTCTTATTGCAGTTTTGTAGAATTTGCCTTTAAGTTTTAATAGTATCCTACGATCGCAAAGCACCCTAACTGCACTTCTCCACTTCAACCATCATGTCTTGACTCTATGAGTAAAATCCATCTCGATTTTGCCATTACTCTGAATCATTGAACCTAAATATCTAAAATTCCACCTTTGGAACCTCCTCATCTCCAAGTTTGACCGAGCCATCATCTCTTCGGGCATCACTAAAATTGCAATGCATGCATTCCGTCTTGATTCTTCTAATCTTCTCTAAGGCTTCTCTTCATCTTTCTAACTTAGTATTAAGATTTGTTCTATTTTCATCAACTAGTATTATATCATCCGCAAATAACATACTTCAAGGTACTAATAAAACCTAATAATTAAAAAAAAAAAAAGAATCTTGTTCAAATAATTCAATAGTCAATTAATCAAAAATGTCTTTCTATTATAATAAAGCCTTAGGCAAACAATAACGGTTACTTTAATGACTACTTACAAAATAAGAATAACGGTTATTTTAATGACTACTTGACAAAATTAAAATAACCGGCTACTTAACGGCTACTTTATTAGCTATAAATGTAATTAACTACTGCAGGAAAAGAGATTAATGATTTTTCTACCTCTGCTGTACAGAAGTTCGAAACGGTGACCTTAATCGATCCCTATCAGGGTGCTAAAAGAGAGAGATGTCACACAAGAAAACTTGGGAGTGACAATTATAAATCGTTTGATGGTTTTGAAGTTAAAGGACAACGTTGATGACCCTAATTCCCTAAAGTGATTTTTATGGTGTATATAGATTCATGACCCTATTTAAGTGGGGTATTGAACTTAGGTAATGTGTGTTATACATAATCTCACTTCACTAATGAATTATGAAAAGAGAATGTATTTCAGAGTTCAATAAGCGAGTTGTGATGTTTAAAAAGGTGAATTACGAATCATAAAGGCATTCTAAGAAGTCTACCCCTGCATAACGACCCTTACCTGTACTATCAGTAACATGTACCACAACGAATTAAGACCCATGTTCATATTACCTCAAGCCTGGTCAAACACATTGAAGGCTCTTTGTTCGTAGCTTTAGGATCCTTTTAAAAAGTTACACTTCTATGCTTCTTTGAACCTCGTAATAAACTCATAAAGAATCGCTTCGTCGTGCTTTTGTCATAATTGAACTACAACATAACTTTATGCTCATATTTTTGTCAAAAAAATTATTTTCATTTCTCAAACATTTCAAACCAATTTTTTTGGCTAATCAAATATGTATTTGTCGGAAAGTAAGGGAGCGCATAGCTTCGGGAGATCTTGAATCTTCCAACCAATCATATCTTAAGAAGAGCGAGGACCAAATAAAGGAGCTGTAGCGCTCCATGCGGCTCCATGCAATCCGCTGGTCTAGTAACTTGTTTTAAGCATTTTATGCTTTGTTGACCATGCTCGAAAGTTATTAGACAGCATGGGGCGTTATGGGAACCTCTCAATGGAAGCAATGGAAGGAGGATTCACATCTTTTAGGGTGTTTGGTGATGGGAGCTTTCCTACATTCTATGAGATCTCCAGTAATAGATCAGCCTTGGTAAGAACAGTATCCGAGGCAACCTGACCAAGCATGAGTGAGAAGAAAGGGTTAACTGAAAAACCGCCCTTCCTTTACCTATACGGAATGTTTGACCTGTTTGAAGTGGGATGTGAGTCCTCAAGACGCGAAAACAGCTTTGTGAGTTCAGGAATCTCCAAGTCTCTCAGATCTCTTCAAAGAAGTGGGTACTAAGGGCTTGTTTAATAATGTTTTAATTATAAGTGTTGAAAATATTGATAAATTTAAATTCTAGTGTTGGATATTTTCTAATAACTAAAATAAGCTATAAAAATTCCCAATAATTTTAACCTTGCAAGTGCACAAATCATTTATAGTATAGCAAATCAAGTAAGGGTCATCTTCACAGGGATTGAACTAAATCACAAATTTCTAAGAATTAAAATAAATCTAATAATAACGTATTTTTCGGAATTCGTTTTTTAGAATACAAATAATGAAAAGTAAGGTGAGGACTAAGTTATCCACCACGAAACAATAATTTAACAAAATTATAATTAGGTTTATATTTTGGTGTGATGCTCACGACATATCCGTGATGTACTGTTAATATGGTATATAATATTTTCTCTGAAGTATGTGATATGTATGGCGTGTTCCTAATAAGAACCTAAAGTGCAATGGTCAACGTATTAAAAATCCTTTAAGCACGAAGATAATCTGAGCATCACAAGGACCCTCAAATATGATGTGTATCGTAGGTGTTCAAGAAATTAATTCACATGAAAATGAATATTCATTTGCTGCTTTGGAACATATGATGATATGATAGTGTCCACATATCTTCCCAACAAAAACAATCCTAACATGTATAATAGGTGATCAGACTAAAACATACATTAACAATGTTCGTTAAAACAATGAATTAAAATTTATTATACACAATCCAAAATATATAACCTGAATAATTATAATAATAATTAAATCATGTGTAGGGCTTCAAAACTTAGCCCCAACCTAAATAAATTAGTTACACATAACTGATATAAATTTTATAGAATTTGTAAAGAAAGACATGATAAATAGAAAATGAGAAGAAATCACTGATTTGGAGTTGTTGCTTCTTCTTCTCTTTCCTTCTTCTCTAGCCTTGTTCTTCTTCTGGTTTGGTTCTCTCTTTTCCCCAGCCTCTTTGGTCCTATTTATAGGATTGTGTACACGTTTCTTGCTTCTACCTCCTTCCTTCTTCATTTCACATCTTCTTCTAGCTTCTTCTCATTTCTTCTCTTTTAAGTTATATTTCCAATTTTTTCTCAGCCCTTCTAGCTCCTCCTTTCTCAATTCTTCTTCTTGCTACTTGCTTCTTTCGGCTGGCTGCTTCTTCTGGTCAAATTAATCACATATACTTGATCTGCTTGTCTACTTCCCTGCCCAATTTTAATTTTAGAAGTAATAATTTCGTCACTCTTAAAAAATTCACCCGTCACAATTCTTTTCCGAAGATAGTTATGTATAGTTGCAGAAGCAATAACAATATTTATATGATGATTGATGCCATCAATTTCAATATTGGAAAACGTATTTCCGAAACACCAAAAGACCAATCAATACACCGTAAGTCTACTAATATAATTAGTTGCCATACCTACAATGTATATTATTCACAAATTATAAATCAATTTAATAGGCCTGAATTTCCAAACTCCAGTGATGTTCCTTAATTTTGCAGATTTATGTGTCAAAAACTTTTGAAGTAGGGAAACCCCACTCTCATATGGCTCTAAAGGTGTTCCATGAAATTAGAAGTCAGAAGAGTAAAGCAGTCCTAGTTTTAACAGGCATTAAAAAATCATGTTTCTTCTTCCGCAGCATTTGGAGAAGTACTATGTCATATTCTTCTAATATGTGGCCTGTCTAATTTATGGTTGCAATCATCAATCAGCATCTTACATGGGGTGTCAATGTCAATTAACAGAAATTCGCTATAGGATTTAAATCATCTTTAATTTTTCTTTGTGAAGCACTAGAATCCCTAGCATCGGCCATTGTTGGATGGGAGAAGATAAGATTACGAAGATTTATTTTAGAATTTTAACACTTGAACAAGGTCTGATGGATGGGCCTAAGATCTAATCGTCAGTAGCTATTGCAGTTTAGCTTCAAATCTTTTCTGAATAATCACGGCAAAACAACTTGACGCAATAGACAATACTTACGGTGGCAATGGATCATTAAAATTTGTGCCCTATAAACTTCTGATTGTAGGGATAATGGCGAAGTATAAGCTAATATCTTGATTTTGGGATGTAACTCCTAAGAAATGGTTACGCCACCATTGCACCACCAACTCAAAGGAACCCAATCTTTGACTCAGGGAGGTGCATAGTGACAATGAGTCCAGTACTCCAGTGACTGGAATGTTACTGCCCAAATTAAAAAGCAAGCATCCATTGGAGGACGGTCTGGTGATGAAACCTTGGTAGCTCCAGCTCTAAGAGGCTCATATGCATAGTTGGGCATTGCTCCAAGGCATTCCTACACTCCCAATATATAAACATTGGGTTTATGCAGTAGGCCTTCGGGACAAACTAATTACTGATTTTTTTGTGTGTTGGGGGGTGGGGTGGTGTTGGGGTACTTGTCTCATGTTCGGAGGTGAAATATTTTGATCTTTGAAAAGACAGACCAACTGTGAAAGCATCTGAAGGAAATGTTTTTTTCATCAATGAGTGTCCCGGGGCTTGAAATGATTAATTAGATAAGCTACTATAATCTTCTTTAAACATGGAGACTCATTGTGGTGGGATGAATATTCAGTGTGTCAATTTTTAGAAGATACAATGTCCATTTTTGGAACTCATCTTTATGCTCGGTGGGGAACAACCTAGGAAGCATGGACATTGACACTAGTGTCATGTCCGACACGGGGATACGACAAATTTAAAAAATCAAGATACGGGTGCGGTTAGGATATAATAATATATTATCTATTTATTGATATAATAATAATAATTTCTATTAATGCTCCTATCATTTAGCACAACACCACAAATTTTACAAAATTTTAAATTGGCGAGTTCCTTTTATTTAACAAATAACAAAATGTCTGAAAATAAAAATGTAAAAATTAATTATTGAATTGCAGAAAGTTTATCTATGGGGTTACTTAAACAAAAACAATTGCTTTTTAAAATTCACCAATAATTTATATTAAGGGTGAAAAAGTCACTACAATCAAAAGATAATTCTTCTATATATCTGATATTAAAATTAGACAGAAGTTAAGGGTAATATTAACAATTTTATTTTACATGGGGGCGTATCTACTCTAGTAGTTTTTAGATGTGAAGGGGGTTGCAAGTGGTTTCGTCTTTTTTCATTTTTATCCTTTATTTATTTATATTTGTTGCCTATAAATTTTAAAAATATTGAATATTAAATATTATTCCGCCGTGTCCTTTATGTCTCCCTTGCGTGCCCGAGACATGTTAAATTTGAAATTTTAAATTTTCAATTACCCTGAATACTCCCACATGTGTCCTGCTGTGTTCACTGCGTGTTCGTGATCGATACGCTTACGGTGGCTCTTTGCCAAGTGTCTTT
Organism: Eucommia ulmoides; assembly: GCA_016647705.1. NCBI lineage: Eukaryota > Viridiplantae > Streptophyta > Magnoliopsida > Garryales > Eucommiaceae > Eucommia > Eucommia ulmoides. Next base: position 55,613,241 of record CM028332.1, read on the forward strand.
GCTGCTTATGGAGTGATGGTTCCTCCGAATGGAACACTGCATGGGGTGAGACTTGGCATTTATATAGTGAGCATTATTGTGGTACATTTTAGTCAAAGAAAAAGAGAAGATATAATTAGATGGTTAGTAATTTGGTTTATTCGTCAGGCTAAGAGCGGGCGCACATTCGGATTGTTTGAGTTTTAAATAGCTGCTTTGTTGAAATCTATTCGAAAGCATAATTGAGTTACTTGTACCATTGTTTTTTCGCAGATGGTAGCATAGTTGGATGGGATTTTTGGAGCTTTTAGAGCGGTGTGTGTCCATTAATGCTGCCTGCCCTTGTTCGTGGAACTTTTACCTACTTTATCTTAAGTTGTTTCCTACAACATATGGAAAAGGAAGTGAAAGGTGACTCTACAGGAAAGGGTTGGAAACTCTGCAAATTCATGTAGTATTGGTGTTGTGTTATATGCGTGTTTAGGGTGTTTCTTTTTTGCCCCCTTATTCTTTGCATGTCTTCCATTTCACCCTAAAATTAATAATTTACCGCTTTCATTATTGGTCGGTCTGTTGTTATTCTTTTGACTTTAGTTGGTGCATTTGCCACCCCCCCCCCCCTGTTTGTACAATTACTTTTGCCTATCTTTACTACTGGCACATGTTATATTAGGAGATTCAATCTACCTATTTATCGGTCTTAAAATCGGCTCAAATTTAGTGATATATTGTCTCCTAAAAAATTGAAATATCATCTTTGACTATTTTTTTTCTATATTGAGTTGAATTTAAGGTCAACAGAGAATAATTTATTTTTTAATAAAATTTAGATCATTGGAGAATATTTTTTTATGACAAATTAAATGTCGTCGGTGATTGCATTTCCATTTTAGTGTTGATCCAAATTCAAATTTAAACATTGTCAAATTATTATTGTTGCATTAAATGACTAATAATTTTTTGTTAAATTTCACACATACTTTGAATCTTAGTAATTAAATTTTTTTAATTAAGTGATCATGTTCAATTTTGCATTAGGTTATTTTGTTTGCTAAAATGGTTGATTGAGATGTGTTTTATTTAAACTCTTATTTAGAGGAATGTGTTTGTGTAATTAAATGAAACAAACGAGCAGTTAAAGAGTAGTTATTCATGAATATATTGAGAGAGGACTAGTTAAATTATAATTGATAACACAGTATCACTCATTTGCAGAATATATGTTTTTGGTACATATTTAACTATTATTTAGGGTATGTATTGTATTAAATGATGATAAATTACTCATTAATTAACCATGTAAAATTCAACGCAATTTTTTATTTTTTAATTAAATGACAGAAATAATTTGTATGTTAAATTTCACAAAGTTTCTTTTTTATTTGGTGAAATGATTGATTGAGATGTCATTTCAATATAATTATTTAGACGAATGTGTGTGTGATTAAATGAAATTAAAAAAAAACAATCGAAATGTAGTTAATTATGATAATATGAGTAGATGAATCATAAAATTATACTAGGTATCTAATCCTTTGCATAAGGTATATTTTTGAAACATTTAGCTAGTATTTATGGTATGTAATGCCATTAAATAATGACAAACATTCCTATTTAAGTGACTATATTGAATTTAACGTAAGCCTTCCCAATTAAATGAAACTGTGAATACAAAGTTCGAATATCAGTTTTCGAACTTTTTAATAAGTGATCATGTTCAATTTTACACAAGTTATTTTTGTTTTTTAAAATGATTGATTGGGTTGTCGTTTCGAAACCATTATTTAGGCGAATGTGTTCATGTAATTAAATCAAGTAAATAAGTAATTAAATTGTATTTATTTATGATCATATTAATAGATGATTAACGAAATTATGATTGGTAATTGTTCTGTTTTGGAACATTTAATTGAAATTTAGGCTACATAATATCCTTAAATGATAACAAACTTGCCTCATTATGTGACCATATTGAATTCAACATAAGTTTTCTCAATTAAATTGATAGAGTAACTAGTTGTATATTGAATTCACAGTAATCAAACTTTCTTGATTAAGTGACTATGTTGAATTTCACATTAATTATTTTTATTTGTTAAATTAAAATAGTTGGTTGAGATGTTATTTTAAAATTACTATTCAAATGAATTATAAACAAACAAGTAATCAAAATAAAGTTATTTATGATCACACTAAGAGGTGATTAATTAAATTATAATTGACAACCGCTGTATATTTTTAATACATTTAACCGGTATTTAGGACATGTAATATCATTAATTTTTTTTTAAGTGGTCATGTTGAATTCAACACAAACTTTTCCAATTAAATAACCTAATAATAATTTATATACTGAATTCAATAAAAGTTTCAAATTCAATCATCAAATTTTCCTAATTAAGTGAACCATGTTGAACTTCAAACATGGTATTTTTGTTTATTAAAATGATTGATTGAGATATCATTTTGAGGCTACTATTTAGGTAAATGTGTTTGTGTAATTAAATCAAGCAAATAAGTAATCAAAATTTAGTTATTTATGAATACCATGAGATTATTAGTGGAATTATAATTGGTAATTGTCCTATTTTTGCTGAAAATATATATTTGGTATATATTTAATCGGTATTTTTGATAAATAACAACATTAAACAAGGAAAAATTTATCCGGATATTGCAAATGGTAGAGAATGTAAATCGAAAAGTAGTAAGATAATTTGATAGTTTCCATCTCCTTATTTGTCTGTTCCTGATAACTACTCCAAGACTCTTTTTTTTTTTCAAAAATTGTTGTTGGGTTTTTTTTTTTCTTAAGATGTCCTAAATTAATTGTCTTAATTTTTTTAAGAAACATATTTATCATTTTTCAAACTAATTCTCTGCCCAATTGCATATTATTTCAAAAAGTTCATGACTTTTAACACAATATGATAAAATGAAAGTATTTAAAGAATTATTTAAAGTGAAAAGTAAAATGCGACTACAAATATGGGAGCGCGGGAATATATGATAGGTTATGATTTCATGACATCCCTGCATTTCGATATTTCAATTTTGGTCTTCAATCTAAATTTATATTCAATTTGATCCCTGAATTTTTCTTAGTATTCAAACCCAAAATTTTCGCAAAGATGGCCTTCTTGATGATCTATTTCGTCAATTTTTCTTTCAAAAATACTTCCGCAAAATATTCCATCTCTTTAAAAATATGATTTCATATATATTTTTAATAGATTGAAATATTAAATTTGCAGGTCTATATATGGAATTTAAACATTGCCCATAACAGCTATAATTTGAAAGTTATGAGACAAAATCACCGAATAAGCAAGTATAAACATTTTGAAAACGTGATGCAACGAGTAGGATGCTATTATTATTAGCATTCTTAATAATTCACTTATTGTTATCAAAGATGACATTACAACCTCTATCATATAGTTGACTTATGTTAAGAAAATTATGTTTAGGACCTTCAACTAGTAAAACATTTTCAATAATAGTGGATGCATTACCGATATTACCCATACCAACAGTTTTACTCCTGAATCGTCTCCAAAAGTCACATGACCTCCATCTTTAGGTATCAAATACGTAAATTTAGTTTTATCTCCCGTCATGTGTTGAGAACAACTACTATCTAGGAACTATTTGTCTTTTATTACAGATGCTTTTAGATTAACTTGTAAGGAGCACCTCAAATAGTTTCTAAGTGGTATCCAATCTTTAGATTTAAGTTGAAAACAATTTTTATGTTATGACCCACAATGTTACAATTAAAATGTTTCACAACTTTCTTAGTTTCAGAAAGAATTTATGAAATCTTTTTTATTTAATATTTTTCTGAAAACCCAGACCATCTTTGTCTAAAACACCTCTAGAGCATCCCAAAAATATTTTTAAATTATTCTCACAATTTGTAAATTTGAGAGCAATCGAATTCAAATCCTCAACTTTGTATTTTAATTCCTTGTTTTCCTTTTCTAAAACAGATAAAATATCTTTCGAAATTTGATTTTTACGAGATGTGTTTTCGGCCTCATAATTTTCAATCTGTTTGTCTAATGAAATTGATTGTACTTTGTAGGGAACTAATTTGAGGATATTGATTTTTATAATCATATAATAGTTCTTGATAAACATCAACTAATTCATCAAAATTTAAAAGGCAAGAACTAAAACATTTAGGTACCTCATCCCCAATGGCTATTAGGCAAGCATCATTGATTCGGCATTGTTGCTTGATGTTTCAAAGCTACTTGAATTTAAATAATCTCACATTGCTTTCATAGATTTCTTCTTGCCCTTCTTTGATTTTTTTTGTTGTTGCATTTTTTTTTTTTTTTAATATCTTTTTTCAAATCAGGACAGACTGCTTGGAAATGTCCTATTGTGCGACAATTGTAACATTCAATATTATTCATATTGAAGTTCTTTTTTCCATAAAAAGTTCATCGAGTCATCCTCCTAAAGTTATTCGTAATAAGAACTACGCCTCGCTCTTAATCACTGTCGTCATCGTCATCAACTCTTTAAGCTTCAAGCGCTAGATATTTTTGTCTACTATTACTTGCTCCTTCTTCATATCCTCGAATAGATGACTTGTAAGTCATTAGATTGCCAATGATCTCATCAATGGTGTCTCGGTTTTGATCATTGGCTTCCTCAATGGCTGTCACCATAGGTTCCCAAGCTTTCGTTAAAGACCTCAGAATTTTTCGGACTTTCTCCGGCATTGAATATGGCTTTTCAATAGCACTGAGGTTGTTGTAGATATTGAAGAATCTAGTGTACATGTCCTGGATGATCTTTGTATCTTCCATTTTGAAAAACTCAAACTGATGGATCAAAGCATTGATTTTGGACTCTTTCACCTTATTTATCCCCTTGAGTGTAATTTGCAAAGTATTCCACATTTATTTTTCCGACTCGTAACCTGATATCTTGTTATACTTATTCACATATAATCCATAGAATAAAAACACAAAAAAAAAGTAAAAAAAAATAACTTTAGTATTAATAGATAACTTTTTGAAATCATCCTCATCATACTTATCATCTTTCTTAACACCACCATTAATAGCTAGAACATAAGGGTCATTTTTAATAACCATGCATCATAGTTAGTAGTCTATAAGAAAGTAGTCATTCTGGCCTTTTAGAAAACATAATTATCACTTGTAAACAGTGGAAAACGGTGCATAGATTGTCCCTCAGCTAGTGTGTTCATGTGATGTGCCATGCAATCGAGTTAACTAGGATGTGAAACTTATTTAGCTAATCTATCTCTAGTACCAATTGTTGGCCGAAAAGATCTACCTATGAGGGAGTAAATCAGATAGTTAAAAAATTAAACAAATAACTTTAAAAAATTATATATCGAAAATGTGCATTACTAAATGTACAACCAAATAGATAAGGGATAGAGAAATTCACACAAATATTTATCTTCGGCAAGCTACTATTACCTACTTTGTCTCCTCTTAGCTCCCACAGGGAATTTGCAATCCACTAAACCCGATCTCTTTTTTAGGTAGGAACCCAACCTTTACAATCTTATTCACAGGCGCAGAATTAACCTAATTATTTTCCGAGGTGAGAATCAAACATTTATAATATTTTTTCCACACTAACGACTAACCTAATTTTTTTGTAGGCTCAGAATCGAAGATATCTTTTCCTGGGCTAAAGACAAACCCTATCTCTTTCCCTTGTTGAAGACTAACCCTGATTAGGTAAGGTCCATTTATGACTAATCCACTCTCACTTAGACCAAGCAAATTTAGGTTTAAGCTACAACTCATAAATACAAAAAATATAATAGTTTATTCTCGTAGGAGCTTCCACCACCTCAATTCAAAATTAAGATCCATTAATGTCCCGATAGGCTAGTAATAGAAACATGTGAGAAACTAAATCCGATTTATAGCAATTAAATCACATATATTTAGCAATCATATTTTCAAGCAAAAATCATTTTAGAAGATTTTCAATGTATAAAAAATAAGAACGATTTTTTATCACAAGAATAACAACAGACTCAAATACTCAGGAAATATATGATTCAAATTCAGCACAATCAATTTGAGCAAGTAAAAAATAACCAAAAATATTTCACCATGATTTCTTTGGAAAGATGAATAGAGTAGCAATGTAGATTCAAACCCAAAGTTTTTGAAAAGATAGCCTTTTTTATGATAAAAATGTTTTTAAAAAAAATCAAAAATATTTCAGCATAATATCGTATCTATTAAAAATTTGATTTGATATATATTCTTAATAGATTGAAAGAAGACATTTGTAGATCTATATATAAAAAATTTAAACATTACCTATAACGATTATATTTTAAAAGATATGTCTAAAAATAGTATATACAGGTCCCATATATCAAATGGATTTAAATCAACTTTATTTGACTAATAATAGAACTTTTATAACTCTCAATTTAGACCCAAAAATATTTTGATTTAAAACCCCAAAGGATGGAAAGAAGTCTAATTGGAATAAATCACCAAATAAAGATATATACACTAAATAATAAAATCTTCAAAATATTATCTTTAAAATACAGTTCAAATCCATTAAAATTCCAATGTTCAAATCCATGAAAAATGGGTAGAAGATCTTTTAAAAATATTCCGGTCAAAGTTCTGCAAAACTGCCACGTCGATCGACCCTTTACTTTGGTGGTCAGTCGGTTGACCCTTAACGTCTAGATTTTTAGTCATTGAACACTTATCGTTCAACCGTTTTAGGACCCCTTAATCAATCGTTCAACCTGTCGGTCAACCGATTAGCTTAAAATTCCAAAAACACTAGCCTGAATCATTCAGTCGACCGTTCTTCCTGGCGGTCAACTGTCCAGGCTGAAAAATCATTTTTCTTATTTTTTTAAACATTTTCTTGATCTGGCATTTTGGAAAATCATTTTTTCTCTTAAATTTATCACTTCTTACCATATCAAAAATAGTTATTGTTAATTCAAAGTAACGTGCGTGATCCAAATTGACTGTTTTTTAGAGTTTAAGAAAAATTGAATTGTTTATAATACAAAAAAAAATCTTCTACTAAAAAAGATTCTTCTGCACAACCACATTGATCTTTAACATTCATATTCATAAAATTTTCTCCTTGAAACACCGAAAGTAAAATCTGAAATACTTGATAGGTGGCATTCGGTTAGTGTTCCTACTTTTCCCATCCCACTTGGGACGAGATGGGTTGGATTGAGTTGAGAATTTTGTTTCCTTCTAGGAACAGAATCGCATTAGGTAACTAATAATTATGTTTCCTTCTGATAACAGAATTACGTTTAGTAACGAATTATTTTGGAATTGTTTCCTCAATTTATAAAAACAAATATAAAATATCATGTTTGGTTGCAACATTATGTATGACAATAATATACATATTTGTTAGCCAACCTTTTCTTATTCAAGATTTTTTTTTTTAAATGTTTGATAACAAATATTATCATCAAATTACACCAAATTCAAAATAACATTTTTACTTTTTCCCTATTTTAATACAATAACTAGTACAATAGAAAGAACTACAATCAACGAAATCAAAATTATTATCATATTACATCCACAACACGATCATAGTTTTTCTTCGCACGTACTATTAATATTTTCATTCTACCTTTTTCCACACGAACAAGATCTCATATTTCACCTTGCTAAAGTAATTGACAATTATGTACCTCTTTGATCGTAGTTTTAGTAGGAACACCAAGAACACCAACTCCAATCCGCCAACCATCCTTAGCAACACAAGCAAAGAAAATCAGTTATATTTAATATTCTCTGAATTAATGGACACGTTTTTCTTGAATCAACAAATATAAATGATTGATATATTCATTCACAATAATTTGAAAAAGAAAAAATCAAGAAAAAATGAATAGAACCAATCGAAAGAAAATTAACTTTATTTCAACCAAGTAAAAAAAGAAGTAAATACTACAACAATTTTATTTGATTGTAATTTTTTTTAATTTCTTTTTAATTTCTTCCATTTGTCATATTTGAAAATTTATAAAATTATGCAGTTCTAAATATAATAATATGAATATAGTTATTTAAATATTAGAATTTATAATTGTTGTTGATATTTTGTTCATTACTTAATTTGTTCAATTTGTATGTTTTTGAATGAGTTCGTATAAATTACATTTTGATGGTATAATTCATAGTGATTTTGTGTATTTATAATTTTTTTTTTAAAATTAAAATAGTGACTCTAGACAAATAAAGACTAGTGAATATATAAAATAGAATTTCTTTCTTTCTTTTTTAAAACAAAAAATTTAAAATGGAATTTCTGAAGTGACTGGCATGGAAGAAATTCCCTAAAAGTAAACCCTTGTTCACATACATACAAGCATTTAATTAGTCTAGCTTTAACAAGTTTTGAATGAATTTCTTAAGTAGCTCATTCAAATTATGTTTTCTCGTAATGATATCAAAATCGGGAGACTTCATGTGTTACGCCTTTCAAATTTTTACGATTTCAAATTTTTTTAAAAAAATAGCAAAATCAAAAAAATTCAGTGCTATGACCCTTGAAAATTTAAAATTTTTTAAGATCATTCAAAACGATGATTAAAGCGATCCCTCTGAGGTTGACACATAATTACCTCAAACAAAATATTTGATTGGTCTGGCTCGCTCCTCACATGGTCTACTAACACCAAATACGAGTTTTTCAAGAATTACCAGAGCATTCCACAATAAGCCCAATGTTAACAAAAAGAACAATAAGAACACAACAGTGCCGTTCATGTACAGGTAAGTAAAGCAGAAGGGGGGCAAGATTCAAAAACAAAAAGGGTGAAGATCCAGTGAACAAAATGATCTACAAGAAGGTCGATCACATCTTGTTTAAATTTTTATGTTTTCTGCTGAACAAAATACTAAAGAAACATACAGTCAGTTCTTTTGGATGGAATTATTAACAAAATCCCATCGTTCATTAGAATCTATAACTACCATAACCACCATAACTTGAAGATCCATACCCTCCCATTGGCTGGGATGAAAAGGAAGATGAACGGTACGAGCTGTCGGCCAAATGAGAATAAGAACTCAAACCAGTGTCCGTATTGCCATAAACGCTTGGAACCGGATCTTTGCGCCCATTAGCAAACTCCTGCACAGCCAAAGAATAAGTGAAGTTAAACATGAATATCTCAAACTTCATGCTTTCAAATTTATACAGGAATATTAGGCACATTGTACATTAAGGTTACCTCTCTGAAACGATTTAGAAGCTAAAAATGTTGAATTGGCCTTCACCAAATAGAAGTATATGCCAAACCAACAGTTAGTTTGATTTACTCTCCCATAGCCATAATGTTGAATATATGTTTTAAGGAATTTTGTTGAGAGGTCCCAAGACTCAAAAAATCACTTTCTAAAGACCATGTCATGTGTTAAAAAATCACTACTACAGGACCCCGCAGAGTGATGATTTTATAGAATGGAACCTTTCACCAAATTTCCCTTTGTTTTATTAAAAGATTTGAATAATGGTTGATTTTACATCAACTAGAATACTTTCGAACACACTTAACAATTGTCATATCAGAAGCTTTGAGAAACAAGATAAATATAATTCAGTAGTGAAATTATACAAACATGGTCCAGAATTCCATTCAACAAGCGGTCAAATGGAAGTGGTCAATGCTGAAACAATGAGGGGAGAAGAGGGAAGGGGATATACAGGAAAAAAAAAAAAAGATAGTGAGGCCAGGGATCAAAGAATTCCAGCATATTCGGGATAGCACTAATCTAAAATGTTTCATAGCATCAGAAAACGAGTAGACAAACAAATCTGGAGCACGAAACTCAGGTGAAAGCACCAAAAAGAAGCACTCAAATTTCATATGCCTGAAGGAACAAAATATGGAAGCGCCCCCCCCCCCCCTCCCCCCCCTCCCCCCCCCCCCCCCCCAAAAAAAAAAAAACACATTTAATCAAGAATTAACAGAAAATGGCAACTACTCTCTGATGCACATCTTCAGAATGCAACTAATCGGACGATAGATTCAAATCTCAAAATGAACCTAAAAGTTTGAAGGCCAGAGTTCATCCTCAAAGTCAAGCTGCCCGCGGAATCATTCACCAAACCCTCGCAAACCCAACAACTCAATAGAACACCATGGGAAATACACCAATTGAAGTCTCCCATCAAGAAGATCGGAGCCCATAATCTCTTTTAAAATGGCCAAAACAGCACTATAGCTCCCCCACTAAGCAGTAAACACATATTATCCTTTTTTTGTCAAATGGTTAAACTTCATGCACTTCTAGAATCTGAAAAAGGATGTAAATTCATGGAAAGTTGGAGCAAATAGGAACTTGTCGAAAGTTAGAGGGAAGAGATCAGTGAATTCTGGAAAAGGTGGGGCTATTTTGGTAAATTTTGGGGGTACCCAGTGAGTTTTAGAAACTACTGGGTTAGTTTCTGTAATTTAGAGAATAAGAACCAGTGGGGGATTACAGAAGGCAGTGATATCATGATCGAAAGAAAAAAGAGGGTCTGGTGATGCAGCCTGTGATCGAAGGCTAGGGGGCCGCGAACAACGAATTAGGGTTCGCAATTGATGGCTTAGGGTTCGCAATCAAAGGCCAGATACCATGTTCGAGAAGTCGCCGATTCGAAATGCAGCAGAGGATCGAAGGCCAGAGGGTAGGGATGGCGGCTTAGGGTTTTCAATTTCGATTGAAGGCCAGAGGCGTACGCCCAGCCTACAACGCCCTGGGTGTCGCTGGGCGTACGCCCAATCGCCCAGGTGCATTCCTGTGCCACCCCACCCCGGGGTGAGCCCCACCAGCTCCCTTGACAACACTGCCTACAAGTGATGGAATACAATAATTCCCATGAATTAATGTTACGGTAAATACTTGTTTAGTATAAATCAGGGGGTAATATGCAAGGAGGCAGTATTTTTAAAATTTCCAGAGTTGGTTCACGTGGACTGATGGTGTGTATGGGTGTTCAAACGAAGTTGCAGTCTAGCAACTGCTAATTAGGGATGACCAAAGAACCGTGAAACCCGAAACAACCCACCCAATCTGGCCGAACCACTGCCATTTAGTTGGTTTACATTTACATATGCAGCAAATTTTCATACACCCGAAATTCTCAGTATGTGTAGTGGCCCCAAATGCCCACAGACTATTTGTGCATATTTTGCAGGTCTCGCTATGAACCTATCCCTCTCTCTCCCTCAACAACAAAACCCATACATTTCAGAGGCTATATTGAAAGATTGCCAACAATTTGCGTGCTCAATCTGAACCAAAACCTGAACAGAATCAGGACATTTTGGGACTTCAACCTGTTTGGTCAGCTGCAGTTGTGATGTTTCAAAACCTGAAAATCTCACTATTAAATATTGCATGCTCAGCCCGACCCGATCACAGCCATGACCCTCCGATAAATTAAAAGGCAATGCTCCTCTCCCCTTCTATTTGCCACGATCTCTCTATTCCTTCTCATTTCTTAACCTCTTTGGTTCAACCATCAAGCCTAGGGCTGCAAACGAGTCGGGCGGAGTAAAGTGTTCAACCGTGGTTCATTTATTTCAGCAATCTTTTGAGTGAAACATTAAGCTTGGTCATTTAGCAAATTGAACTGTCATCAAGCCCAAACGGACTTGCTTGAGTGTTATTTTTTTAGAAAAAACAAACACTGTCTAGCTTTTAACACTCAGTTACCAAAAATATAGTGAGTTTCTTAATATAGCTAATAGTTCATAGTTTTCTAAAATACTTGCATAAAAGTTTCCAAGTTACTTGCAGTTCATATCTGCTGGAAATCATCTTTTTCATTGGGAGAATTAATACAAATCAATCTAATTTCCTTATCAAACATGATAAAGTAAAAGGCGAATATGGGGAGAATGAGACAGCTTGACTAATGTGTCAGCTTCTCCCTCTACTTATGATAGAAATAAGGAAACAATGCAGAAACCATAAACAATAGGAAATTAAAAAAAAATACCCTTTAACACTCCCACTCAAGTTGGAGCATGTATATCGTATGCTCCTAGTTTGTTACAAATGTACTTTATCCTTGACCCCCTAACGGTTTAGTAAATAAATTAGCTAATTGATCAATTGAATTTACATGTCTAATCTCAATCAACTTCTGCAACAAATTTTCTCGTATGAAGTGACAATCAACTTCAATATGTTTCATTCGCTTATGGAAGAATATATTAGATGCAATGTGAAGTGTAGGTTGATTATCACATACTATGTTCATCGGTGAAGAGTAATCAAATTCAAGTTCTTTCAACAAGTGTTTCAACCAAGTTAACTCACGAGTGGTATAGGTCACCCCCTATATTCTGATTATGCAATTGATTGGGCCACTACCACTTGCTTCTAGTATTCCAAGAGACGAGATTATCTCCACCAAACACACATCATCCTGTAGTAGACTTCCTATCCAAGGAGAATCCGATCGAGTCTGCATGTGTATATCTCTTTATTTGAGTGTGACCAAAATTTTGATATAGTAAACCACAACTATGAGCACTTTTCAGACATATAAGGATAAGAATTACTGCATCTCAATGACAAATTGTGGGATGATCCATAAACAGGCTGATATCACTAGTAACAAAGGAGATATCCAGTCTCATAACAATCAATTAGTTTAACTTCCCACATATTGCGTTGAAGTTGTCAATGGCACTCCCTAATATGCTAACAGTTTTGTGCTTGAATCCATAGGCGAGTCAATCGGTTTAACTCCTAGCATTCTGGTCTCGCTCAATAGATCAATGACATATTTCCTCTGATAAAGGTAAATATCTTGACTCGATCGAGTAACTTCAATACCCAAGAAATACTTCAATTGGCCCAAATCTTTGGTTTGAAACTTACTATGCAATAATTGTTTGAGTTCTACCACTATGATCATCCCCGATAATCACAATGTTATCGACATACACAATCAACAATATTCTCCCGATTATATTATGCCTGTAGAACACAGAATGATCGACTCCACAGTGCAGAAGAGCAAACTCGGTGACCACGTCACTAAATCTCTCATAAACTAGTCTACTGCGACAGCTTTTTCTTCTTCTAGCTGCTGCCCTGTTCGGCTATTTCCTGTTTTTTTTTGTTATTGTTTATTTAATGAAGTTTAGTTTTTTTTTTTTTTGTTATCGTTTAATTATTTATTTAACAAAATTTAGTTCATAGCTTTACTTCTTGATTCTAAATTTGCAATATACCAATACTAATTTTTTTTTTTTTTTTAAATGTCGTAGCCTGGCTTCGCTCAGACTAGTGCCTCGCCTTGCGCCTAGGCTCCGGGGGGGACCTTGTGCACCTTGGTGAGCCTAGAACCTTTAACAACTATGGTCAGTTCTTATGCTCAACCCCCCCATTTTACTGCGGTGTGTGATTACAAGAAGACTGATGCAGGTTACCCGAGTGTGACATAAAAGAAATAAAGGGATGAGAAAAATATTCTTGAGCATTATCACTTCGAAGTATATGCACTGACATATTAAATTGAGTTTCAATCTCAGCACAAAAGGCAAGAAAATGGAGCATAATTCAAAACAGTCTTTTATTAAATAGAGACTCTTCAAAATTTATCCACAAATGTGACAACAAAACGAAACCTAATGTAGAAGCAACACGAGAAGAACCCTAAACATCTAAATAAACTAAACAGTAAATGACTTGATGCTCGAACATGAGCCTGAAAAGCAAATGAACTACGATCACACTATCCCAATTGACAAGACTCACAATCTAAGGAAGACAAATGACATAAATTATGAACAAGTAACTTGAGATTAGCAAGGCAAGGATAACCTAGGTGACAATGAATTTGGCGGGCAGACGCAAGAACAAAACATGTAGTGGGTAGGATAGAAGGACTCTCGTCGTGATTGTCAAAGTAGTAAAAGCCATTTTTCCTTATACCTTGCACCAATTGTCTACCGCATCCTCAAATCCTAGATAATAAGGAATCAAGAAAAAAGCAAAGCAATTAATTTGTTTAGTAAGCTTACTCACTGACATCAAATTAAAAGAAAATGAGGGAATATACAAAACAAGCGATAAAGAGAACGATGGTCAGGGTTCTATGATGTTGATGCCACAAATACGGAATGTGGAACCATGAGCAACAGAAACAGGAGACAATGAGGGAGACGACTGAATAATGTGTAAATAGGGAAGAAACATCTGACATGTGATGAGTGGCAACAGAATCTCTAACCCATGGTGTAGACAGGGGAGGGCGAAAGGAAATACATGATTAAGCTACAAAAGCAATGGGGGTAGAGGCTTGCTAGGATGCCTTAAACTGAAGGAACTAAGCATACTCGTCTTTATAAATTCTCTTGGTAGTTGAATTGTGAGATGGTGGAATGGGATCAACCTAATCAGAGGTTAAAACACAAGCATAATTAGGATGACGACCAATTAGGTCCCAACAAGTATCTCTGGTATGATTTCCTTGCCACAAAAAGAGCACTCACGATATTGACCGCGTCCTCGGCCACCCCAAGAGCCAACACCACTAGACTGATCACTACAGTCGCCTTGAGGAATCTGTTTAACCAGGGCTGAATGTTCTGATGATGAAGATAAATAAGAGTTGGAAGATATTTTTTGTAGTCGCGTTACGCAAGACGCTTGAATAGATATCAGTATGGAGGAAAGGGTAGAACTAGCAAAGATTTGAGATTGAACGGGCTCAAATTCTAAGCGTAAGCCTGCTAAAAAATTCATAACTTCCATTTGTTCACGTTGCTTCTGCATTTCATGCACATCAGTAGTCATCAAAAGGATTGTATTTATCTCTTCATGAAGTCTATTAGACATAGCAAAGTAGTCCTTACCGGATTGTGCGGCTTGATGGAGTTGAAAATACTCGACAGATAGATCATATATCCGAGTAGGATTACAAGAATATACACACGAAGATATCCCAAATTGCTTTGCACGTGTCCAACGAGTACACATATTAGCAATCCAACAACAAAGATACAATCTAGGCATCAGTTAGAACCCACTCTTCATACTTATCTACGGTTGGGGCAAAATTAGTGAGGTAACGATGTTTTCCTTGTTCGATAAGGGCAACATTCACAAGTTTGAACCTAATTAGTCCCATTAAACTGGCGCGTTGGACTGAGAGAGGGGGGAAGGCGGGGGCTATTTCATGGGTTTGAGAGAGAGAGTGAGAGGCCGAGGGTTGGGTTGCCGACACCGTGAGTTTGAGAGAAGAGAGACGAGGGTTATTTGGTTTTGGGTGAAGTTGATGGGAAGGGTTGGAAAAATTATACTTTGTAGCCCAAAATTATAAAATTAGTTCAAATTTGTACCATTATAGTTTAACCTAAGTAATTTGAAGGGCGAAATGGGCATTACAGTAATTTTTTCACTGCACAAAGAGCGCCACTCACTTTTCCACACTAATTATATACACAAACCGTCAACGTTTCTATCCATTTTGCACTTTTTTACGAAGTACAGAGTGGTCAAGTGTCAAACTTTTTAGTATAAGGGGAAAAGTGCTTCGCCCATATAGTAGAGGGGGCAAAGTGCAATTAACCTTATAAAACACCGACATGATTAACATGACAATTGCATTTTGAACTCTTTACTTGTTTATTGTTTTAGCTCCTCAACTAAGTCTCTTTGAAGTATTTGGATAAGTTCAGACTTCAGATTTTTTGATAATTGAGAATATTATACAATTATACTATTTGAACTTGTTCAGCTTTTTTGTATGGGTAATTAGATGTATTTTCCATAATTCTTAAAAATAATGCATTATTACGATTTATGTTATACTAGTTATTTCTCGTGCCTAAAAAGACTACATCAAATAGTAACTAATAAAAAATTGGCTAATAAAGTATATATGTGAAACTCAAAGGGTATAAATATAATTAAACTCAACCGCTTTGTAAGTTGAGGTGTGAAATTTTTAGCAGGAATTTTCTCCCAAAAATATTTCATCTTAGATTCATCCCAAATCAATTCGGGTCATTGATGAAAAGACATTTCGAAAGAAAAAAAAAAAAAAGTAGAGCTGATTTATATTATAGATAAATCAGTTTATAAAACAAATACAATGTCATTGCACTTATACATATAATGAAATCTATTTGGCGTGTTTGGATTATAGTGCCCAACTTCAATCATTTCCAGTTTTACACATCAACTTTCAACTAGGCTTCCAGAACACCTAGGTGGCTTGCTACGTCTTACACCATAAATATGCTAAAAGGAAATATTGAGTGGTATACTATATAAAAGGCGAGATCCAATAAATGTTTTAATCATAAATGAATCACCAATGAATTTAAATTGGAGCACTAGACCATTTAATGGCACACGATTAAAAATGAAGAATGAAACATGGAGCTCTAGCAAAAACATTTCTTAAAGGTAAGCATCCTACCTGAATAAGTTGCTCAGCAGCCTCAACTTGCGAAGAGGTTCCTTTAATTTCCACGGTAATCTCATCAGGAAGGCCCCTGCTCTCTTGGACCGTCAGGATGGCTCCACTGGTACGACGAATGTATGCAATGGTTACTCCACCAATCCCAATAATGTCCTCAGCATACGACAGAGGAACTTGCATTGTTTTTGTCATCTGAAAATATCAAACAATAAAGACAAAATGTGGCAAAAAATACAATAAAGAAAAATAAAGGAAGAAAAATGGGATTTCCAAAAACGAAAGTGGAAAATTAGATTGGGAAAAACTACAACAATAAAAATTAAAAATGACAAAGAAATAATAATTCAAGCGAATTGCTTCTGCCAAAATCTACCAGTCCCATATTGTAGCATGTATTACAATGTAAAAATGCAACTTATCTGGTGTTCAAGCAAAATCCTTCATAGCTAAAGATGAATAACAGCGGGAAGTACTTAAATGTACACTAATGCTTAACAAGAAAAGAGACCGGCAAACAAAGAATTAAATTAGTCACAACTTTGAGAAGTGCTAAAATTCAGCTATGCATTTTATATGTGAGCCAAGTCATTTATACCAAAAAAAAAAAAAAAGAGTTGAGTGCGACAAAATCAAAATACATCGGCAGTATAACGTTGGCCAACAATTCCAAAGGGCTAGGTGATCATTAGCCAACAACCAACTTGAGGGGTGGCTGTTCAACCGATGTTCCGAAAATAAGTGTACAATTCTACCCACAACCAAGAAATCGGAAGCCCTTTTCCTAGGCCCTCCAAGCCAGGCAGTTTTTCAGATTTTCCTAGGCCCTCATTGCCAGGCAGTTTCAGATTTACACCACAATGATATATCTAGAGCTGACCCAATGCCCAATACATTGGGAAAAAAAGAAAAAGAAAAAAAGAGCAACCAGTCAATCATTCATTCAATGAAAGGTTCAATCAGCGAAATGCAGCTACAATGGCATTGCCATCACTGATTACCCATTTATAAAGAACTCTCTGAATACCATAACATAATTCTGGAGGTCAAAATTACAACGCCAATTAAAAGATATTTATCTCCCAAAATCACCTCATCTTCCATACACCTTTCACCATGTCTATGACTTACGATAAATTTTAGACATGTTGAAATATAAATGATTATCCTTTATTCATTCCATCAGTAGGCAACTAGGATCAACTGCTTCCACAAATAATTTATTGTTTTATTGTTAATACAGTATATCAATGTTGGGGATTGTGAAACTTCATATTCAATTTTATATTGAAGCCATATGTCTGGAAATTATAAATCAAATGAAGACTTCCTTTATTATTGGCATCATATATGATTATATGTTATTGTATTTTGCAAGTTAAAACAAATCAGTTAAAATCTTCATTTTCAAATTTTGGATTGACAAACTTATGTAATTATTACATGAATAGCTTTTGAGTGATAGAAATTGTGTCAAATCATTAGCATGACTTGATGGTTTGTTTGGTTTATTGTTTTATCGAAATGAGTCCATATCTTAACCATATACATAGATATAATGTCTATTTTCCATCACCGTCACTTGCTCATATTATTTTTCTGAAAGGTAAAAAAAAAAATGCATTACCAGCACATTTTGTTTACCATAGTATTGCTTATTTGCATCCATGTTTTTCTTAAATAAATCGGCAATTCATTAGTAGAAAGCATCAGCAGTTGTGCTTGTGCAGGGGAAAACAAGAGGCTTCACATAAAACAAGAATTTACATACGTTCAAGATCACGAACCTGGGTGACAATGGGAGCAGCAGTTCGTCCAAATCCTGTTGAACGTAGCCCTCCAAGTCCAGGATCTTGACCATAAAGTGACAATCCGGACTGCGGGATTTTGGAGTCGAATTGAGCTTCACGATCAAATAACGACGGATCACGCTTCAGAGAAAGAGGAAATTCAGAACCCATTGCAGCTTGAGCAGGAGCAGCAGCAGGTGCATGATGGAGGGAGGACTGCGTTTTATCGGCCCAGGATTCTGATGCACGATCTTGGGATATTGTTGCATTGAACTGACGATGCACTGTGTATTAGTAGCAACATTTGCACAAATATAAAAAAATAAAAAACAAATAAAAAATCTCAAGCAATAAACTCACCGTCCTCTCAAATACATATATGACACTGTGATCAACCAGAAACTTCCGAAGCTGCCCCAATACTCCTTCTAATGCTTTAAGGACCTTCGAAGCTTCGCCATGTATCTCCACAACTCTTTCATCTGAAGTAGCGAAGGATGGCCCTTCCTCTATAAAAGAAAATGAGTATCACATACATGTTTAGAACTAAAAGGTAATAAATATATATAATAGAAGAGTCAAAAAGTAAAGTAACACTGGGAACACATTTAATACTAGAATAAGAACAAAACATGAACACCAACACATCCTATATGAACGTAATCAAAAGCTTTAAATTGGGATCAACAGTACATCAGTTATTCTCAAAAGACAAGCATAAGGATGCAAATTTAGATTTCATCACATCATAAAATCTTCATTTAGAATAACTCGCAGTTACAAACGGAGTTTGTGCGTTAACATAAGCCCCACCATACCCAGCCCTTCAAAAAACACGAGGTGAAAATCTTTGTAACACCTACTACAACTTTAAAACTAAGATAGGAAATTTTGCATAGGTCCCAGAGTTAACCCTGAATTTTCCCCAAATCAATGATCTACCACAATGGTGTGTAGGCGTATTAATCACGGAATCATATGAGCTAGGACACACTGACACTCTGCCAGAGGATGAGTGTCTGTGTCCGACACGTGTCGGACACCGATGCGGCCAACACACCTCCAACACGTGTTCGACAAGTGTCGAAGCGTGTCCAATTTTTTTAATTTATTTTTTAGATTTCGACATGGCATGGACAAGCAAAATGAACATCTAGGACACTTTGGAAACCCATGTCCTGAATTCTTTGGGGGATCAATTTTGTAATTTTTGTTTTAACTTACTGTAAGTACATTATTATTTAGAGGGTGTATCTTATAATTTGATATTAAATCACCATATTAAATTGGTCTTTAACAATTGGAAAAACGAGAAATGAGAAAGGCAAAAAACTTACCGTCTTATTCACCGCGATGAAGGGTGTGAAGATGATAATCAAACCAATTGACCTCGAGTGAATTTTTCTTGTGTCTTCCTTACTTTTGTTTATGAGAATTTTTAAATATGAATGTTGGTTTGAACTTTGAGGATTTATGATTATTGGCTTAATGATTTTCGTCAGTGTTGTAAAAGGCGTAGGTGTTGGGCGGGGCGTTTTGGTCTATCAGGCGCGGGGCGTGGAGCGTAAGCTCCGCGATACATAAATTTAAATATTTTTAAAATATTTATATAATTAAAAAATACCAAAAAAAAAATTAAAAAAGATATATTATAATTATTACTTATTAATTATAATTTATAAATAACGTATGAAAAAATAAAAATTGGAGCAACCTTACCATTCTAGCTCCCCTTACTTGTAATTGTATATGAAGATGAAATATATAAAAATTAAGGGGTCAAATGTATAATTTAGTTAATTATTAAATATACATCTTGATCTAGTAAACTGAAATATTAAAATACTAAAGGGGTCAAATGTATAATTTAATCCATTATTAAATCTAGATCTAGAGTCCAAACCTAATTCCAAGTAGTCAAGAATCAAGAGTCTCAAGACGCACGCAGCTTCTACTTCTTCGAGCCTGTGGGACGACGATCGAAGGAGCCACCACCGGCAACCTCAGCCACCATCCTGCTGCTTCTCCTCTCATTTTTCTATTTCTTTGTGAGACGACGATCAAAGGATCTTTTTCTTCCTCTCTCTCTCTCTCTCTCTCTCTCTGCGTTGTGCTTCTTCTCCTCTCATTTTTCTTCTGTTTTCAAAACCCTAGGCGTACGCCCTGGGCGAGGATGGGCGACGCCCCCCCCCCCCCCCCAGGGGCGATTTCCTTGCGCCTCGCCCCTCCCCACCAACGTTTTTCACAACACTGATTTTCGTTGAATGAATATACTTGATGGCACATGTCTTTCATTAATCAAACTAAACTAACATATATAAAAATATATATTTATTCATTGACGTGTCCCTGCCGTGTCTGTGTTGAGATTTTTGAGAAAATGTGTCGTCATGTCCGTGTCCGTGGCAAAGTAAGCTAACCCCAAACAACTCAGCAAACTAACTGAACATAATTTATAAAGAACAGTGAAGTGGATGAGCATGAGCTTTGAAAGGCATAAACTGAACACGTCATGTCAGTTACCACAACCATGAAGCCAAAGCAATGGAACAAAATGTCATGCTTTTAACCTTGGAAATAAGATAGAGTGATTTTGTGCCCCGGGATCAGTGATAACATTAAAATAAAATGTTAACTTTCACGACAAAAAAAAAAACTAGAGGTTTAAAATAAAATTAAATGTTTCTAACCAGAACCTACCAACGCCAAGAAAAAGCCTCCCGAACAATGTGAATACACACACACACACATGGAGGAGACAGAGGGAGAGAGTGAAAAGAAAGAAATGTGGAAACAAAACTACAGTACGAGTAATATCTCTCAAAGTTAATTTTAGTGATCAAATCAGAAACCAAAACCAAGATGACACGTAAGAGTTGAGAAAAATTATAACAGCAGGTAAATGCAAACAGTAGACAGCTCATTGAAATGATAAATTCTAGTCAAAACATTAGCAGAACATAGAATTGTAATTACATACACACCTTGTGATAAGACACGTATAGAGGCACTCGAAATTTCCGAGATAGATTTAATTGTAGACCCTTGCTTCCCAATTAAGTGAGTGGCTTGTGAAGATGCTACCAATAACCTTACCGAACAAAATCCAGCCCCAGCAGCAGATTCATCAGCCTCACCAAAGAGACCAGAGACACGTTTGAACACTTTCAAAACAGCATCCATAGCAGGGGACAATTGCGCATCCGGGTCTTCTTTTCCTGATATCAGAACCTGAATACAAATATACAAGGCAATCACTATGTGCAGTTCTGCCTCAGCATATTTGAGGAAAATGCTGAGTCAATCAGAAAAACATATTGTAAAATGGTGGGTTGAAAGTCGTCATATTGTATGATTAGACATCTAATAAAAATATTGTGAATACCATTTCTAGGGTTCAGTTGTTCAAAGGATCATACACAATCGGATCCAATCAAGGAGAGTGTTGTTTAATGGTAGATTGTCAAACCAAGGACATCCCTGTCATTTTAATAATACCCCTTGTCATTTCGACAAATATCAAGGGACACCCTATCATTTTAATAATACCTAAGACAGGCCTTATTACATTTTGTTGACAAAAATACACTTGCAACATAATATTTTTTATTTAATTTATTTTTATTTTTATTTTCTATTTTCTATTTTCTACTCTTGACTCCTCTCTCTCCCTCTCTCTTTCTTTCTTGTGTTCTAATTTTTTTTTTTTACTTTTGGTCTGTATTATTTATTTCATTTGTTTTACTTTTATTTCTTCAATTTTTTGTGTATGGTGCTCATAGAAAATAAAAGAAATCAAAAGCAACAAACTAGAAAACAAAATAAATAAATAAAATAAAATAAATAGAAAACGAGAGAGAGTAGAAAAATAGGGAAAAAAATAAAAAATAAAAATAAAAAACAAAAAATATTATGTTGCAGGGTATTTTTGTCAATGAAAAGGGATGCCTCAAGTAGACGAAGAGTGTGTCTCAATCGCAAGTATTATTAAAATGCTAGGGGTGTCCTTGGTATTTGTTGAAATGATAGGGGATGTTTTAGGTTTAAACTCACTAACAATATAATTAGAAAGAGACACCAAGCATGCGAATGATAACTTTAAGTGTAAACAGTTAAATATAACCGACCACTTTCCTTTCGTTAGATAAATATTGTCAAACAAAAGTTTACATTGGTCCACAGTTCATATTGGCAACAAATCATGATGGAAGGAGATCGTGGCGGGTTTACTAAGGGAAAGTTATGATGGGGATGTGAATGTTGATGGAAACAAATATTGCTCTTGCTTGAAGACGCAAGCACTAGTACAAGTGACGTCACAAAGAAGAACAAGCAAAAACCGTTGAATTTTCATAATTTGGAGCAGTGTTGTAAAAGGCGGGGGCGTTGGGCGGGACATTTTGGTCTGTCTGGGGCGAGGCGTAAGCCCCGCGAGACATGAATTTTTAATATTTTAAAAATATTATATATAATTAAAAAATATCAAAAAAATAATTAAATATAGATTATATGAT
The DNA here is from genome assembly GCA_016647705.1 of Eucommia ulmoides. NCBI lineage: Eukaryota > Viridiplantae > Streptophyta > Magnoliopsida > Garryales > Eucommiaceae > Eucommia > Eucommia ulmoides. The sequence goes on from CM028332.1 coordinate 55,635,982, forward strand.
AATTATTACTTATTAAGTTATAATTTATAAATAAAATATAAAAAAAACACAAAAATTAGAGTAATCTTATCTTTCTAGCTCTCTTTCAATTATAATATTATATTAAGATGAAATATTAAAAAACTAAGGGGTAAAATGTATAATTTAGTCAATTATTAAACAAAGATTTATCAAGATGAAATATTAAAAAACCTAAGGGGTTAAATGTATAATTTAATTAACTATTAAACAAAGATCCAAACCCAATTGACAAAGGGGATATTCCTCCAAAGGGGCTGTCAGACGCAGCTTCTACTGAGGATGTCGACTTCGAGTACGCAGCTTCTACTTCTATCCTCAAGGACGACGATTGGAGGAGCCACCACCGGCAACCTCGGCCACCATCGTACTTCTTCTCTCTCTCTCTCTCTCTCTCTCTCTCCCTCTCCCTCTCCCTCTCCCTTCTAGTGCATGGTGCGTGATTTCCTTCTTTCATTTTTCTTTTATTTTCTTTGTAAAACCCTAGGCATACGCCTTGGGTGTCGCTAGGCAAGGTTGGGTGACGCCCATCAGGTTTTGTGCCCCCCCCATCGCCCAGGTGCGATTTACTTGCGCCCCGCCCCTGTGCGCGCCCTGCCAACGCCTTTTACAACACTGATTTGGAGATTGTAAAAAAGCCAATCTGAAGAATTAGTGTTAGTGTTAGTAACAAAATAGTTCAGGCATTCCACATATGCACTGTTGTGACTGCAGAGATGCATGTACTTAAAGCTTTGCATCGAATAATATGCAAGAATTGAAATTGGTACACTTGCTTAATGACGCAAGTACTAGTGTAAGTGACACCACCAAGAAGAATAAGAAAATACGGCAGATTTTTCATAATTTGGAGATCCTCAAAAAGCCAATCAGAACTATCAGAGCATATTTTAGTAACAAAATAGTTTAGGCATTGCACATATACAACGTTGTGATGGCGGAGGTGTATATACTTCAAGGTTTGCTTCCAATAATATGCAATTATGTACATTGGCAAAGCAACCAAACAACAGCGTGGATAGAGTTTAAGAATAAACAAAAGGGAAAAAAAAAAAAAAAAAAAAAATCTCAAACCTAATGGGACACATGAAATAAAAATAATACTTATGTGATATTTCTATAGTAGCATAGCATATCCACGCCCTTTGGCTACGAAAAATGGACATCAATAGGGTATTTTAAAGGTAATATGAAGAATGGTCGCTAAAAGTGTGTTTGGATAAGGAATTGCAAATTCGTGGAATTTAGAAATCATATATTTATGAATTTTAGAATCCAATCATTTGCAAATTTGTTGTTTGGTTTTATTTTGAAAAATTGAAATCTATTGATTTATTTCACATCAAACCTTCCCGGACTCCGCGCATAGTGGGAGCTTTGTAGCACCGAGCCGCCCTTTTTATTTCACATCAAGATGGAGAAATATACCTCCTTCATAAGGATTGACAAACTTTTTAGTGCGAATGTGGAAATATCATTGCACCCCATGAATTTCATTTCGAAATACAAGAAAATTTGCAAATTCTTTTTAAAGTAGCCAAACAAGGAAATTTGACTTATGAATTCCAGAAATACCTTACAAAAATCACTTCCACTACCAAAATCCTTCACCCAAACACACCCTAATATGGTATTTTAATGTGATTACCATTAGGCAACAGACATATGGTTCAGAAATACCAAAAATGGGTGAAGCAAAGATATAACACACTACTATTATATAATTTATATCAATAATACAACCTCTAGGAGAAATAAATTGCTTCTATTTTAAATTGGGTGCAATGAGTATAGCTCACAGACGCAGCTCGGAAAGGTGCAATAAAACATTTATGTAAACCCTAGAACTGGTAGAAGAGAGTCATTATGCAGTAATAGAGTGAGAATACTGACAATTCGATCAGCCATGCCAACAGGGCCTTCAAGAATGCGAATTCGAGCACGGGTATCCTCACACATCTTCTTCACGAGCTCACCCTTGCGTCCTATTATGCTTCCAACTTTGAGTACTGGAACTATCAGCCTGAACACATTGTCCCCAGGCCACCCGGGCCATTTAGGTGTTCCTGCTGCCGTTGTCGCTGAGTCACCAGACAAAGAGCCCGGTTTTTGCGACGCGTCCTCGTTGTTATTCGCCGCACCGGCCGCGTTGGAGTCGGCTATCTTACTTTCCTCCTGTAGTTGGGACTGCGGTTGCTGTTGCTGTTGCTGTGGCTGTGGATTGGAACCCGACTGCGTTTGAGTTACTGAATCCTCGTTTTTCGGTTCGGCTACTGGAGAAGAAACCATTGCTCCTTCCTTTCTTGTGTGCGTGCTTGTAAGGAGGAGAAAGCGAGCAAGTGCGAGACGTGGTTAGGTTTCGATGAACAATGTTTCTCGGGATGCAGTTGGTTTATGACTTACAAGGAATGAAGTGTACTTCCACTATCAAAATGGGCTGCAGGATGGTGGCGGAACGGCCCATCCCATTGCGGTTTGGATCAAGCCTTACGACTCTCGGCCTCCATCGTCAACAACCAGGTACTTGGCCCAACCCTACTTGCATGACATGAAATTAAAATAAGGGTGATTTTTTCCTCCAAAAGTCCATTTGTTATCTCTACTTCTCTTTTCCTCCAAAGTCCATTTATTATCTATACTTCTCTTTTTTTTATTTATTATTTTATCAAAATTCTAAGGGCAATCGGGATATAATGAAATCTCTATTCCACTGTCAATTTCGATTTCCTTATTTGATTGTCCAATAGAATAAAAAATCTGATTCTATAAAAATGAAATATAATGGAATTGAATTTTATAGTTCATTAACTGGAATCAACATAATTCAATGGAATCAAAAAATAACTTCCAGAAAACCTATTCCTATTGTTAGAAATAATCTATTTTGCAGCCATTTTTTTTAATAATTTATTATTAGATATATATTCAAAATTGATATTTAAAAGGGTTTAATGAGAATTTTGTTATATTTCATTATTTCACTCATTCTCTCATTCCATAACAATTAAATAATATAATGGAATAATGATTTCATTGACAAATTAATTCAATTTCTTATCTCATTTCATTTCTTCTCTTATTTCATTCCACCAAGATTTCATTTCATCCAAGCAAATGAGCTGTTTTAGATATATTATTTTTATAAAAGAATATCTCTCTATATGTTTTTTTTAATAATAAACATTAATTATCACAAAAAATATTCAAAATCCCGTGACAATCATAACAAATATTTGTTATCACCGCCACCACCATTACAACAAATATTTGTTAACCGCCGCCACTACCACATCAAATATTCACTATTATCACCGCCACCACCATCACCACATCAAACATTTACTACTGATTGGGAGGAATCCAATTGAACCCGAATTACCACCATGTGTACCTTTACACTACTACATCAAATATTTACTATTATCACCGCCACCACTATCACCACATCAAACATTTACTACTGATTAGGAGGAATCCAATTAAGCCCAAATTCCCACCATGTGTACCTTTACACTACCATGTGCCACACGTGCGATACCTCAAAGACCACAAACTATGCGGTCAGTAGTAAAGGCAAGCTTGGGTGCGCATATTGGCGCCTGAGAAGTTCTACTAGCGACCCAAGCAAAGCTACTACATCGAGCACTACTACACTCAGGCTGAGAGATCCCGGTTACTATCCCTGCTAGGATGCGAGTCAAAGACCTCGACCATATTACCCCGAGCATGGTCATTAACCCTCGGGACATGCCTAGTTATCACTGCGCCAGCTCGGGGGCAGTTGTTACCATCTCTTCCTATCTAGGAAAGAGCCGTTACGATTCTGGAAGTAACCAACCATCACTCTTTATCATGCAATATCCGTGGACTCAACAAGAAATGAATCGAAATTTACATAAGAACTTGTCAAATAAGTCTTCTATCTTCTATAAAAGTGTTGATATTAATCTATATAGATCTAGAATATTTGAGAATCAAAATTAATGTGTTACGGACATAAAATTCTAGCATCCTTGATACTCTTGTTTTTCACATTTGTATCATCTTAAAGAATATTCACTTCTACAGTACACATAGTCTGAGTTTTTTATATATTTAAATTGTAAGTGTTGGTAGAAGCTCTAGTGAGAATTGATTAATTGAAAATCGAATGAGAATTTGACTATAAGTCTTACACTAGAGAATTAGTTCAAGGGATAGACTGAGTGAGTGAAAGGGGGTTTTCACTCAAAGGGTTGTAAGGGTTCGATCTTCACTTGGGGATAAAATCAGTGAATTAGTGGATAGTACGTTTCGTGGGAGCTCTGAGGAGTAGATGTAGGCATGGAGGTCTTTTCAAACTACCATAAAATTATCGTGGCAAGTGTCATTATCCCTCTCTTTATCTTGATTGTGTGTGCTTGTGTTTATGATTGTTTATGGTTAATTGTTAATTGTTTCTATTGTATATCATCAAGTCCTCATATTTATCAAATTAGTCACATTTGTAAATTGTTTTAAGTGGTAAATTTATTATTTGCCCTACTCAATTCACCCTACCCCTCTTGGGTAGTATTTGGACCAACATATTCATGTGGGGTATTAGAATAAATGATAATTTTCTTTGTTTACTTAGAGAATATGATGCATGGTATTTGTGGTTCTTTTGTAGGGAGGTCGTGCGTATGAAAGGTTGTGAGATTTTTATATAGGATTTGTAAAGACTGGGAGTATTTATGGATTGGGTATATGAAGGTGGTCTTTGGGATGGAACAAGTTGGGCGTGGTATGCTAGAGAATTTTGTTGGTTAAATTGGGTCCAGGTTTATTGGTAGGCAAGAATTTTTCTGGGGTGCCAAATCCTCATCTTGGCTTTCATATGTTTCTAGATCTAACCAATCTTGATTCCTTCTTCAATATATTCTCCTAAGAAAATCACATCTGAAAAAGACTTATTGAGAGCGTTCAACAATGTTTGTAGTATGCATGCGACTTCGTTTGTACAAATATTTAGATTATTTTTATCTCTTTCATTGGTGGTACAACTTTAATGGCCTTTTATCTATATCGGATGGACTAGTCCATTGAGGATTCAAATATTTTCCTAGTTAGTGCAACAAAATTGTGTCTAAATATATTTCTTTGTTGCGCACATATTGTTCAAAAGACACCCTAACTACATCCAGGAAAGTCTTGTCCATAATAGTGTACCATCGGGCTACTGGCTCTTCTAATGACTACTGGAGTAAGTAGATGGCTAGCCTTTCACTTCGAATACATGCCCTGATTTCATTATTGTATCACTGAATATACCAATCTTGGCATACGTATCCATCATATTTAGTAAGTCATGTCTTAATGAATTTTTTAGGGAATCTGACATGTCGAATTTTTAATAACCCAATGCATCTCGCATCGACAAATAGATCTTCTTTTTTTTACTTTCTAGAGTCTCTAATTCTATATTTTAAAACTTTTTAGACACAAGAAATGTTTTTAATTGTTCATTGACTCCCTTTTTAATTTGATTAATCATTTTGGGAAGGGCAAAATGAATATATCATGCAGAGAAATAGAAACGATTTGCATAGATTGTGGAATCACTACAGTTACTTGGATGGAGTCAGGCTTCGGTCTAGTAGGGACGAAGTTGGAACTTTTCATAACAAGCAACTATTGAGAGTGAGATTCAGTCATTATTAGGTTAATGTCAGGTTAAGGACCATAACAGGTAGTGCAGGATTTGATGATGTCGGAATGCTAGATTCATTAATCCCGGCTATTATCGAGGGTAATTGCTGAGATTGTTTGAATTCATTTAACATTTGGGTTATTTGGCTAATAACATCTTTCAAGCATGTGACCTCTTCTTTGAGGTGGATGATTTTGTTGTTCCATTGTGGATTGATTTCAACCATTTGGGTAAGTTATCTAGCACAAGCCCAAATAAAGGCAGAAGAACGGGCAATGAATGCTCTTGTGAGCAATTTTCATTCTAATATTTTGGCTTCATTCATGTTAGCACAATTGGGATTACAATGATGATTAAGTTCACCAAGTGTGACATTTCCATGTCTAACAGTGAACGAATGTGTTGGATTTGAATAAGAAAAAAATAAAAGGAATTTTCATTTACTTAGAATAAAAATAGATACAAACAAGTGTCCAAAATGATTTGGGTAGCACTTTTAATTAAGCAGCTATTTCAGGGTCATAGCTTCATAAGAAGCCTCGGTTCTCGAATCTTCAAAATTCCAATGTCTCATAGGTAATATCCATTGTAGATTGGTGATTAGAGTGAGGATAATTCAACATTTTACGAGTGTAGTTGCACACTCATCCAACAATGGGTATTAGTGCCTCTTTCTATCCTACTAGATTTTAATCCTCAACAATTTAACTGATCAGGAGTTCCAATAATGTTGATTCCAAAAGTGCTCATTGCCATGGAAGAAGTTTCCAAATGGAATAATGCACGTAATAAAAAGGGCTTGGGGAAGACGAATATAAATATATAAGGAAAGTAAACGGTTGGAGCATAAATGAATTTTTACTTTTTAAATGACAAATAAAAATTAAATGTCAAGTTTTCCTTCTTTTCCCTTTATCTCAAGGGGTACCCACATTTTGTGGAAGAGAGATGAGCTATATCCCTACTAGTTTACCACGCGCGCCGGGCCCCGCCGTTCGGCCGGCCATGCCGAGCGCGTGTGTGAGGTGAGGTGACACTTATATTTTTTTTGGACAAAATTTATTTAATAAAAATTATTATTTTATTATTAAATCAATTTTGACTTGGTAATCAATTTATTTTGATTTCCTCATTGATTACTTGAATCTCTCCACATTTTTTGAGCTGATCTCAAACGTTCTGATCTGTTTTTTGCCTATATAAACTGAGAATTACCTCAGTATTTCATAACACAAAAATTAGAAACGCGTTTTCGGTCAGGACTATTTTCCAAACAGTCTGTTCGTTTTCTTTTAATCAGTATTCCGAGCAGTCTGTTCGCCTTTCGAACAGCGTGTGTTGGTGTACAGTTTTTAGGTCTTTTGCCGTGCACAGAAGGTCCTAGATAGAGGTGATTCTGGGCGATTTTGTCTTGTGGACGACGGGGCTGTGATACTGCTTGCACATTCTTGAGCAGAGCTGCGAAACGTCTTAAAGAGAACGACCTCGTCTGCGACTCAACCCAAAAAAAATTGGTAATTTCGTTCTTATTTTAATATTATACGAGTGTAGTTGCACACTCATCCAACAATAGGTATTAGTGTCTCTTTCTATCCTACTAGATTTTAATCCTCAACAATTTAATTGATCAGGGTTCCAATAATGTTGATTCCAAGAGTGCTCATTGCCATGGAAGAAGTTTCCAAATAGAATAATGCACATAATAAAAAGGGCTTGGGGAAGACAGATATAAATATATAAGGAAAGTAAACAGTTGGAGCATAAATGAAATTTTACTTTTTAAATGACAAATAAAAATTAAATGTCAAGTTTTCCTTCTTTTTCCTTTATCCCAAGGGGTACCCATATTGTTGTGGAAGGGAAAGGAGTTACATCTCTACTGATTTATCGCGTGCACACGCGCCATCGTTTGGCCGGCCATGTCGGGCGCGCGTGTGAGGTAAGGTGTCACTTATATTTTTTTTGGACAAAATTTATTATTTTATTATTAAATCAGTTTTGACTAGGTAATCAACTTCTTTTGATTTCCTCATTGATTACCTGAATATCTCCACGTTTTTTGAGCTAATCTCTAATGTTCTGATCTGTTTTTTGCCTATATAAACTGAGGATTACCTCAGTATTTCATAACACAAAAATCAAAAACCCATCTTCGGTCAGTACTATTTTCCAAACAGTCTGTTCGTTTTACTCCGATCAGCCTGTTTTCTTTTAATCAGTGTTCCGAGCAGTCTGTTCGTCTTCCGAATAGTGTGTATTAGTGTACAATTTTAAGGCCTTTTGCCGTGCAAAGAAGGTCCTAGACAAAGGTGATTCTGGGCTATTTTATCTTAGGGACAATGGGGCTGTGATACTGCTTGCACATTCTTAGGCAGAGCCGCAAAACGTCTTAAAGAGAGCGACTTGATCCACGACTCATCCCAAAAAAATTTCGTAACTTCGTTCTTATTTTAACATTATACGAGTGTAGTTGCACACTCATCCAACAATGGGTATTAGTGTCTCTTTCTATCCTACTAGATTTTAATCCTCAACAATTTAACTGATCAAGGATTCCAATAATGTTGATTCCAAAAGTGGTCATTGCCATGGAAGAAGTTTTCAAATGGAATAATGCATGTAATAAAAAGGGTTTGGGGAAGACAGATATAAATATATAAGGAAAGTAAACTGTTGGAGCATAAATGATTTTTTACTTTTAAATGACAAATAAAAATTAAATGTCAATTTTTCCCTATTTTTCCTTTATCCCAAGGGGTACCCACATTTTGTAGAAGGGAGATGAGCTATATCCTTGCTGGTTTACCACACACGCGCGCGTGTGCGGTGAGGTGACACTTATATTCTTTTTGGATAAAATTTATTTAATGAAAATTATTATTTTATTATTAAATCAGTTTTGATATGGTAATCAACTTCTTTTGATTTCCTCCTTGATTGCCTGAATCTCTCCACGTTTTTCGATATGATCTCCAACGTTCTGATCTGTTTTTTGCCTATATAAACTGAGAATTACCTCAGTATTTCATAACACAAAAATCAAAAACCCATTTTTGGTCAGTTCTATTTTCCAAACAGTCTGTTCGTTTTACTCCCATCAGCCTATTTTCTTTTAATCAGTGTTCCGAGCAGTCTGTTCGCCTTCCGAACAGTGTGTGTTGGTGTACAGTTTTCAGGTCTTCTGCCATGCAAAGAGGGTCTTAGACAAAAGTGATTTTGGGCTGTTTTATCTTGGGGACGACGGGGCTGTGATACTGCTTGCACATTCTTGGGCAAAGCCACGAAACGTCTTAAAGAGAGCGATCTGATCCGCGACTCAACCCAAAAAAAAATGGTAACTTCGTTCTTATTTTAATATTATACGAGTGTAGTTGCACACTCATCCAACAATGGGTATTAGTGCCTCTTTCTATCATACTAGATTTTAATCCTTAACAATTTAACTGATCAGGGGTTCCAATAATGTTGATTCCAAAAGTGCTCATTGCCATGGAAGAAGTTTCCAAATGGAATAATGCACCTAATAAAAAGGACTTGGGAAAGATATATATATATATATATATATATATATATATATATATAAGGAAAATAAACCCATCCATACACAGTCTTTAAGCGTATAAGAGAAACATAAATGATTTCCAACTTAAATAACAAACATATTTTATTCATTCATAATTAATCACACATTTTAGGCATGAGCATTTAGGAAAGAGGCTTGTACATACACGGTTTAGAGATATGAACTTATGTCAAATTAAATTAAAAAAAAGTCACCACCTAATATTGAGTTTTAATTGGTGTGCTAGGAAATTAGATTTTTATTTGAAACCGTGTATTGAAATTGCCTAAGCCTTATTTTTTTTGACTCCTGAAATGCATGGTCTAACCAAAAGGCATGGAGGTTGGTGAAATGCATGGTCTAACCAAAATGCATGGAGGTTGGTGACGCTTAGAAAATGTGTTAGGCATCCCAAGATTCCCTTTACAAAATGGTATCCTAGTCTCATTGGGTGATGTCATGGATGATGTAAAAATAATTGTAATTGAACCTACATTATTTTTTTGAAAATTAGTTAAGTCCAATACAAATCCTATTTTGGGTTCAAAAACTTTTGAAAATTGATATATTAGAACACTAAATTTTTAAATTTACAATTGAACTTTCAATTAATGTCTACAATGTTGATTCTAGATATTTTGCTGAACTAATTAACATTGATGTTTTGAGGATCTAATATGTTTATCGAGTATTTCAGATTTTAGTTCTAATACTTCAAAGAGAAAATTTTGTGAAGAAGAATGTTAAATTTCAAGGCGGTTGTAATGAAGATATTTTTTATCTGAAGAAAGTTTTTGTATTACTAGGTAAATATACTCAATTTTTTTTAAACTCTTAATGCAACTCAATTAGGATCACGTACGTCACTTGAATTTGTAAAGAAATATTTTTTGAAGAGGTAAGAAGTGATAAATTTAATTAAAGAAATGATTTTCCTAAGTCTTTGATTAAGAAATTATTTGAAAAATTAGAAAAATTGATTTTTTGGCCTGAAAGATCGATCGCCCAAGTGAATGATTGATCAGATGATTCATGCTAGTCGTTTTGGAGGTTTTAGATTAATCGGTTGACCGACAGGTTGAACGATTGATTCATAACCTAAGCAATTGAGCGCTCAGTTGACCGATAAATGTTCAATGTCTAGAAATCTGGACGTTAAGAGTTAACCAGTCGATCGTCAAAGGAAACGGTTGACTGACGTGGTAGTTTTCAGAACTTTGATAGAACATTTTTAAAAGATCTTCTACCCATTTTTTATGAATTTGAACATTGAAATATTATCTTTTAATGGGTTTTTACTATATTTTAAAGATATATCATATATTTTGAAGATCTTAAGATTTACTCCATGTATTTCTTAATTTGGTGATTTATATCGGTCAAACTTCTTTCTATTATTTGAGGTTTTAAATCAATATTTTTTTAGATTAAATTGAGTGTTTTGAAAGTTTTATTCTTAGTCAAATACAGTTTATTTTAATCCATTAAGAGATTTTAGAAGTGTTATGTGACCATTTAAAAATTTTGGTTTGAAGTAAAATATGTGACCATTTAAAATATGTAACAATTTAAAGTTTCAAGGACCAAAATGTTACATTTAAAATGATTAGGCTTTGAGGTGAAAGAAATATAAATGAATAAAGCAATTAGAAGGGTAAAATGTATAATTTACCATGAGAGTAAGATGGAAAAAACAATTAGAAGGGTAAAAAGTGTAATTTATCATCAGACCCACTTCTGTCGCTCAAATATAACTTTTTTCCTTGAACGCCTTCATGAACCGGGGCTCCATTTCCTCCACGAATTCGTCGGTAAATCCCACTCGACTCACATCCCTTATTTGATTTTAGAACTTCATCATTGTTGGCTGAAGTAATACTTGTCGGAATGTCACGCGCCACCGACTGAGCACAAAATCCGTCGAAACACTTCGATCGATTCGGGAATGTGATTGAGTATTTTTGGAGCGATGATTGTAAGAGAGACGATGTTGATGAAAGTTGAATGATGAATATGAAAATTTTGGACCGCTAACGGATGCCGTGAAGCGTAAACCCACCATTTCCCAACTGAAACTCCTTGTAAATACTTGAACCGCGACGCAAAAATCTTCATCAATGGTTTTCCACCCTCCAATGGCCTTTTTCTCTCTCTACTCTCTCTAAACCTCCACTTCTCTCTCTACCCTCTCTCTAAAATTGGATATGGGCCTTGGTGTTGGGAGAGTCATGCGAAGAAGGTGATGGCACCGGCGGAAGAGATGAAGAAGATGGCATCACGTCGATGTATAGAAGTTAGAAAATGACAGAAAGAAGAAGAAAAGAAAAAAGAAAAAAAGATAAAGAAAAAAAAAGGAGAAAAAAGAAAAAAATACCTTTTTACCCCCTTAACGTTGCATGTGTAAGTTAACCCCATTTTTTGACGGGAGGGCCACTCATTTGACCTAAATTTTATTAATCAAAAGTTCAAAGGTATTAAATGGGGGCCCGAAGGCAATTAAACAAAAATAAAAAATAAAAAATCTACCACTACTACGTATGACCTTTTTCTGGGTATGTATTTGATGTGGCCTCTTTCCTAGCTAAGGATTGATGGTACTTTTCCATAGGGTACTGTAATGTCCTACTTGATGTGCATCCCGCTGACGACAGTATTGGATTGAGGCTAGGGTAGTGGATATTTGAGAATTTGATCACGAGATACTTTGCGGGGAAGCATCTCTTGGCATCCTCGAACCTAAAATTAGTGTACTCCGCTTTGAAGTCCTCATAATCTTTCACTCATTTATCGCCTGAGCCTTGATCTCTGGCTCTCGAGCGTTCTCTACTTCAAGCGCAGCCAAAGTGCTCTCTCTCTTAGTCTTGGGGTGCCTCCAGCTTTCCCCAAGCATCCTAAAGAGCAAGCTCCAAGCCCTTCACCTCTCCTCGGCCACCCGAGTGTTTCTCTTAGCCTTGGCCTAGACCTTGTTTTTTTAAGTAATATATCGGTAAATGACAAAATAGAATAGAACTTATGATCTTTTGATAGGATATGGTTCATCGCCCACAGCCTTTCAATCCCAGGACTTTAGATGATTGAGGCCGCTACGTTAGACCCTGTCTTCCCGAGAACCATGCAAGTAGAGCTTGGGTTGCAACAGGGGCAACAAAGGCAGTAGGAGCAGGGGAATCACCCCCATCTTCAATGAGGTCTTGGATCGGACCTCAGCGGACTACCCCACATTTTTCATTCCCTTTCTCGGGACATCGGGGAAGGGCTCCTGAGCCCTCTTTGCGGTTACCATCCATGATCACCAACCCTAGAAAGTGAACGCTTGGATGGAGCCCACTTGGTTTGCTTAGGAATATGCCTTAGCTCGGGCGACGTAACGGGGGCATCAGCGGTAGTAGCCTCAACATCACCGGTAGTAGCATCAACATTTTTTTGCTTAAGGGTATGTTTGGTTGAAAGAATAGAAAAAAAGAAATGAAAAAGAAAATTTTCTTATTCTTTGTAGAGGAAAAATCATTTTTCTTAGGTTGTTTGGTTGGAGGGATATAAAATGAGAAAAAATAATATTTTATGTGTATTAAAAAAAAAAAAATTAAAAGAAAAATAATAATATTTACTACTTTAATTTCTTATTTTACCCTTATCACATATTTCAATATAAAATAAGAATTATACTATAAAACAAATGGGTATAATGGTAATTTGGGTATATTTTTTCCAACATTCCCTCATTTTCAGTCCATATTTGGGAGGAAAAAAAATAGCGGGAATGGGTTATTTTCACTCTATTTTTTTTTCTTTTTCATTTTCTCCTTTTGCCAATACAAAAACTTTTTTTTCCACCCCATTTTGTTTTTCATTTTCTCATCCACCCCATTTTCCACCCTACCAAACGTACTCTAAGGGTCTCTAGTTCTTATGCTTAGATTTTTCTTCTAGACATCTCTGTAAAACAAAACGCCAGTTAGTAAAGTTCAGTTGACTGAACATCAAGGAAAGAAAAGATTATCCTCGGGAATACCTTCTAGGTCAAATTCGCTAGCTAATGACATAAAGGGGTTGATGGACTACTTAAGCTCGGCGTCATCTTCCTATTCACCTCTCCTTTGCATGGGAGTAAAGACCGCATGAGCCTCGAAGTATGGGTAAAACTGATACTTCGACAAGAACCTTGAGCATAGATTAATTTGTGAGATCTAATAGTTGGGGATTTCAGTTGTCATTGGGGAGGAAAAATGGAGCGCTTATCAAATCATTCAGACATTAAATGTGCGTCAAGTTTGGGCACAAAAATCAAAGCGACGTGATTGATCAAGTTTTCACTTCGAGTCTTGGGACTTCCTTTTCTACATCGAGCAAATATTCTCGATCCCTAGGGTTCTCGGGCCTTTGGAATAACGGCATCTCACAACGATATTTCGAGAAGTCCTGGATAAGGACACATGTAAGAAAGAAACTCAGATGTAATGCACATGAGCTCGAGCATGACTCATGGGCACTCATATTCAATACACGAGTTAGAACATGACTTGTGGGCACCTAAAGATTCTGCCCAGGGTACTCCTGGTTGAATATCGAGATCATCTTTAGTACAACATCAAATCACCCTAGAATTTAGCTCGGGTCTATTTTGATGGATCATTCTCAGGTTAAACAAGGATGTACGAAACCATGCCATAAGCTCGAGCCTTGACATTGCTGAAGAACGGTTATCGAATCCCACTATATAAGAAAATGGAATCGGATAGTTAGTGAATCGGACATAATGCCTTAATCTCACAAATTGTGTTAAACAATAATAGGGATTGACCGAGATCTTAGGAAAGACTTGTTAAACACATCCCTCTCATACCTATAAATACTAGAGGGTTGTCATGCCAAGGTTTGCACACCTTTTAAGTCAATACTCTGTCAAAAATCTATAAGAAGTCTGCTTACTCTTAGACTGGAGGTACATTGCCGACAAACTCATTTACCGTGCATTGTTTTGCAAGAATCAAGACTTGGGAAGATCATATTCCAAATTAAATAGAGCCGTATTTGACGATCCAAATAAGTTTTGATGAGTGTAAAAATGGTCACTCTCATGTAACCACTGAAATACCACCACGTGTCAATGACTCTCTAGTAGGACTCGTTCCTACCAGCGACTAAGTATGAAAATTGTGCCGGGCAGAGGCACATCTCAGCCCATGCTTGCCATTCTAAGACCTTACCAACAATACTCTACTAAAATAGCAGGCCAGTCGCCGTGGGAATGGGAAAATCTCTTCCCGTCTCGGCACGATTCTCTATACTGTCTCTACTTATCTCCGAAATCGACTCCACAAGCTCCTCAACAAAACGCCCCCATTCCTGTCTCTTATTGTCCGAGAAGGACAGGGAAGAAAACTCCTCAAAACTCCCCCATTCCTGTCTCCGGCTATCCAGGAAGGGCAGGGAATGGAACACCTCATCTCCTGAGCAGCAAGAAGAGTCCTTCTCGCATCATGGGCATGGCCACTTTCCCACTTGCTGATATTCTTCGCCATGGGCCTCAGCAAAAGGGCCAAAAAGCCCAGGCCTACAAAATTAAGTTCTCCACTCACCCTCTTATTGGCCACGCACCGAAATGGGACGTTAATCCTTGCTAAGCCCCAAAACCAATCAATTCATTGCCTATATAAATAAGGGCATACCAATGCCCAAAGGTACATCAAATTTGCATATCTTTCTCAGTAGTATATTTTTATATCTTTTCCCTGAGCGTTGATTCTCACACCGTAGGGGACACACTGGGTCTATCTTGACAAGTCCTTTGTGCAGGTGACAGGTTGTTGCTCGTTCCAACTCGGACCTAACCTATCTCGGATTCATTCCTTCTCAGACCAAGACTCTCAATGGATTAGAGGACTCCTAGGTTGTTTCACCACTTGGAATCCATCTTGGATCGCTCTAGCCTTGCCCATCCCGGACCTCTCTATCCCCATCCCAACACGGAAGAAGATCTCCACCAACAGTGACCAAACTATACCGTTGGGGTCATCCAAGATTTGACATCAACAGTTTGGCATCGTCTGTGGGAAACACTACTAAAAGCCTTTATCCAATCATCAGCTCCCATATCGGCTAGAGGCTTGATGATCACAAGGTCTGATCATTCTACAGGGCCAAGAGACCCGTACAACGCGGTGAATAGAAACTCGACTGGAGAGATGTCAAGAGTCCCCAGACTGGATATGAGGACTTCAGTCCCCATCCCAAAGAAGAAGAAAACATACCCCCAACTGACCAGGTGGGTTCTTCGGCTCCGTCCTTTGGAGTTTGCGTCGGGCCAGTCTCTGGAGCTGTGGATACAGTACGAATTGATAATTTGGAGTATTAGCTAGGCCAATTCCAATTTTTCCTTAAAGTTATCCTCTATTTCCTGATACCAGCCCCGGCTCAGGGGGACCGATTCTCCAGAATACAGGGAGAGAAGAGCTCTACCAGGAATCAGATTGTGTGATTCACTCCGAAGGGCATATCCCGAGAGATCAGCCTTATCACCACAATCGTCCAGTTCGAGAACGGGATTTTGCCCCCCCGGCCGCTTCGGACTCCACTTCTCTACTTTCCTAAAGTCGTCGAACAAAGGATCGCCATGAGTCCTGGCCGGGAAGAACCTACAGCAACATCACCCGTGCCGAGCAGTGGATTCTCCATGTTCGGTAGGAAGACTCCCACTCTTCTCCCGCCAGGAGTCAGGGATCCAGAGCGGTTGTGAGCTAAGTTGCAGCGCCACCTAAGGAGAAGTAGCCTTAGAAAGGCGTATTACTGAGATGGAGGCGATGCCTGTATAGATACGAGGCCCTAGGGGGCCATTGAGCTCCCTTTGTTGATGAGATCGTGCTTGAAATGGATCTTGTACAGATACGGGACTACCGATCCCATCGATCACCTCACCATTTTTGTCGCCTTCATGAATATGTATACGACCTTCATCATGATTAGGTGTAAGTCATTCCCTCTCACCTTTTTTGGGATGGCCAACACTTGGTTCCGAGACTTGGCTCTTACCTCGATCTCAACCTTTGCCCAGCTCGAACAACTCTTCTTAACCCGATTCAGCTACTCTCGACGAAGGCCTAAAACATCAACCATGTCATTTCTCTTCAGCAGAAGATTGAAGAGAATTTAGGCGATTTTGTGAACAGGTTCCACATGGAAAGTTTGTGTTGTGAAGGCCTTCCGGATGCCGTAGCCTTAAATGCTTTCATTGATGGATTGAGGTACCAGAGGTTATCTTATGACCTGTGCTTGTGACCTGCACCCAACCTGATTGTCGCCCTAGCTAGGGGTACGAGCTTCTACAAGGAAAACCTCAAGGACACCATGAAGCGTGACTGAGAAGAGACTCAGAGAAAGAAAGGTTGAATAGAGGAAATGCCGAGTAGGGCTCAGGGTTCTCGGAGGCTGCAAGTAGATGAAGGTTTAGGACCTCTTTCCCGGGGATCATAGGCTTTCTCTTCCCCTAAGGACTCACCGAGAGTTGACCCTTCTAACAGCTTTCATTACTACAATCTTCGCTGAAAATTTAGAAAGATGATTCTTCCCGCCTACTCTTCTCCCTAGAGGAAAACCCATGGGGAAATTTGTCACCAAATACTGAGAATTCCACCATGACCAAGGTCACACGATGGACGAATACTTCCAGCTCTGAGAAAATAATGAGGCCCTCATAAAAATGGGGTACCTTGATCATTATGTTCGCAGAGAGAATGCAGGCTTCGGTGAGAATAGTCATCGAGATGAGCACAAGGGCTAGCCAAGAAGAGAAAACCACGGCCGATCCCTGTTGAGAAGAGAAGTCAAATACAACGATGATGACCTGCGGGTAGAAGGCAAAATAAATGTGATCCATGGCGGCCTTGGCCTCGGGGGGGAAACAACCTCTTTGGAAGAGGTACGAGTGTAAAGCGAAAAGAAAAGTCGACAACAACGTGTATGAGGTTAGTTTTCATGCACAACGTCATCTCTTTCAGCGAAGTGGACTTTAGGGGGGTACATGCCCTTTACGACAATGCGCTGGTAATTTCGGCCTTGATCAACCACAACAAGGTAGGAAAGATTCTGGTCAACAGAGAAAGCTCTGCGGATATCATCTTTAAATAGGCATTGGACAGGATGAACATAAGTTCAGGCTTTGTGCAACCCACACCTCCCCTCTTATCGATTTCTGGTTGAGACGTGGTAAGCTCTATTGGTTGGATCTCCCTACCTATCATGGTCGGCGCAAAGCCCGTCTCGGCCATGGTTTAGGCCAAATTCCTCATCATGGACCGACCTTCTCCATATAACGCAATCATTGGGCGACCAACTTTAGTTTCCTTGAAGGTCGTGTCTTTCTCCTATCACCAATTGATGAAGTTCCCCATGAAAAAATGGGTGGGAAAAATAAGGGAGATCAAGAGGTAGCCAGGTCATGTGCTAGGAGGGCGCTCGAAAAGAGGAAAGAATAATTAACAGCCAAAACTGAGAACAACGAGGCTGAGCTCATGGCTCTGTCCGATCCCAAAACTGTGCCGATCGATGACCCCTGAGATGAGGAGCCCTACCCACGGCCCCATGAAGTTCTGTTGGAGTTACCCATCCATCCCACCATCTAGGGAAGTGTCTAGATAGGTGTTGATCCTCATCATTCCCCCATGGGATAGAAAATGAGAAAATTTCACCCGGAACCCCAAAAAATCATTGAGGAAGAAATGGACAAATTAGTGAAATCGGTCGTAGTGGAAAAAGTTGAGTTCCCAGATTAGCTCTCCAATGTCGTCCTTGTACCCAAGGCCGGGAACAAATGGCGTTTTTGCTTGGACTTCAAGGACCTCAACAAGACGTGCCCCAAGGATTTCTTTCATTTGCCAAGAATAGACTTGGTCATAGACGCCACGGCTGGGCATGAGCTCTTAAGTTTCTTGGATGCCTATGCCAGATATAATCAAATCCCCATGTTCTCTCCTAACAAGGGCATGACCTCGTTCATCATGGACAGAGGCACCTATTGCTACAAGGTTACACCCTTTGGCCTTCATAATGTCTGGGCAACCTACCAAAGGCTCGTGAATAAGATGTTCAAGGAAGAGATCGGCTCAACAATAGAGGTTTACATAGATGATAAAGAGCACTAGAGCGTTTGACCACATCGTCCATCTTCAGAACTACTTTGACAAACTCTGAGCCTATCGTATGAAGATAAACCCTACTAAGTACATTTTCGGGGTCTCAGTAGGAAAATTCCTAGGCTACATGGTCTCTCAGCGCGGCATTGATGCAAACCCTAATCAGATCAGTACCATTCTTGGAATGGCCTCTCCACAGATGAAGAAGGAGGTCCAAACGCTCCCTAGGAGGCTGGACACCTTGAACCAATTTATTTTTCCCTCCTCGAAGAAATGTCTCACTCTCTTCAAGATTTTTGGGTCAACAAAACCTTCGAGTATATAGTAGAGTGTGAGGCCACCTTCCAAGAGCTCAAAACTTACCTCTCATTGGCGCTGTTACTGAATACCCCAAGGATGGAGATGAGTTGTTCCTGTATATTGCTACTTCATACATCGCAGTCAGCGCAGTTCTTGTCCGAGAAGATGAGGGAATCCAAAGACCCGTGTATTATTCGAGCTGAGTGCTGACCGACACCGAGATAATATATCAGCGGTTCGAGAAGTTGGCTTATACCCTTCTCATCGTGTCAAAAAAGTTGAGATAGTACTTCCAAGCACACGTGATCGTCGTTCTTACTGATCAATCTTTGAGGCAAGTTCTTCACTCCCTAAATGTTTCTGGTAAGCTCATGAAATATAGCCTCGAGCTCTGCCAATTTCATATCGACTACTTACCCAAGACAACCATCAAGGGATAGGTTTTATCCGACTTTATTGCCGAGCTGACCTTCTCGAAAGCGCTCGTCCCGGATGACCATAACCTTGCCCGGCGAGAGACCCATCTCGCCCCGGCAGAGGCGTTGGTCCCGGAAGGAACCTCATCTCATCCCAGTACAAGCGATAATCTCGACCCAGATAAATAGAAACTTTTTACGGATGGTTCCTCAAATGTAGGAGGTTGTGGGGATGGGATGATTCTGGTAGCCCCGAAACAAGAAAAATTTAATACGCCTTCCGATTGGGGTTCCAAGCCACCAACAACGAAGCTGAATATGAAGCCCTTTTTCACCGGACTCAGGTTGGCAAGGGAATTCAACGCAAAAAATCTCCAAGTCTTTTGTGACTCTCAACTTGTAGTAAACCAAGTTAATGGTGAGTACGCGGCACTTATGGAAAATTTCAAAAATGTCCAAGTAAACCAAATCCCCTGAGAAGAGAACATGCACGTCGATGCTTTGGCCAATCTAACATCTGCAGTCAAATTTACCCTGAACAAAAGCGTCCCCGCCGAATACTTGGAGAGGCTGAGCACATCAGTCTCTGATCAGGTGTCCATTATATGCGCCATCTTCGATAGCTCGACTTGGATGGACCCGATAAAGAATTATCTCCAGCGCGGAATGCTCCCTTCTGACCAAATAAAGGCCAAGTAGTAGCAAGGTACACCATCATTAATGGGGTACTGTACTGATAATCCTTCTCAGGTTCGTACTCCTAATGCTTGAGGCCAGAAGAAGCCGATTATTTGATGAGGAAAATTCACGAAGGGGTATGTAGTAACCACTCCGGAGAAAGGTCCATGGTCCACAAGCTCATCCGACATGGGTACTTCTGGCTGGATATGAACAAAGACTCCATGGAATTTGTGAAAAAATACGATAAATTTCAGAAGTTCTCATTCCATCCCAAGTTACCCCCAACCGTCCTTATCTCCATGACGAGCCGTTGGCATTTTGCCCAATGGGCCATTAACCTTCTCGGACTATTCTCCTAAGGGACCGGGCAGAGGAAGTTCCTTGTTGTGGCCATCAAATATTTTACAGAATAGGTAGAGGCTAAGCCCATTGCACGGATCTTGAAAGAAAATATCAGAGACTTCGTTTGGGAGAGAGCATGGTTTGCCATTTCGGAATACCCAAAGCCATCGTCTCTGATAGTATAAATCAATTCAACAACGATCTCTTCTTGAAATTCTATGTTGGGCTGGGGATTCAAACCCACTTCGCCTTTCCAGGGCATCCGCAGGCCAACGGACAAGTGAAAATAACTAATCGCACCATCCTCTATGAGCTCAAGACTAGATTGGATAAAACGAATGGGAGATAGGTTGAAGAAGTGTATCATGTTCTTTGGGTATATCACACCAAACCAAGAACCTCTATGGGAAAAACCTCTTTTGTAATGACCTTCGGATTAGAGGCCGTGATCCTTGCTGAGATTGGCATGCCCTTTCCCAAAGCAGTAGTGATCTTCAGCTCGAATGAGAACGATGCTTTCTTAGCTCTTAACCTAAACCTTCTCGATGAAAAAAAAGAGCGTGCCTATATCCGACAAGAGTCTTATCTACAAATGGCGGCTAGGTACTACAATAGAAGGGTCTGCCCTCGGTCATTTGGCATTGGTGACCTCGTCTTCCGGGAAGTAACCCTGGCCACCAAGAATGGAATCGCAGACAAGTTAGCTCCAACCTAGGAAGGGCCATACCGCGTCACTTGTATTGCCCGTCCTGGCACCTATAAATTGGAAACGAAAAAAAGCATCTTACCCCTGATAGTTGAGCTAAGCTTAGGCAACATAAAGGGCTGATGCTCCTGTAAGGGCAAATTGGGATAACTCAAAAAGGCTAAGGGCTAAGCCTCACTAAGGAGAACCCACCTATGACCAACCATAGAGGGCCGACGGACGGTCACCTCCTTGGGGACTACGAGGGCTAGAGGCTATACGAGTACTTTCCCTAGACTAAACCCCACCACCCGAGCTCTATCGGATGCTAGGCTGGGGGGCAAAAAAGATATGGATATGGTGAAACAACATAGAACTATGACTTAGCTGAGAAGGAAAAACATGATTTCTTCTTGGCGGCAATCATGATTTCTTCTCGGCGGCAATCATGATTTCTTATCGGTGGCTTGGCCAAGAATGTGTATGTAACTTGAATTGTTTAAGAAAAAATTATAAATAATACCTTAATAGCCAACTCGAGGTCATGCCGGACCTAGGCTCCAGGACCGAGAAGGGTGCGGCCTAAACAACTCTTCCCCTAAAACTTATGCCGAGATAAGGTAAAATGCCGAGGTCATGCCAATCTCAGAACATCTAAACGTTGAACGATGTTGCCACAAATAAACACCCCTAACAGAATATCTAACTTAAAGCCTGAATGGGAAAGGAGGAGAAATAAATTAAAATAGCTAAGTGACAATGAATGTTTGTCTAGAGCAGAGTACTGCCAAGATCGGGAAGAGGTGAGAAGTCAAAACTTTGGCACACACCCCCTCAACTCAGGTTTATTTTTGAGATGAACTCGGGCAATTCACCAAGTAGAAGCTAAACTCTATGCTCAAGTTCCTTACCCTCTCTGACCATTGCCCAGATTGGATGAGAGTGAAACCCCACCAATAGGCAGAGGATTCGTTACTGCTCCAAAGGGGATAACTTCCTAAGGGCAAACAAAAAGTGAAGAAAACACTATTGATCCTAAGATTTTGATGGATAATTAAAGGTTGATGTTTTTTGTGAAACTAACGGTATAATTGAGTGTTTGAGTTTATTAGTTCCAATGATAAAGATATGATGACAAGTAATGAATGGATACTAAAAGATGATGACAAAGATGATGAATGATTAAGAGGTTGAAGAATTTGAAGAACCTAGGGAAAACAACTCAAATTAAATTTCAATTCTTAATATCCCAATTAGGATCACATACGACACAAAATGATTTTTATAAATATGTGTGTTTTTTATAGGATCCTAATTAGTTAAATTATTTACTCTTATGTGAAATTGAAAAAGAAATAAAGATAATTGACTAAAATTGAACTTAAGTATTTAGTGGAGCTAACTGAGAAAAAAAATCAGTTGAAGGGGTGAAAACGTCGATGAGAATGAATTCAAAACGAATTAAGGAGAGTTCCAGCATTGGTAAGTCGACAGATAAGTCGACCGATGCATTGAATATGAAGTTGCTAAATCTCTAGTTTGACAGGTAGGTCGACCTGAGCTTAAATAGTGAACTCTCTAAATTGATAAGTCGACAGGGAGGTCGACTTATGACAAAAAATGAAACTCTTTGAATCTCTTGGTCGACAGATAAGTCGACCGATGGGCGATGGATTTTTGTCTTGGCTATATCTTGAATCAAGCGGTCGATTGGTGATCCTTGGTCAGCCGACTTATGGCACTATTTCAGGATTTTATGAAATTTCGGATTTTATTCTAATAATAGCCGTTACTAGTCATTTTATGGTTAAGATTCACGAGATATATTAGGGATTTAATGTTATTTGAGATATGCAACATATATTATGATCTTCCTATAGATATGGTTCATTAAGTTTGAATATTTCTCAATTTGGTACATATAATTCTTTCTAGAGAGAGAGTGTGTGCCTAGTTTTCATGTGATGTTAGTTTTAGAGAGAGAGTAAGAGTTTGAGAGATAGACAATAGAAGGATATGAGTGAACATTGACCACACAATATTAATGTATTATAGTTGTTCAGGGTTATCTATATCTTTTCACTAATTATTTTGTCTACCAAAAGGACTAAAAGCTTAATTAAGTGTACTAGAGGTCTTTTCCCTATATGATCTCTTAAATCAGGATTAAATAATAAAAACCTCTTCTTTCTATCCTATTTAATTGTGATTAGGAAATATTTGGGAGACTTAATTGAGAAGTTTAAAAGCCATAATTAAGTGATTTGAACCACAATGAAGTCTTAATGATATAAGGGGTCTATAAGAGCAATTAAATGTCATAACAAGTGGGAACTAGCCGTTGGAGAACTTATTTTATTTCCTTTTATATAGACTTCACATTTAAGAGAGACATCAAGAGAATTATACTGAGCTTTCTAAGAGTAATCATATTGATTGAGTTGTGAGATCTTTTCTGAGAGTTATTCTTGAGAATTATTTGATGTGGATTATTGCTGCTACTGATCTGAAGTTTTATTGCTATCTCTAATCATTATTTTTTTGGTGGAATCCGGGTGAGATATTTCCAAATTACTTTCTATTAATTGATTGTTTCATTATATTTGGAATTTGATCTTTGAAATTGTTTTCTGATTTTTTATTGAAAAATATATTTGAAACAATTTCTTGAAGAAATCTGATTACGTGCTCAATTACATGCTACCCAATTTTTGTTTAAAATCAGATTTTGAATATCTCACTTTTCTATCACTAGTTTTGGGATATTAATTGAGTTCTAATTTATATGGGGTGGTAGAAACTCTGAGTGAGAAAATGGCTTATCAATTTGTAATTGGTGAGTTAAGAGACGAATTGAATACTATTGGGAGTATTTAATCAAAGGATAGCTGGTTTCAGTATCTTCCTGTAAAAATATTGAGGTAGTAATTCTTTCTGCATTGAATTGATTTGTGAGCAATTTTGTAACGGTTCAATCCTTACCGAGTAAAAGGATATTTGGAGTGTTTGTGAGATTTTGATTCTTTAGCCTAAGGTACAAAAAGAATTAGGTTATTCTTGAGCTTGTAAAAAGTAGAGGTTATGCCTAAGCCTATGAAAAAGAATTCGTAAAGGTTGATTCTAAGCTTGTAAAAAGAATATTTGTAAGGGTTTGGTTCCTACCTTTAAAGGAATCTTGAGTTTAGTGAGTGCGACTCTTCGTGGAATTCGGGGGACTGGATTAGCCAAGAGTAGTTTGGTGAACCAGTATAAATTTCTGATGTGCTGTAATTTTTCATTATTTTTTTTTCTTATTTGGTATGCACCTAGTTGATATTATAATTCCACTGTTATATAAAGATAATAATTCATTTAGGATTAAAATTAATTATTTGGATTTGTGAAATATTTTCTCTGATAATTTTTTATCTACCCAATTCACCCCCTCTTGGGTAGCTCACTGGGCTAACAATTGGCATCAGAGTTGGTTTAGCTCGACACATTTAGCTAGCAAAGATCACACGACGCACATAATAGGCACACTAGCTAAAGGACAGTTGGACACGCCTTTTTTTTTTTTTTTTTTTTTTTTTTTTCACGTCTTGATTTAACTCGCAAGTGAACGAGGTCAAGTTTTAATATAGCGAATCTTTCGATTGGATATCGTCCACAGGGAAACGTGTTTGATTAATTAAATACCGTAATTTGCATAGTCTTATATTATCTCGACAGTTCAAGAATTATTTGGAGTTGAATATTTAAAAACTAAGTTAAACTAACAACTATTGGGTTAATTCTAATTAAGTGGATTACCTAGGGATTGATTTCATTCACTTAATACATGTTTGACTTCCTTTAGTTAACAATAATGGTGTTTATCTTATCCGACAATCTAGGTATCTCAAACTCGCTCATTACATCTCCCGAGTGTAAAATGAGCGATTATGTGACTTCGCATTGACGCCAAAGTCCCCCTCTAGCATTTTATATAACAAATAGTCACATGCGTCTTGACCTAACCTTATGGATTGCACACTTTCTAACGCCCTCCCGGGTCGTTAGATCGTCGTGATGTATTTAACCCTAATTCGAATCCGGGGTTACCTCTCTCGAGTGTCAAACCCCGTATTCTCAAAACCAACCCTAATACCTTAACAAACATATTAAAATTGTAATAAAATGGTAAACATAATCAGATTTAGATAAACAATCGTCAAAGTAACATATATTCAATCAAACATGTATTTACATGAGTTACATCAATCCCTAGATAATATTTATCTAGCTTACCATGATTTTAACCATACAAATATTAAAAAAAAAAAGATTCATCATCATTTAAGTTACAAAGATAGAAACAAAGGAAAAACGATCAAATCTTAAAGTGGAGTGATCCACTGTCGCCGAAGATCGGTCCGGAATTGCTTTCTCTTCTCCAAATATTGAATCTCATCTTTGAGCTCTCCAGAATAGCTTAAGATTAAGTATCTAATGTATGGAATGTCCTTGACAAAAATGGGAGAACAAGGGGTTAAATACAAGTCTTCAAAATATCTAGAGAATATATATTTTTCTGCACAGAGTGATCACTGCGACGGTGAGTAAGTCGGTTATCTTCACCGCTGCAGCGGTGAACCAAACTCTAAGCTCTCTGGACTTTCAACACTGCGGCGGTGAATGACCGCAATGGCGATAAGACTGGTGCAATTCTCTCTGCATCTTCACCGTCTTAGCTGTGGGTTTACTGTGCTGAAACCTTGTTTCTTTCATCGTTTTTTCACTGTTTCGCTTGTTTATCACTCGATTACTTCCCTACACCTGATTTACATAAAAATAAACAAAAATGCAATAAAATATTACTAAAACACTTAAAAACTACCAAATTTGGCTTAGAAGTAGATAAGTATTTTCAACCTATCAAATACCCCCAAACTTGAAATTTTGCTAGTTCTCGAGCAAAATTCCCTAACACTAAAATAAACTAACTGTACTAATTAACTAACTACTAAACTAAAAATAAATAAACATTAACAAATAAGAAGTAAACGCATGCGAGTTCCAAGTTCAATCGAAGAAACCAAGTTGTTCTTCCCTCAACAGCCCCTGATCAGATCAAGTTCAGTGTTCAGAAATAAAACACTCGACGTGGTGTTCTAGAATTTCAACACTCAATATCAATAAAAACCATTCTATATCCATTTAAAGTGTATGTGTGAGAACTTAAATATATAGCTATCCAAACACCGGATTGGATTATTCAATAACTAAGCTCATGACTTAAACTGTTAAGGATTTGAAAAACCATATGCTTGACTAGGCTCGACTATCCACTAATGTAGGTTCAAAAATTTATAGAGATCAATAGGGCTTAGATTGGCATTGGAGAATGGCCAAATGTATCATAGGAATAGAAAACAGAAAATCGTTATAATTACGATAATTCAACGATACCCAAGGCACAAATGCTTGTCGCTATATCTCTCTCGTAACCCCAGATACTTAAAACACAACCCTGAACAAGAATTTAAGAACTTTGTATTCATTTGTCGAAAGAACGAAAATAAAAACTATATTCACATAGTTTTTTTTTAGACAAACATAATACACCCCCAAACTTATTGGAACTTGTACAATTTTAGGGACGTGTAAATACAATTAAAAGAATGATAAATGGATACACTAATACCGAACCAATAAAAATTCGTCTAAAACCCAACTGCTCATTTCAAGTAGCATAAAATAATGCTAACTTGATTTCACTCAATTCGTGCGTTTGGCTTAGCGACAATGGTTTGGAAATTTTTTTAATTGGATAGGGTTTTGATATATGTTCAGAATTGAAAAGGTTATCGGTTTTGACAGGGTAACGAGGGATAAAATTTTCAAGGTTAGCTTCAAAGATTTAAGCGATAAAAATGAAGGCCTAAATCATGCCTCCTGAACTACCTTACCTAGGATTTTGCCTCAAGTTTTTCCCAGTCAAGTTCTAGATTCCTCAAATTTGTCATGAACCTATTTTTGAATAATCGGCGTCAAATTGTTCGAATAATTATACAGTGAGTCTAAGCTATCGTGCAATTTTAGGATCAAAATAATTTTTACCTAATCAACAGGCCAAGCACACAAAACACACATGAATGACATCACCCCCGACCTCGATATACAATCAGGGGATAATTTTCATCATCGGGACATGGCCTAGATGAACTCAACAACTCAACACGCAAATACTACTTCATACATAAACATCTCTACACTAAATCTAAACACTAACATACATACACTAAACTAAGCATTACACATGCACAAACACAAAAATTAAAATAAAACTTAACTATATGTTAAAGTCTACAATATACATCAAAACATCTACAAAGCATAACTAAGTATACATAAAACATCCAATATAATACATCAAAATTTTATTCATCATTTTCTAACAAAAACAAAATTGGATGAGCATCTCCCCAAACTGAAAATAGGTAGTGTCCACACTGACTGAGCAGCGAACCCAATAGTAGTATATAGCAATCATGAGAAAAAATGGGTTCTAAACACATACTTAGGAGATGAGACGTATAAGTCTCACATCTTGCCACCCACCTGTAGGAATGTCATTGCCACCACGGTCTCACCGAAAATTATTATGTGGTGGTTACAATTGGTGCAGTTGAAATTGCGGCATTGGCGGATAAGCGCTCATGTCGATTCCGAGGAGTGCGGCAAAGAGCCGTTGGACTTGATCTTGCTGGCATGTATGTTGATCTAGGAACATACAGAGCTCGATATTTTGGAGATCCAAATTATACTGCCCTTGGCGAAGAACGACGTTATCCAGCCGGATCATCTGGAGCTCCTGGTACAAACTGTCCAATGTGATCGTGGATCGACCTGGAGCCATTAGAACTGGGGCCTCAGACGGCCCCACATCTTCCTTTTCTTCAGGCCCTTCATCTTCTTCTACTTCAATATCCCCTGGCCTTTGCGTTCTGTCTTTCTATATTTGAGTAATCATGGCTAGATTGAGTGAAGCGATAGGGGGCAAAGGCTATCTCGGCTATTGATACACTGGTCCATCTGAATAGGTCGGTTAATAGTGATAGAAATGGAAGGCCGACCTTTGTTATTTAAATAACATGAAGAATAGAGGAGTAGATCAAGAACCTGACATTTAGCGACTTGCCCGTCTGAATGGAATATAGTGTCATCGCTCGTTCTTTGGAGACGTCTGATAAGTGAGACATCAGGAGAAGGCTGCGACAAATAAAATGATGCCAGATTTTTGGGATCGGATTCAGGAACTTAGTCGGGAAAGTGGCTACATCCGACCTTGTGTGAGTCCATTGGACATTGCCTAAAGTAATGGCACGGATTACCGTTTCCATGCTTGGAGCGTAACCCCCGTACGGTTCGTTAGTTGGTGCCGGCGCCGCCAATCCCAAAATTTCATTAATTCGCTTGGGGTGGTGATTTGCAAAAACCTTCCCAATCGCGGCTTCGTATAACATCCTTAAATTTCATCGGGAGACTTTCCAATTTCCCAAAACCTCGTTGTCAAATGCATGTCCGCTTATGTTCAAAACAGTGAAAATGCTCCTTGGCCTATTTTGAAACAAACCGTGTGGAATCATAGTCAGAGGCGGGACCCCCGGCTAGAGAACTCGAACCTTCTCCCATCGGTATTTTTGATGCGGCCCACTTAGTCATGGTTCCTATCAATCACAATCACAAAATACGGCAACCCAATCACATAAAAACAACGCAAAACAATCCCCCGAATCAAAACCATCAAGAACACGACACAATCGCAATACGCACACACCAATCGCAATGGTTTCAACAAAATTTCAACAATGTAGCATGTAATTTTGTATCACACAACATAATAATCCATAGAAATCATGTTCATCACCAAAAATCAAACCGAAATCCCAAAGTGATAAAGAAAATCACAAAAATGGGGTTTAAGGGTTTAGGGCACAATACAAATTTAACCATTCTTGATATGTATATGCAAATCAACCAAATATTTCAACCTATATATGAAATTTAGGATCAAAAGTACTTACTTGTTGAAACAATTTGGTCCAACCGATTGAAAAATAGAGAAATCCCTTATTTTGTTCCTCAAACCCTAAGATTCGAAAATGGGGTTGAAAATTTATTTTTGATGGATGATTTGTGGTGAAAATCATAAATTTTGAAAATGAAAGGATGGATTTGAGGGTTGAAAATGGTTTGGGATGATGAAAATTGAGAGATTTGGGGTTTTAGGGGTGGTTGTGGCGGTTTAAAATGAACGATTTCCTATTTATTCGAACAGAGGCTTCACCGCTGCGGCGGTGGAGAACATTTTTAAAACTAACATCCTGAAGTTTTACCGCCGAGGTGGTGAGGTCACTGCCTCGGTAGTGGAGAATTTGGTTTAAAATCTCTCTCCCCAGTATTTTCACCGACACGGCGGTGAGCTGCCTGCTGGATTTTCATGTTTTATTCAAGTTTTCTCAACAAGGATCCACACCACACACTTCCACTTCGCTAGTTCAACGATTTTAAGTATGAAACATATCGCCGAGTATCCACACTCCTCAATTCATCCCTAAACAAGCTCCGAGACCATTCCAGCCTCTAAAAAGTAAATAATAGCAAAAGTTGGGCAAGATCATACCCTCGATTTCATATAAAAAAGTGCTTGATTTACCGTCCCCAGCTGGACTTAGTGAATTCCAAGATCAGTCGTTAATGAGGGAGATACTCTCCACAACTCGCTCTTCGTTTTCGAAGTAATGTTTGATTTGCTCCCCATTGACTCGAAAAATTCGTCCGTATCGCTTTCCAATTCGACGGAGCCGAATGGAAATACATGCTTGATCCGGAACGGTTCGAACCATCGAGATTTCAATTTTTTGAGAAAGAGCCTTGGCCGTGAATTGAACAACAAAACTTGTTGACCTGGGCCAAACTCTTTCCTTTCTATGTTATTGTCATGCCACCTCTTCATCTTGTCTTTGTAGAGCTTGGCATTTTTATACACTTCGTTATGGAATTCCTCTATTTTATTGAGTTATAGGAGACGTTCACTTGAAACTTTTAGATCGAAGTTCAATTTCTTTATCGCCTAAAAGGCGCGGTGCTCCAACTCGACTGGCAAGTGACATGCTTTTCCAAACACCAACCGATACGGAGACATGTCAATCTATGTCTTAAAAGTCATGCGATATGCCCACAATGCATCATCCAACTTCACCGCCCAATCCTTGTGATTAGAATGAACTATTTTCTCCAAAATTTCCTTGATCTCCCTATTTGACACTTCGGCTTGGCCGTTTGTCTGCGGATGGTACGACAACACCACCTTATGCCTCACCTCATACTTTGTCAACAAAGTATTGAACATTTTGTTACAAAAGTGGGTTCCTTCATCACTAATTATGGCCCGAGGTATCTCGAACCGCGTTATGATATTTCTCTGAAGGAACTTAAAAACCACTTTGGCATCATTGGAAGGCGTCGCCACAGCTTCAACCCACTTAGACGCGTAGTCTACTGCCAGTAGAATATACTCCTGACCGAATGATGACAAAAACGGTCCCATGAAGTCTATATCCCATACATCAAACAACTGTAATTCAAGAACATACGTCAGTGACAATTCATGCCTTCTTGAAATATGACCTACCCATTAGCATCGATTGCAAGTTTTCACAAAAAGTATAAGCATCTCTAAACAATGATGGCCAGTAAAAACCTGACTGAAGCACTTTTGTGGCCGTCCGAGTCGCTCCAAAGTAACCACCACAAAATGATGAATGGCAGTGATAAAGAATACTTGCCATCTCTTCCTCCGAAACACATCACCAGATCACCTGATCAGCACACTTCTTGAATAGCAACAGCTCGTCCCACATATAGTGCATTGAATACTTCCATAATATAGGACTCATCATCGATGTCCTCTTGCACCAGCCGTGACAAATGATCAGCAACAACGTTTTTTCTTCTTTTCTTGTCTCTTATCTCCGCATCAAACTTTTGCAATGAGAGAATCCACCTGATTAGATGTGGCTTGGAGTCTTTCTCGGCGAATAAGTACCGGATGGCCGCGTGATCTGTATAGATGATCACTTTGGATCTTATAATGTAGGACTGGAACTTATCTCATGCAAAAATAACTGCCAACATCTCTTTCTCGGTTGTAGTATAATTCTCATGTACATCGTTCAAAGTCTTGCTTGCATAATAAATAGATCGGAAGATCTTCTCCTTGCATTGGCCTAAAACCACTCCAACTGCATAGTCGCTAGCATTGCACATTATTTCAAATGGCACGTTCCAATCCGAAGTAACTACTATAGAAGCCGTGATCAACTTTTCCTTCATTGCATTAAAAGCTTTCGAACAAGATTCGTCAAATTCAAATGGGGCTTCCTTCTCGAGTAAGTGACACAACAGCTTCACCGTCTTTGAAAAGTCTTTAATAAAGCATCGGTAGAAGCCGACATATCCCAAGAAACTACGGACTCCCTTCACATTTATCGAAGGTGGAAGTTTTTCAATTATTTTAATCTTGGCTTGGTCTACCTTGAGCCCCTTCGAAGAGACCCGATGACCTAAGACTATTCCTTCTTTAACCATAAAATGACACTTCTCCCAGTCGAGAACCAAGTGTTTCTATTCACAACGATCGAGAACAAGCACCAAGTTATACAAGCAATGATCAAAGGACGAACCAAAAACTGAAAAGTCATCCATAAAAACCTCCATAATGTATTCCACCATATCTGAGAATAGTGCCATCATACACCGTTAGAATATGGTCGGTGTATTACATAGAGCAAACGACATACATCGATAGGAAAACGTTTTATACAGGCATGTAAAGGTAGTATTCTCTTGGTCTTTTGGTGCTATGGCTACTTGATTATACCCTGAGTAGCCATCAAGAAAACAATAATGATCATAGCCGGCAAGACGATTAAGTATTTGATTAATGAATGGAAGCGAAAAATGATCTTTCCTTGTTGTCTTGTTTAATCTTCGATAATCAATACACACTCGCCATCCAGTGATGGTTCATGTCAGAATAAGATCATTCTTCTCATTTTTCACAACCGTTATGCCGTCTTTCTTTAGCATCACCTACACCGGACTAACCCACTCGCTATCGGACATAGCAAAAATAATCCCAGTGTTCAAGAGCTTCAATACCTCTGCTCTAACGACTTCTTTCATTACTGGATTTAGCCTTTGTTGATGCTCAATGGAAAGTTTAAACAAATCCTCCATTAAGATCTTGTGTATGCATATTGTTGGGCTAATTCTTTTAATGTAAAAAATAGACCACGTAAAGGCGGATCTATGCCATTTCAAAAATTTTAATAACTTGTACTCTTTCTCTTTCGTCAGGGATGATGAGATTATCACCGGATTGGTTAAATTCTCTCCCAAAAAAGTATACCGGAGGTGATCCGATAATTGCTTAAGTATTAATCCACCGTGAGGCAGATTGGATAGTTCGGGAGAATTAACTTCTTCTTCAATCGTATCCACATGAGTCAGATCCTCTACGTCTTTAGATTGAGCCTCCATAGCAAGCACGTAGTCCATTACACCAACTTTCGTGGTTGAGCCCTCCTCACCAAAATTTCCCATAGATAAGGAATTTGTGAGTATATACTCCAATGGATCCATATCCATATTTTCATGAAAGAATTCCCTTACACACGAGTCAACAACATCTACTCGGTTGCATTTAGGACATTCATCTAGAAAGTTCATAGTTTTGAAAATGTTGAACTTTACCTCATCTTCGTTTACTCACAACATCAAATTACCATTATGCACATCAATTAAAGCCTTTCCTATTGCAAGAAAAGGCCTTCCAAGGATGATTGGAATCTCCTTATCCTCCTCTCGACAAAGTCCACTGGGAAGATGAACTTGTCTACCTTCACCAAGACATCCTCAATAATTCCTTTCGAATAGGTCAGCGATCGGTCCGCTATTTGAAGAAAAATTGTGGTTGGCTTTGCATTATTGAATCCCAACTTTTGGTAGATAGAAGATGGCATCAGGTTGATAGCAGCACCAAGATCACATAATGCTATGTCAAAATAAGATTTTTTGATAGTACACGGAATCGTGAAACTACCGAGATCTTTCAGCTTTTCAAGCAATTTCCTTTGCAGTATAGCACTACATTCCTCCGTCATTTTTACCGTCTCGTATTCCTCCAACTTTTTTTTCTTCGTCATTATGTCTTTCAAGAACTTGCCATAGTTGGGCATTTGTTATAACGCATCCGCAAAAGGTATGTTGATCTGTATTTTCTTAAAGATGTCAAGAAACTTTGCAAATTGATGGTCCAACTTCTTTTTTTGGATTCGTTGCGGATAAGGCAAAGGTGTAGTTAGAATCGATGGATTGTCCAAGAATGTAATTCTCCCCAGAATCACCCTTTTATCTCATCTCTTCTCTTCCACTTTCTCTTTTTTATTCTTCTCATTTTTCTCCTCCATCTTGTCTTCATTCTTCTCCTCCTTTCTCTCATCAACTTCTTTTTCAACTTCTTCCTCCATATGTCTCTTTAGTTTATTATGGTCAACATCTCGGCTTACTTCTGGATCTTCTTCCATCAGTTTACTTGCTTCAACCTCTTTTTTGCTTCTTAACGTAACATCCTTGCATTCCCTCGGGTTAGTTTCCGTGTTGCTAGGAAACTTCCCCTTGGTCTTCTTTTGGATCGTACTTGTAAGTTGCTCGATCTGAGTCTCCAATGATTTTACAGTAGCATTTGTGTTTGTACATATGGTCTCAATCGAGTCAAGCCTCGTCTCATGCTTGTTAAGCCTGTTGTGCGTCTCACGTAATATTGTTTGCGTTTTTTTCATGAAAACCCCCATCATTTCTTCCAAGTTTGGCTTTTGATTTTGAATAGGAGGTTGTTTCATTTGGCAATTTTGTTGCATAGGATAACCTTGAGCTTGTGTTTCATAACTGGGAGGTGGTCGTAACGTGTTCTGATTGTTCACATATAAAAAAAATTCATGATTACGAAGTCCCGGATGACAGTGAGCAGGAATATTAGCGGTGGGCTTGAAAGTATAAGCCCGATTGTTGACGAAATGACATTCTTCGAACTCACTATCCACTCCTGGTTAAGAACGGTTTGCAACGTTCTCCACTTCATGACTGGATGAAGCATCCTTAATAGAAAAGGCAACCAATTGTTTTGAGAGTTTTGACACTTGGGCTAATAAGGTAGCAAGATGATCGGCTTCGTGAATTCAAGCTATCTTTCATCCCGTATTCCTCTCGTTTGGCCATTGGTAATTATTGGCCGTCATTTTCTCCAGTAACGCATTTACTTCAGCAGGTGTTTTTTTACCACAATGATCCTCCCGAGACGATATCAACTATGGTTCTTGTTTGGTCATCTAACTCATTGTAGAAGAGTTGGGTTTGAAACTAATATTGATACCCGTGTTGGGGGCACCGACGCAATAGATCCTTAAACCTTTCCCACACTTCAAATAGTGGCTCGAAGTCTCTCTGGCAAAATTAAGTTATTTCACATCTGAGTTAAGAAGTCTTCGAAGGCGGGAAAAACTCAGTAAGAGCAAGGTCCTCTCAAGTGTTGATACTTCCCAATTGGATCGATTGGAACCAACACTGTGCTCGATTACGAAGTGAGAATGAAAATAACCTCAACTGAATTATATCTTCAGCAACACCGTTGATTTTAACTGTATCACATATCTCTAGAAATGTAGCAAGATGGACATTGGGGTCCTCGTGCAGATTCCTACCATATTGGTTTTGTTGCACTATATTGATCAGTGCGGGTTTCAACTTGAAGTTGTTGGCTTGAATCGGCTGCCTCTGAATTCCTGAGTAGTTATCGAACATAACAGGTCGATAGTAGTCCCTAAGGACCTTTTGTGGAGCTTCAGGTTCCAGAGGCTGCTGCGGTAGTGCCTGCGGTATCGGCAGTTGTTGAGGCATGTTTGGCATATAGTCGTCTCTACTGTCAGCCATAGCTTGAGCTTGGCTTCTTCTCTCTCTCCTTATCCTTCTCAAGGTACGCTCGATCTCGGGATCAAGAGTAAAGAATTCCAAGCTTTTATTACGTCACATGTACTGCTCAATTACAACAAATGAAACAAATTAAAAAAGGATTTGAAAGAAAATAAAACAAAAGAATTGTTAAGATTAATATTCAACCACTTGGTCACAATATCAACCAAATCAAAATACCGTGTCCTCGGCAACGGCGCAGAAAATTTGGACGCGTTTTTTTTTTTTTTTTTTTCACGTCTTGATTTAACTCGCAAGTGCGCGAGATCAAGTTTTAATATAGTGGATCTTTCGATCAGATATTGTCCACATGGAAATGTGTTTGATTAGTTGAATACCATAATTTGCATAGTCTTATATTATCTCGACAATTCAAGAATTGTTTGAAGTTGAATATTTAAAAACTAAGTTAAACTAACAACTACTGGGTTAATTCTAATTAAGTGGATTACCTAGGAATTAATTCCATTCACTTAATACATGTTTGACTTCATTTAGTTAACAATAACGGTGTTCATCCTATCCGACAATCTAGGTATCTCAAACTCGCTCATTACCTCTCCCGAGTGTAAAATGAGCGATTATGTGACTTCGCATTAACACTGAAGTCCCCCTCTAGCGTTTTATATAACACATAGTCACATGAGTGTTGACCCAACCTCAAGGATTGCACACTTCCTAACGCCCTCCCGAGTCGTTAGATCGTCGTAATGTGTTTAACCTTAGTCCGAATCTGGGGTTACCTCTCCCGAGTGTCAAATCCTGTATTCTCAAAACTAACCCTAATACCTTAACAAGTATATTAAATTGTAAAAAAATGGTAAACACAATCAAATTTAGACAAACAACTGTTAAAGTAACATATATTCAACCAAACATGTATTTACATGAGTTACATCAATCCCTAGATAATATTTATCTAGCCTACCATGATCTTAACCATACAAATATTAAAACAAAAGAGATTTATCATCATTTTATATGAAAAGTTAAGTTACAAATATAGAAAGAAAGGAAGAACGATCAAATCTTAGAGTAGAGTGATCTACTGTCGCCGAAGATCGATCCGGAATTGTTTCATGTTCTTCAAATGTTGAATCTCCTCTTTGAGATTTCAAGAATAGTTTAAGATCAAGTCTCTAATGTGTGGAACATCCTTGACAAAAATGGGAGAACAAGGGGTTAAATACAAGTCTTCAAAATATCTAGAAAATAGATATTTTTCTGCACAGAGTGACCGCTGCGGTAATGAGTAAGTCGGTTATCTTCACCACTGCGACGGTGAACCAAACCGTAAGCTCTCTGGGTTTTCACCGCCACAACAGTGAATAACTGTTGTGGCGGTGAGACTGGTGCAATTCTCCCTGCATCTCCACCGCCTCAACCGCCGCGGCAGAGGGGTTTACTGTCCTAAAACCTTGTTTCTTTCATCGTTTCTTCACCGTTTTCCCACCGTTTTTCTTGTTTATCACACGATTACGTCCCTACACCTGATTTACATAAAAACAAACAAAAATACAATAAAATATTAATAAAACACTTGAAAACTACCAAATTCGGCTTAGAAGTAGATAGGTATTTTCAACCTATCAACAGTCTATGCACCGACCACTATTGTTTGTAGGTGAAAATTATTCTTTCTGGAAAGACAGAACAATAGCCTTCCTTCAGGCTACAAATTACGATGTATGGCTAATAATCGAGGATGGTCCGTTTGTTCCAATGGAAAACTGAGACGAGAAGAAGAAAGAACAACTAACTGCTTTTGATAAGCAGAACTCTCTATAAACTCTCAGGCTATTAACATTCTATTTTGCTCGTTAGAGCTAATGAATATTCTAGAGTTTCAGGTTGTAAATCTGCAAAGGAGATGTGGGACAAGTTACAAGTTACCTACGAAGGGACAAGTCAAGTGAAACAATCGAAAATCAACTCTCTTATGAGGAAATTAGAATTGCTCAGAATGTAAAAAACTGAATCGATTCATAAGATGTATACTCACTTCAACAACATTTGCAATCACTTGAGTCAACTCGAAAAGCCATACTCTATGGAGGATAGAGTTCGAAAGGTTCTAAGATCTTTAACAAAAGTATGAGAGTCAAATGTGACGGCAATTGAGGAAGCTAAGGATCTTGGCAAATATGAAATTGATGATCTCATAGGTAACTTGATGACTCATGAAATGGTGATTAAAGGATATGAGGATGACACCGCAAATAGCAAGAGGAAATCCTCAGGGCTAAAAGCTCAGAAAATTGAAGAAGATGATGACAATGATGATGAAAGTCTTGATAGTAAGCAAGAGAAAGATGTAGCGCTTCTCACAAAGAATTTTAGAAGAATGACTTAGCGTACATTTCACGGGAGAAGAAACCTCAACATGACTAAAGTAAAATGTTACAACTGTCACAAGACCAATCACTTTCAAAATGATTGTCCCGAACCGAAGAAGGATGAAGAAAATGAAAAGAAGAAGAAAGAAAAGAAGAAAGCAAAGAAGAGTAAGAAAAAATCCATGAAGGCTACTTCGGATGATACTGAATCAAGTAGCTCCAAAAAATCAGATAGTGAAGATATGTCCATGTTTGCATTGATGGCCACTGGTGGTAAGGTAACTAAATGTTCAAGTTCTTGTCCTTTAAATTTTTATGAATTATTTGATATTTATCAAGAACTTTCTCATGATTATAAAAACCAGTGTTCTAAAATAAATGTCCCTCAAAGTACAATTAATACATTAAACAAGCAAGTGATGGACTACAAATCTGAAAACAATGAATTGAAATCCAAGTTAACGGATTTGCATTCAATTATTCTCAAATTCACCGGCAGTGAAAATAACTTGAAAATACTTTTGGGAAGTTCACGTGGAATTTTTGATAAAGCCGGTATTGGATTTCAAAAATATCTTAGACAAAAACGTTTTCACAAATTATTTTATGAAATCAAGGATCTTGTTAGATGTTTTAAATGTAATGTTGTGGGGGCATACTATTTGTAGATGTTTTGCTAAAATATCTAACTGTAGACAAGTTTGGATTCCGAAAGAAACTAAAATTATCCCGACTAACAAGATGGGACTCACTTAGACTGGGTACCTCTTAGGAACCATTTGAGGTGCTCCTTGCAGGTTATTCTAAAAGTTTCAATAAGTAAAGACAAACTGTTTCTGGACAGTGGTTGTTCTCGACACATGACAAGAGACAAAGAAAAATTTACATCTTTGACACCTAAGGATGGAGGTCATGTGACTTTTGGAGACAACGCAAAGGGTAAAATTATCAGTATAGGTAATATCGGTAATGGTACTATTATTATTAAAGATGTGTTATTAGTTGATGGACTTAAATATAATTTGCTTAGTATTAGTCAACTATGTGACAAAAGATATAACGTTATATTTGATCATGATAAGTGCATTATTAAGAATAGTCATGATAATAGTATCTTGTTAGTTGCATCATGTTTTGAGAATGTTTATACTTGCTCATTTGATGATTTATATTCTCAACATTTATCTTGTTTGAATGCTTTGTCTGAAAATAGTTAGTTATGGCATAAAAGACTTAGACATGCTAGTATGGAGTTAATCTCTAATTTATCTAAGAAGAGTCTCGTACGTGGCTTACCTGATTTGAAATTTGTGAAAGATAAAGTATGTGATGTATATCAATTAGGCAAACATGCTAGATCATCATTTAAAAAAAAGATGCACACGTCCACGTCTAGATGTCTTGAATTGTTGCATCTTGATTTGTTTGGTCTAAACTCTGTTGCTAGTTTTGGTGGTAAGTTTTATGCTTTCATTATAGTTGATGATTATTCTAGATTTACCTGGGTATTTTTCCTTGCTAAGAAAATTGAGGTTGCTTCTGTTCTTGCTAAATTTTGTAAACGTGTTCAAAATGAGAAGCAATGTTCCATTATTAATATTCGAAGTGACAGAGGAAGAGAGTTTAAGAATGATGATATGGTAAGTTACTATGATGAGCATGGTTACGATGATAACTTTTATGCACCAAGATCACCACAACAAAATGGTGTAGTGAAAATGAAGAACATGACACTTCAAGAGATGGCCTGAACTATGCTTAATGAAAATAGCTTACCAACCTACTTCTGGGCTGAAGCAGTAAGTACAACTTGTCATGTGGTGAATCGGGTATTGATTCGTAGAGGGTTCAACAAAACCCCACATAAAATGTGGAATGGTAAGACTCCTAATATTTCCTATTTTAAAGTATTTGGATATAAGTGTTTTATTTTGAATGACAAGGATAATCTTGGTAAATTTGATGCTAAATCTGATTATAAAAATTTTCTTAGATATGCTACTAACAGTAAAGATTATAGAGTTTATAATAAACGCACGTTAGTAGTAGAAGAAACTATGCATATTGTTTTTGAGGAAGCTGATCCATTCTTGTCGAGAAAGGTTTTGTATGATGATAATGTAGGTATTTCAAATAATCAAAACCAAGGTGATAATTTACCTAAGGAGTCCCAACATGAGGAGGACCTAAGAAAAAGGATTCGACTTTACCACGAACTATAAAGACAGTATCGGGACATTTGGTAAAATAAATCATCGATAATTTTGAAAGAGGTGTAAGTACTCGTTCTTCTCTTATGAATATAATTAATCTTGCCTTCTTATCTCAAATTGAGCCTAAAAATATAGATGAGGCGTTAACTGATGAATCTTGGATTTCCACAATGCAAGATGAATTAATTCAATTTGAGTGGAACAAAGTATGGTGTCTTATTCTAAGACCGGATTTTCATCCAATTATTGGTACTAAATGGGTTTTTAGAAATAAAAAAGATGATGAATCTGACATGGTAATTAGAAACAAAGCAAGATTAGTGGCACAAGGTTATAATCAAGAGGAAGGAATTGATTATGATGAAACCTATGCTCTTGTTGCTATACTAGAAGTAATTAGAATGCTACTCGCTTTTGCATGTTCACATAATTTTAAGTTATATCAAATGGATATTAAGAGTGCATTTCTATGGCTTTCTAGCAGAAGAAGTTTATGTGGAACAACCCCCGAGATTTGAAAGTCATAAATTTCCCGATCACGTATTTAAACTTCCCAAGACTTTATATGGGCTCAAACAAGCTCCTAGAGCTTGGTATGAGAGACTTAGCCGATATTTGATCGAAAACGGTTTTCGAATGGGTATTTGTGATATAACACTGTTTGTGAAACAAATTGATTCTAATATACTATTAGTACAAGTGTATGTTGATGATATTATTTTTGGATTTACTAATGAGGATCTTTGCCAAAAGTTTGCTAAGATAATGTAGGTCGAATTTGAAATGAGCATGATAGGAGAGTTGAATTTCTTTCTTGGATTACAAATTAAGCAAACCAAAGAAGGGATATTTATAAACCAAGCTAAATACACAAATGAGTTGTTAAAGAAATATGGCTTAGATAGCGCTAAAGAGTACAAAACTCCTATGACAACGACTATGAAGATAGACAAAGACGATATGGGCAAAAGTGTTAATAAAAAAATGTATCGAGGTATGATTGGTAGTCTGTTGTATTTAACTCTTAGTAGACCTGGCATTATGTATAGTGTTTGTCTTTGTACTAGATTTCAATCTTGTCCTAAAGAATCGTATTTGACTGCGGTTAAGTAAAAAAATTTTTATACTTAAAGGGGACGACTGACCTAGGATTATGGTATCTGAGGAGGAGTGATTTTAAATTGATAAGTTACTCCGACGCTGATTTTTCTGGTTGCAAAGTTGAGCGAAAAAAGTACAAGTGAGTCATATCATTTGTTAAGACATGCATTGGTTTCTTGGTCAAGCAATAAACAAAATTTGATAGCTTTATCCACTACTGAGGCTGAGTGTATGGAAGCTAGAAACTGTTGTGCTCAAATTTTATATATTAAGCAACAATTAAATGACTTTGGAATTTGCATGGAGGAGGTCCCGATTTATTGTGATAATAAAAGTGCTATTTGTTTAAGTAAGAATTCTACACAGTACTCACGAACTAAGCACATAGAGATTAGACATAACTTTATTCATGATCACATTCAGAAAAGGGACATTGTTATTGAGTATATTGATACCTCCGACCAGCTTGCTGATATTTTTACCAAACCACTAGCGAAAGACCAGTTTGTGAAAATCATTCGCGATTTGGGTATGGCTAAGCATAATGATGTTTTCCTAGAGTAGTGTTTCTTTGTGTTCCCCCTCCCCAATTTTTTTTTGAGATGACAAAGGGGGAGAATTAGTTAATGTTTTAATTGAATATCTTAAGGGGGGAGTTTATTATATTTTAAAATTTGGGCTTTGTTGAATATCTTATGATTATCTTCATTACTATACTTTAATGAGTTATAAAACTTGTCCTCGGATTCAGGGGGAGTGTGGTTACATTATTGTTTTGAAGAAAACATCAAAGTTAATTGTTATCATAAAAAATGGGAGATTGTTGATCCTAAGATTTTGATGGACAATTAAAGGTTGATTTTTTTTGTAGAACTAATGGTATAATTGAGTGTTTCAGTTTATTAGTTCCAATGATGAAGATATGATGGCAAGTAATGAATGGATGCTAAAAAATGATGAAGGATTAAGAGGTTGAAGAATTTGAAGAATTTAGGGAAAACAACTCAGGTTAAATTTCAACTCTTAATATCCCAATTAGGATCACACACGACACAAAATGCTTTTTATAAATATGTGCATTTTTTATAGAATCCTAATTAGTTAAATTATTTGCTCCTATGTAAAATTGAAAAAGAAATAAAGATAATTGACTAAAATTGAACTTAAGTATTTAGTGGAGCAAACTGAGAAAAGAAATAAGTTGAAAGGGCAAAAACGTCGATGAGAATAAATTCAAAACGAATTAAGGAGAGTTCCAGCATTGGTAAGTCGACAGGTAAGTCGACCGATGCATTGAATATGAAATTGTTGAATCTCTAGGTCGACAAGTAGGTCGACCTAAGCTTAAATGGTGAACTCTCTAAATCGATAAGTCAACAGGGAGGTCGACCTGTGACTAGAAATGAAACTCTCTGAATCTCTAGGTCAACAAATAGGTCGACCAATGGGCGATGGATTTTTGGCTTGGCTACATCCTGAATCGAGCGGTCAACCTGTGATCATTGGTCAGTCGACTTATGGCACTGTTTCAAGATTTTATGGAATTCCGGATTTTATTCTAATAATAGCCGTTACTAGCCGGTTTATGGTTAAGATTCACGAGATATATTAGGGATTTGTTGTTATTTGAGATATGAAACATATATTATGATCTTCCTATAGATATGATTAATTAAGTTTGAATATTTCTTAATTTGGTACATATAATTCTTTTTATCCTATTTAATTGTGATTGAGAAATATTTAGGGACTTAATTGAGAAGTTTAAAAGCCATAATTAAGTGATTTGAATCAGGATGAAGTTTTAATGATATAAGAGGTCTATAAGAGTAATTAAATGTCATAACAAATGCGAACTAGCCGTTGGAGAGTTTATTTTATTCCCTTTTATATAGACCTACGTTTTTCACATTTAAGAGAGACATCAAGAAAATTATACTGAGCTTCCTAAGAGTAATCATATTGATTGAGTTGTAAGATCTTTTTTTAGAGTTATTCTTGAGAATTATTTGCTATGGATTATTGCTACTACTAATCTGAAGCTTCATTGCTATCTCTAATCATTATTTTTTCGGTGGAATCTAGGTGAGATCTTTTCAAATTATTTTCTATTAATTGATTGCTTGATTATATTTGAAATTTGATCTTTGAAATTGTTTTTTGATTTTTTATTGAAAATATCTTTGAAACAATTTCTTGAAGAAATTTGATTACGTGCTCAATTACGTGCTACCCAATTTTTGTTTAAAATCAGATTTTGAATATCTCACTTTTCTATTACTAGTTTTGGGATATTAATTGAGTTCTAATTTATTTGGGGTGGTAGAAGATCCGAGTGAAAAAAATCACTTATCAATTTGTAATTGGTGAGTTGAGAGACAGATTGAATACTATTGTGAGTATTTAATCTAAGGGTAGCTGATTTCAGTCTCTTCTTGTAAAAAGATTGATGTATTAATTTTTCCTGGATTGAATTAATTTGTGAGCAATTTTGTAACGGTTCAATCCTTACTAGGTAAAAGAACATTTGGAGTGTTTGTGTGGTTTTGATTATTTAGCCTAAGATACAAAAAGAATTATGTTATTTTTTAACCTGTAAAAAGTAGAGGTTATTTCTAAGCCTATGAAAAGGAATTTGTAAAGGTTGATTCTGAGCCTGTAAAAAGAATCTTTGCGAGGGTTTGGTTCCTACCTTAAAGGAATCTTGAGTTTAGTGGGTACGATTCTCCGTGGAGCTTGGGGGACTGGATTAGCCAAGAGTAGCTTGGTGAACCAGTATAAATTTTTGGTGTATTGCTATTTTTCATTATTTATTTTTTATTATTTGGTGTATACCTAGTTGATATTATAATCCCGCTGTTATATAAAAATAATATTAAATTTAGGATTAAAATTAATTATTTTGATTTTTGAAGTATTTTCTCTGATAATTTTTTATCTACCCAATTAATCTTTTCTTGGGTAGCTCACTGGGCCAACAAACACCAAGTATATAAAATGTTCCGAGATGAGATCAAGATAGGTCTTCATTCATTCAAATTACTATTACAACCAAAGGATCTAAAGCCTGTTACAAAATGACCTTTTAAGGCAAAGAGGTAGGGACGCAAAAAAGAAAGAAAAAGTACAAGTTCTTGAAATTTTCCGAGAGTGAGTTTTTGGGGCAGAGATAGAGTTGCCTACTGAGTGGCGTTGAAGGGGCCAGTTTCACTTTCTCCTGCTTCGGGCTCACCCTGCCCGACCTCGGCCTCTTCCTGTTCGACCTCCGCGTTGCCCTGGCCAACATTAGCCTCGCCCTACCCAGCCTTGGCATTCTCCTGCTCGGGTCTATTTTCTCCTTTGGAGTTGGAATAGTCCATGT
The DNA here is from genome assembly GCA_016647705.1 of Eucommia ulmoides. Classification (NCBI taxonomy): domain Eukaryota; kingdom Viridiplantae; phylum Streptophyta; class Magnoliopsida; order Garryales; family Eucommiaceae; genus Eucommia; species Eucommia ulmoides. The sequence goes on from CM028332.1 coordinate 55,679,851, forward strand.
TGATTTAGTCAGCTAGAAAACTCGGATACTGGCGGCGCAAATTATAGATAGTGTACCTGTGGCCATCGTTCACAATCTCCACGGCCAGATCCATCCTCATCTTCTCATAGTCTGGGGTGAGCTTCTATTCCACCATGGCCTCCTTCTTGGCCTTAGCAATTGTTGCATTTTGTTCCTACTCCATCTCCTGCGTCCTCTCTTACACGGTAATGAGGTCAGCCTCAAGTTTGCTGCAATGGGATTCGAGCTTCTTCTTCTTCTCACCAGATAACTTGGTCACCTCTATTCTGAAGCCACTCTCAATCCTCATCAGCTTCTTATTTTGATTATGAAATCTCTTCAGTTGGGCCACGTACTGCGTGCGGTCTTCCTTAAGGTATTTTTCTCTTTTCAGTGCCGAGTGAAGGCACGTAGACACGGAGGCAGCCCAGAAAAGCACCTGAATGGTAAATGTCAAAGGCTTAGCCAAAAATAAAGTGTAGAGGGGAATCAAAATAAATTTTGGTGCCGTGAAGAATCTTACCGACACAACATCCATCTATAGCACAGTGGTGATCTTTGCGTCTGACTCAGAGTCCACCTGCCCTTGGTCATGGGGTGGAGTGTTAAGGTGGATGTAGTCCGGCAACATCCCAGGGTGGTCCAGGATCCTCTGATCAAGGGGGAGGTATGTGTCTGAAACTGAGAAAGTTGTAAAAACAGGGACTTTACTTGGCTGAGGGGCATCAGAAGTTACCCTTCCCTCAGTGGGGACCTCTAATATGATCTTTTTAACTATGGCTTTCTCAGCCCCGACTTCCTCTACCCCTTTCTCTTTCTCCTGTCCTGGCTTTCTCCCATACCTCTTTTCTCAGGTGAGGACGGGGGAGCTTGCTCCGGCTGGGATGGTGTCTCTCTTTTCGCCGTAGCCTTCGTCACTGTCGATGCCTCTCTCCTCAGCTGCTCTCTCCTTATCATTCTTATCGGTTTTACCTCCAACCATCTTGAGGCCTCATATGGGGAACTCTGTGTATTAGTCGCCCCTCGTTCCTCAGGAGCTCTCCCCTGAGGAGCCCTTTCCTGGGGCTCTATTTCAATATCCTTCTTAGTGCTGCTTTATCCATCTCTGCCAAGGGAGTACCATGATAGTTAAACAAGGCAAAAAGGAAAAAGTGACAAAAAAATTTGAAGTATTTGGAAACTTCCGAGAAGGGGATAAATCTTACCGTTTTTAGTATTTAGGTCAATGTTCGGTATGGCAGGCCTGGGGCGATATAAAAATGGTGATCATACAGGGTCGACTCTAGCAGGTGATTGACGTTCTTAAACTCCATGTTGAGGATGATCTTCCTTTGTCGCTGAATCAATGGACTTGGTCGAACTCTCTTACCACTTACTTTTTCGGGAACTACAGACCAGAAAACATGGAAAGACAGTCAAGTTACCAAAAGATTACACAATCAAAAAATCATTCACAAGTGAATTTTTTCTCACCCACAATACCCTACTCCCTTGGAATGGGGTTGACTTTCTCCTCCGTTGGGCCAAATTCCCAACCAATTCCTCCAAAAAAAAAGAATTATGGCTTCTAGTTCTTGACAGAAGACTCCAGACCCGTAAGGAACTACTTTCTAGCTGCCACATAGCACCAACCCTTCCCGGATGGCATATACTTGGGAAGGAAAAGGGATTTGAAGAGATCGACAGAAGGCTTGATCCCCTCTTTTTTGCAAATGATGTATGTAGCCACAAAGACTCTCATATAGCTCAGAGCAAGCTGTGACGGACAAAACTGGTACTCTGCCCAAAGGGACTATATCCATGGATGGATCGGGAACCTCAGGACACCACGCAAATGCTCCATATATACCGTGATGAAACCCTAGAGGGAGCGCACACCCTCTCCCCAAAAAGGAAAAGACAGATCTCTACCCCCTCTGGGAAGGTGAAATTGCTCCAGGCCAAGCCAAGCTCCTCCATCGTCATTCTTGACCCAATCCTCCATATGAGGTTGTCTTGGGGAACAAGCTCACGGGCCTCCGTCACACCCCCCTCAGACTCAACCTCACTCGTCTAGCCCGAATTAACCTCGATGGAGGGGTCACTAGCAGGCCCAACACCATCACCCCTATCGTGACGACCAGAAGGCCCGATGCCACTTGAAGAACCTGCCCGTTCTTCTAGGTAGGGGGTAATGCCAATACCAGGTCAACCCACTGAAGCAAAAAAATGGTTAGGGCTCGTTTAGGGGTAGCAGACCCTGAATTTGTGCCCGACGTTGGGGCAGACCCTGAAGAAGACCCGACATAAACCGAGAAGAAGAAGTAGAAGACATGGCGAAAAGAAAATGGGTATATGCCGGGAAGGGAATGGTACTCCAGAAATTGCTCAAAGTGTAAAAATGAGCTTGGAGTAACGTTTTTATATAGGGGGACCTGTCCATCCGAACCATCGCGAAGGCGGATAATTTAAATTGCCTGGGTCAGTGAGCTGGCCAGAGCCATATGGACGCGTGTCCTCTTTCCATCAGTAGAGCAGGTAGCGCGTCAGGGGCATTGAAGAGGCGTAGACCTAATAGGACGTGCGCATGACATTCGCGAGCCATTCGCGGGCCCTTGACGAGCCGACTGTTATCACTATCTGGCTGATTGTTCCCATCTTGGAATGGCCCATTCCCCTTCTTGGAAAAAGGTCTGTTCCCTACGATACTCCTCTAAGGCCAAATAAAGTCCCGAACATCTCGTAATACTCCATAGAAGCGCTATAAATTCAGAAAAAACTCAGAGTAGAATCCCCCATGCTTCGAGATCCTTCTCAACACTAGGTCCTAGGGGGAAAATGATGAGTATAAAAATGGTCACTCGCACGCAGCCACTAAAAGATCGCCACTTGTCAACGACTCTTCAATAGGACTCGTTCCTACCAATGACTAAGTATGAAAATTATACCGGCAAGAGGCACATCTCAGCCCATGCCTGTCATTCCAAGACCTCACCAGCAACCCTCTCCGGAAATAACAGGTCAGCCATCTCGAGATGGAAAAATCTCATCCCGTCTTAGCACAATTCTCTACACTCTCTGTGTCCATCTCGAAAATCAACTTCACAAGCTCCTCAGCAAAACGTCCCCTTCCCATCTCCGGCTATCTAGGCTAACTGTTATCACTCTCTAGTTGACTGTTCCCATCTTGGAACGACCTATTCCCCTTCTCGAAAAAAGGTCTGTTCCCCAAGATACGCCTCTAAAGCCAAATAAAGTCCCGAACATCTCAGAATACTCCATAGAAGTGCCATAATTTTGGAAAAAAACTCATAGTAGAGTTCCCAGTGCTATGAGATCCTTCTCAACACTAGGTCTTGGGAGAAAAATGATAAGTGTAAAAATGGTCACTCCCACGCAGCCACTGAAAGACCGCCACATGTCAACGACTCTTCAATAGGACCCATTTCTACCAGCGACTGAGTATGAAGATTGTGTCGGCCAGAGGCACATCTCAACCCATGCCTGCCATTCCAAGACCTCACCAGCAATGCTCTCTGGAAATAGTAGGCTAGCCGTCGTCGGGATAGGAAAATCTCTTTCCCTCTCAGCACGATTCTCTAAATTGTCTCTGCCAATCTCGGAAATCAATTCCACAAGCTCTTCAGCAAAATGCCCCCTTCCCGTATCCGACTATCCTGGAAGGGCAGATGATGGAACTCCTCATCTCATGGGCAGCAGGAAGAGTCATTCTCAGATCATGGGCTAGGTCACTTCTCCACTTGCTGATATTCTCTACCATGGTCCTCAACAAAAGGGCCAAAAAGCCTAGGCTTGCAAAATTAAGCTCTCAACTCGCCTTCTCATTGGCCATGCGCCAAGATGGAACGTTAATCCTTACTTAAGCCCCTAAACTAATCAATTCATTGCCTATATAAAGGAGGGCATACCAATTCCCAAAGGTATACCAAATTTACTCACCCTTCTTGGTAGCATATTTTTATATCTTCTCCCTAAGCGCTGATTCTCACGTCGGAGGAGACACACCAGGTCCATCCCAGTAAGTATTTTCTACAGGTGACAGGTAGCTTCCTGTTCCAGCTCGGACCTATCCCATCTCGGATCCATTCCTTCTCAAACCAAGACTCTCCACGGATCAGAGGACTCCTAGGTTGTTTCACCACTCGGAATCCATCCCAGATTACTCCAGCCCCGCCCATCCCAGGTCGGATGAGCTAATCCAGGACCTCTCTATCCCCATCCCAGCGCAGAAGAATATATCTACCAACACTGACCAGACCATACCGTTGGGGTCATCCAAGATTCGACATCAACAAGTTTATCCTTAATTAAATTTAATTAAATGGATTGATTCATATTCAATAATGACTCCAACGCTTAACTTGAGTTCATATAAGTCACAGTGTAATTATTTTTGGTTTTAGGTTGGACATGTAATTTTTTCGATAGAAACAAGAATAATTTTGATCTTACCAATAATACCATTGTTTGATTTTCCTATTTTTTTATTGTATTGATTTGTATTACTGAGATGAGTACTTCTTAGTTATTTTAACCTTGATATTTAATATTCCACTAGTTTTAGACCCGCATGTTATGCAGGTTTAGAAAAAAAAAAAAAATTCATTTAAACATTACACATGATCCACAACTGAACATTTAATTTTATATATAATATATTTTATGAAAGTATAACAAAAATAAATTTTAATATCGAGAAATAAAAATAAAATTATAACCTATAAAATAATTAATACCAACCTCTAAGATTATTAATGTTCTCATTCATATTTATTTTTGAAAAATAGTAAATCAATAATTAAATAAGCTCCTCGAGTTTTTTTTTTTTTTTCAAATTTTTAACTTTTTTTTTTTTTTTTTCAAATAATAGTTTTAAAATAATCTAATAAGTCAATTTTATGTTGTTCAATAGTTTCCATTATTTGATTAAAAATTGTTAGCATACTCTTTGGAGCACTTGATATTGAATAAATTTTAGGGCACTTATCAAGTAATCCCAAAAAGATATCAAAACTACAAATTAAACCCGCAGTTGTTTCTATGAACCGAGTAGTCCTTATGACATTTTCGTAACTAAAATGCCCTTATTTAATGCGTCGCTTCATAAACATCATGTAATTACCTCCCCCTTTAGCAAAATTAAATTAAGTAACATGCGAACAACTCTAGGTGAAACAAATTGTTTGTTTTAATCTCAATCCAAATGTGGAACAATAATTTTTTACATAACAATTATGTGCGATTAATTCTCTTTAAAATGAGATATCAATCACATTTTTTGGAGTTGCCTATCGTAATAAGTAAATGTTACATGTAACATTCATGTAACAACAACGTTATATGTAACATTACTATATTTTCATTTATATTTGCATGTTGAATGTGACATCCAATTCAACCAAAACAACACTATAATATACTTGTCGCATATGATTATAACCCCTCGTTCTTTGCGTGTGGAATGCAACAATATCGAGTTCTTTAACAAATAATTATAAATTAAAAAAAATCCCTAAAAACATGTATATATAAACATATATACAAAACCTAATAAAACGAAAAATGAAAATCCATTTCTTGAGAAACGGATTTCTGTTCTCTGTTTCAAAAAAAAAAAAAAAAAAACTGCAAAAAACGGATTTCTCTTATATGTTTATACGAGATTTTTTTTAAAAAAAATGACCGTTGAGAGAAACGGAAATGGGAAATCTGTTTCTCTTTGAGAAACAGATTTCCCATTTCCGTTTCTCGCGGAGAAATAGATGAAGAAGATGATAAAAAAATATACTATTAACCCTTTAAGTTTTAGAATAGTGTTAACATAAACCCTATTGAAATATTTAAGGATATAAATGTCATTTAACTCAAACTAATTGATTTACGTTTTCAGTTTTTTTTTTTTTTTTTTAATCATCTAGCTAGTACAAAACTTTTATTCATCTGTACAAAACTTTTATTCATCTCAATTTGGTAGCTAGCTCTATTTGAAAATAAAAATAATTATTTTCTTAAATTTTTATTTATCATTTGATGATAAAATAATTTTTTAGTGTTATTTTGTTTTTCAATTAAAATATTCAAATACTAATTGGAATGGTTAGAGTCATATACTTATAAAAGTAGTCGTCCGATATTGGCTCCTTGTCTCAAACTCACAGGGGTTTTAGGTTTTCCTTCTGGTTCGATGATGAAGTACAAAATATAACAAATAGTGATGCTGATTGGAATGCAAATTCCCCACAGCCTATATTAGCTAACATTGATGATACTTGCTCAACAAACAGCGAACTTGTGGAAGAGAAATTGAGTCATCATGACTTAGATTTTGACTTACCTCTTATGACACTTTCTAGATTGTCAAAGATTACCTAGAAATGATATTGGATTTGGATGGGGAAGAAGAAGAAACATAAAATGAACCTCTTCGAAAACAATACAATAGATTACACAACGGGGCTCCGAAAATTTCTTGTTCTAAATAGAACCCGGGGTTCATAACCCCGGGTTTGAGTTTTAAAAAATAAAAATAAAGCCTTGATGTTTCCCTATTCTTCACTATGTTGAAGTGTATACCTTTCATGGGAACAACATAATATTTAGAGTATTCATTAACATCATTTATTTGTAGATTTTTTAATTTTATTTTTAAGGTTAGCTTTTAAGCAATATAATAGATCCCAATTTGTGGTGGTTAGTAGATATTATTTTTAAAATTTTTATTAATGATTATCAATAATAAAAAAAAAAAAGTCACAATAAAAGAGGAAAGAACTTAAAATAATCGAGATAGACATCAAATTAAAATTAAACGTGATGATAAGTACAAATAGTAATCATAAAAAGAAAAAAATAAAACATTACATAAAATAGAAAATGCTACCCATCATTGAATTTTTCTAGTATCGATAACTACTTAGTTTTATCAAACCATTCATAGTGAATCTCTCTGTTTTCGTAATCAGACAGTTTTGGGTCATCGATGTATTTGGGATCAGTAAAGTACTTTAATGTTTTCTCGTTTGCATTTGGTGCATTGGTCTTCCGAATTTGGTGAAGTCTCTATTTGAAGCGAATTCATTTTTCCATTTGTTTTATTTCTTGTTTCAATGCGTGACAAATTTTGCCAATGCTATCTGGTTTGTTTTTTAAAATTTTAAAAGGCCGTAATTTCAGAATCTTGAGGTGGTACATATAAGATTGTTAGCGATATTTTAATCGCCTTGAATTACTTGTAAGTGCACGAGGTCAAGTTTTAATAGTATAGGAAATGGGGGGTTGTCGTATCCACATGGATTGGATTAAATTGTCGCTAAGTACCGCAATTAACGTAACCAAACTTTATTTAGGCGTTCTAATTTTAGGGTTTTTTTTTTCTAGAAATATAAAATTAAACCAAACTAATTAAACTAAAATACTAAGAATAATATTTATGGGAATAAATTATCTAGGGATTAACTTTGTTCACTTAAACGTATTTGATTCAATCTAGTTTACATTAACGATATTCAAACTATCCGACAATCTAGGTATCAAAACTCACTTACTACCTCTCCCGAGTATAAAGTAAATGAATATGCAATTCATGTCAATATTGATATCCCTATCTAGCATCTAAACGATTACATGAGTCTCGCTCCAACCTCACGGATTGTACATTTTCTAATAATCTCCTGAAACATTAGAACGTTGCGTTGTGTTTAAACCCTAGTTCGAATCCGAGGTTACTTCTCCCGAGTGTCAGACCCCGTATTCTCAAATCAACCAATATATCAGAACAAACATAAAATGGAAGTAAAAGAACGGTAAACACAATCAAATAAAGATGAACAACCTATAACGAAACAACGATTTACTCAAACATGTATATTAGTAAACTACATCAATCCCTAAATAATAAACGTTTAGCTCATGACCATAACCAAATATTCAACTATAAACAATCTATATATGATCAAAAAACCAAGAAGATTTAAGAAATAAAGAGAGAAACAAGGGAGAATAGTCGATATCTAAAGAATTAATGATTTCACGTCCGTAAAGTCTGCTCCGATCTTGTTCCCTCTTCTCTAAATGTGTTCTCCTCTTCTTGGTATGATCTTTGAGCTCCCAAAACTCCCCAAAAATGTGTTCATGGTGTAGGTAATGGGTGGATATTAAAAGAGACAAAAAATACCTAAAAATATCTTTACCAGGTGATGTCGGGTTGCTGCAGGGATGAAGGGCATCGCTGCAGCGATGGGAAGTCAGTAGGGCTTCTAACCTTTTATCGCTGAAGCGATGAGGGCCATTGTTGTAGCGATGGTTGGGCAGAAGGTCCATTGACCCTTCACCGCTACAACGATGAAGGCCATCACTATAGCGGTCAAGGGTCAGTGGCTCTTGATGTTGGCACTGTAGCGATGGGCTTCATTGTTGTAGCGGTGAGGCTGCAATTTTTATTTCTGGATCTTTTTCAAGTTTCTCCATTGAATTACTATCGATTTGTTCGATTTTCAACCGTTTTCGTCCCTACACCTGATTTACATAAAAACGAATATATATGATTTAAAATATTACAAAAACACTCAAAAACTATCAAATTCGGCTTGAAAATATATAGGTAAATTTAATCTATCAAAGATATTGTCCCATAAAAGTTCTTTTTTGTCATTAGCGTTGTCCATTGTAAATTCTTTGCCTCTTCACTATCCTTACCCCATTCGGTGTAGTTGTAACTCTCGTGGTAACGACGATTGACCCATTGAACATTTTATTTGAAAGAATCACCGTGTAGTAAGAAGGTTCGAATCCTCATGATGGGATTCAACCATGCGCCAAATAGATCTAGTTCTCGTTAAACACCAGTACAATCTGTAATAATATCCCACGGACCGCACACATCCTGGGGGTAACACAATCTCTCTCGGGCGTCATACTATAGTAATGGGCATCGCGGTTCGTCTTCGCTCCAATGTATGACCTTTGACCGGCGTATCTGAATTCCATACCACGTACCTATCTCATTTTGATACTTAATATAGTCCCTTGTCCTTGAACCCTCAACAGTGTAATGGATCTTCATTTTTCCTTGCCTTTGCCCTTACCCTTATAGTTTACAGACTCGCTTACCATTTGAACTGATTTTCTGAGTAATGAAAAATGGAGAAGAGAAATGAATGTGTGCGAATGATAATTCTAAATGTATAGAAGTATATATAGGCAATTTTTTGCACCTTCCTCATTTCCCGCCAACGGAATTCCCGCAAAAAAAAAAAAAAAAAATTCACTCTAAAAATATTTCCCTCATTTTTTTCCCGCCAAAGTATTTCCCACCATTTTGTTCCCCAATTTTCCGCTAATTTGTGGCTGATTTCCCATCTTAGTTTTTTTTATAAATAGGAACAACCTCAGTTCTCATAATTAGCAACGTACATTGTTGAAATCAATCTTTGTTTAGTAGAATCCACCTTATTTCATTTTATTCCCATAGATAATGAATAAAATTTACAAACAAGATTACGGTGAATGTTTTTTAATATATATATATATATATATATATATATATATATATATATATATATATATATATATATTTCTTTTTCATTTTCATTCATTCCTAATTTAACAATTGGTTTTTTTGCAGGCAAGTACTTTGTACATGTTAGTGGCTACATAACTGGTCAGCATGTCGCCGCATTAGGGGGGCTAATTAGAATGAGAATAGGCAGCTGGTATAGTGGTTTTGCAGGGAAAGAGTTGGTATACGGCGACACTTCACTGGAGCGTAAAAAAGATGCTAGCATACGAAGTATTCGCCAAGGTCTTTTAATGTTGAATCAAAAAATGTTCACAAATTTTATAGTAGTTGTGTTTGTAATGGACTATGTGTTTCTTTCTACGTATTGTCGTAGTATTGTAATCCTTTCTTATCGTATGTGTGTTTTTGGAATTTAAAGGAAGAAAAAAAGTATGTTATTTAGTAGAAGTAGCGTTATTATAATTTAACGTAGATACGATACATTAGACTAGAAAAGAAATACATAATTACACTGCAATCTAGCAATGCCAAAATATCATACATTACTCGCATCATCAGATATTTCAATATCTGACTGATATTCAGGTTCCTTTGAGCATCGCATGTAAATACGAGCTAAATTAACCAAACCTTCTTGGAGACGCTCACGTGCCGTCATTTAAAGCTCGTGTTGAAGAATTTGAATTTGCATTCGATTATTTTCTTCGCTGTAGCGATGCAACATCATCTGAAGATCATGTGGGGGTGTCTATTGGCATTATTCTGGCCAATTGACGTACTATTAGAATATTATATTGCCTGCCTCCATCGATGATAGTCTTTGCTTAGTTCACATAATAAGTGTATTCCTCCCGCAATCCAACGTGGAAAGTAACGAACTCTTGGATCTAAAGAGTATGAGAATTCGTCCTCTAAAACCCAATGGCGTCCCATTGAACAATATAGATCTAGCATTGTGTACATCGCAATCGATTGGAATGTTGTTGTAGATTGATATAATGTTATGCATATATACTAGCGTTGTTGGTGTATAAAAATGGTAAACACCTCGAGCATGGTCCAGACGGATGACAGGTGGATCCTCTTGCTGAGGTGGAATCGTCGGTTAAAAATTCTTCACGGGAGTTGTGTTGGGTCCTGGAAAAACTGACTTGCTATGTTTAGAGTTCTGTTTCTCAGGGAGTGTACCTGCAGAAGGCTCAGATCGAGATTTATCTCGGTGAAGCCCATCCAGCATGGTAATCAGTGCTTAGAGAAAAAAGGTACAGAATGCAGCAAGTAAACAAATAAACTCAAAGTACTCGCATATAATATAAAGCGTACATCGGGCTTGCATAGCCCCCGATATATATAGGAGTTGGAGATGATTAGTTGAGACTAAATACAGTTAATTAATCAAAACTTTGTGTTTAGATGATAATTCAGGGCATTTAGGAGATAACCACTGGGCTTGTGCTTTTGGACCTATTTGGCAAAACCCATGGGCCTTTTCCAAGCATGTAATGGTAAGCTAGTGGAGAAGAGTGGAGATCCATGAAGTCCTGGAGAAAAAATGAGCTGGAAATGAGAGTTGGTTGAGGTGAACGACTGACTTTCTGAAATTTATCGTCCAGGGCACGGTGCAGAGCTTAGAGTGGTACGTCCCTGCGAAGCTCCTCGCTCCTCCCTAGGTGAAAATGAGATTCCAGGGATGAGTCGTGGTTGGTGTATGCTCCAGCATGGCATTATGGATTCAAGAATGCGTCTTTGTCACTACGAGGACTGACACGTGGCTGGATCCGAAGTGCTGACTCAGAGATGCCTAAAATACCCTTATCAAATGTATAACTAGGGGTGTGCAACGGATCGGTCAGCCTGCCAAACCCGTCCAAACCACCAAACCCACACCTAAAAAAAAAAACACCCAATACTAACCCACGCATTGTGTGGGTGTTAAATCTTGAAACCCACACATGTATGGACAGGTTACGGTTTGACCCATGTTCTTACAAGTTTAACCCACCCGAGTAGACACAAGACGATGTTGTTTTAGACTTTATTATTTACGTTTGTAATCTTCTTGTTGGCCTAGTGAGCTACCCAAGAATGGGGTAAATTGGGTAGTATTAAAAATTATCAGAATATAACACTTCAAAAATCAAACAATTAATTTTATCCTAAAATTAATTATTATCTTTATAGAAACGGATATGTGTTATCAACTAGATACACACCTAAACGACAGAATATAAATAATATAAAGAAACAAAGTAGAACACCACGATATATCCTGGTTCACCAAGCTACTCTTAGCTAATCCAATCCTCCGAGCCCCGTGGAGATTCGCACCCACTAAACTCAAGATTCTTTTACAGGTAGGAACCAAACCCTCACAATGATTCTTTTCACAGGCTCAGAATCAACGTTTACAATCCTTTTTCACAAGCTCAAAAGTAACTTTATCTTTTTCCCAGGCTCAAAACTAACCTAATCATTTCACAGACTAAGGATTAACTTAATTCTATTACAGGGAGAATCACGACTTAATTCTTTTTATACTTTAGGCTCAAGAATTAAACCTCACAATCACTCCAAGTATCATTTTCCCAGGTAAGGATGAAACCTTTACAATTCACTCATAAATTCAATCAAGAAAGAATTAGCACCTAATCTTTTTATACCTTAGGTAAATATCACAATCTCAATCTCTTTACCGGAAGAGATTGAAACCAGCTACCCTTGATTAGACACTCCCAGTAGTATCTAATCCGACACTCAACTCACCAATTACAAACAATTGATAAGTAAGTTTCTCACTCGGAGCTTCTACCACTCTAGATAAATTCAAACTCAATTAATGTCCCGATACCAGTGATAGAAAAGTGAGAATTTCAAAATCTGATTTCAAATAAAAAATGTGGGTAGCACAATCATATTAATACACAAATCATTTTTAAAAGATTTTTATGTTTTTAAAGTTTAAAAACGATTTCTCAAAAATATTAATTCACCAAGCTAATAATAATAATAAAATACTCAATTAAAGAATAAGCTTGGAATAATCTCACCAAGAAAACACCGAACAGATTGCACGTAGTATCGCAAGACAGCTTAGATCGGTGACGCTAACTCAAATAGCGCTTTAACTTAAGAACTTCTCAATAATCGATCTCATAATTGATCTCTCAAAATAATATTAGAATGATGACTCTTAAAAAAGCTTAGGAACTAAATAGTTCTTGATATTAGTATTTTCACATGTAAAAGTTGCAAGTCTATTTAAAGTCACTTGAAACAAACCCTATAACAGCTAGTTTCCACAAAATATGTCATTTAAGATCACCTATAGATCCCATATATTGATTTCTTTCAATCCTAGTATATTTAACTTAATAATACAACTTCTAAAGCTCTCAATTTAGTCTCCAAAATAATTTGATCTTGATCAATGAAAGTATAGAAAGAATTATATTTTAATATATGGACTAAATCGGAAGATAAAAATAAAATCTCTTAAATCTCACCCATATTTTAGACCCAAAATATTCTCTACCAAAATAACAATATTTAAACTCAAAATTCACAGGTTTAAATATAGAAATTTCAAATATATCTTATAACAACTACTTTTCAAATATTATGTCGTTAAATGACATGCCAAGGCCCCATACATCATTATATATATATATATATATATATATATACACACTAGTAGATAATCCATGCATTCAGGCACGGACTAAAAAATGCTTACCTTAATTTTGAAAAAAAAAAAACTTTAAATTAAAATTGGAATAACTTCAACAACATATTTTAGAGAAAAAAGGTAAATTGTATAAAAATATAAAAAAAATCTAAAGAAGAACAAAACAATGCTAACAAAATAATTGTTTTACCTACCTAGATTCACAATTTATATAAACTCATATCCAAATTTCAATTCTACTTTATATATACAAACGCACATTTAAAAAAAAATACACTTATACAATGACAATCAACGACAAACTATATCCAAAAAAGAACTTCATTTGAAAAAATAAACCTAATTACTTAAACCATTTCTTATGCCTTCTTAATCCAATATTTGCATCTGCAGTTCAAACCACAAAATAAGTACATTTGTCATATTCAACGTGCTATAAATTGAAAGTAAAAGTGAAAACAAATTGACATTAATACATCATCTATAAAATGACATTCCCAAAAAACTTATACCATTAGTTTAACAATACCAAATCCACACTATCAACAAAAAACAAAAATCTCCCCAGCACTTCAATTTTGGTTACAAAACAACTGCTCCCAAAGAACTGGTGAATTAAACTAAAATAAAAAGCACCACATAATCATTAAAAGATCAATTGGATCTAATTGTGTGCATGTGTGTGAGATAAAATTAAGAACTAACTGCAACAAACTTAGAAAAATCCTAGAACTAAGGAACAATACAACCACATAAGCTAGAACTAAGGAACAATACCACATAAGCTAAAACATATAAAAATAAAAGTTCACACAATAGTAAAATTGACACACAGAGATAAAATTGACAATCTCATGTTAGTTCTAATAAAAAGAATATAGGGCAATCTAGGATTCCCAATTCGCAATAGACAATAAAAAAAATCAAAGACATAAATTTGAAATAGAAATTAGAAAGGAAAAAAGAAGAAGTAATAATTGGAAACCGAAATAGAATAAAAAAAAACCAAGTATTGTTAAGTAAATGACTAATTCAAAAAAAAAAAAAAAAACTTCATTAGATGGCAAATTATATCCGTTGTAGAATAAAAAAGACAACGAAGTTGTCCGTCAATCTATCACACATACCTAAAATATGTGTTTGATCAATTGGAACAAGTACATAAATCAGGGAACAGAAACGGTGGATTATGGGAACAGAACAGAAATAGAAACATAAATTTTGAAAATCAATACAAAAATCAAAATAATTAAACAAACCGAACACTGCCCAAGAGATGATTAAAAGCAAAAAAAACACTCACCTGGTTAGGTTTAGATATACAGATAAATCACACAAACCGAAATTCAGGGATCTTCAATTGTAGATGTGGATATAAAAATAAATCACTAAAATTGCTAAACAAATTTGGGAACAGAACAGAAACATTATGTTAGGAACAGAGATACATGTATAATGATGGATATTGGACAAATAATTTAGTTCTAGAAGTCCATAGACTCAAAGTTCAAACTAGGAAGTAATCATCACAATCCATGAATGAACAACTCAAAAAAATAAGAAAAATATAACAACATTTGACACCAACAACCAAGCTTCTAAAGTTTATTTCATGGCCCAAAATCCTTATCAAAAAAGGGTTTTACAGGAAAATTATGACACGCAAAAAATGAAAATTTGAAGAAATAATACCTAAAGAAAGAGTTAGATTTTGTAAATTCTGCAGTAAAGAAAAATCATATTGACACAAAATAAAATAGGCAAAATTCAGAGGAAGAGAAAAAAAATTGATTGAATAGTTCATCTTTTGTTCTGGCATTAGAAAAATACAACAGAAAATCCAATTGCCTTTAATACTTGATACAAATTTATATAAAGACACCATATTACCATCAAACAATGCTACAAATTATATAAAGACACTATATATAAAAACACCACATTACCAGCAAACAATGTAGATTACAAATTCAGGGTACTAAAAATCATAACATGAAACAATCATGTTAAAAAAAAAAAAAAAAAAAAAACAGTCCAATGGTTTGGTTTTCAAATTAAGATATTGTTTTTTTCTAAATTAAGATATTGTTTTCAGCGTCTGAATTTGTGTTTATACCTTAAATGACAATGTGGTTTCTAGATGCTTTAGAAATTAAGGTATAAACGATAATTCAGGTATAAACCACATTATCGTTATCAAATTCGGGTATATCATTGTGGTTTAGAAAACCACATTGTTCTATTTATACAAATTCAAATCAGGGATGCTAAAAAACAACGGGAAAGAAGAAAACGAAGAAGAAGAAGAAGAAGACATGAAGCAAAACACAATTACACAAAGAAAAAAAGTTGTTCAATTATCTGTTCGGAATCTGCAAACGCTATCAAAACAGTAACACTGTCAAAACATAAGCAAAACACTATCAAAACAGAGACATTCAGTATTACTCAATCTTTTCAAAAAGTAATAGATCACGGGAACAGAAATCAGGAATAGACCTGAAGAAATTGAAATCAACAGTCAAAAATCCCTAAAAATCAAAGCGAAATTCACGTAAATTGCAAATGTAAGCCAATATTTAAACTACATATGGAAGAATCAAGCTAATAATTGAGAAAAAAAAAAAATCACACCTAGGTAATAAAGGCAAAGCTTCGATGGGGGAGAAAGAGAGAGAAGAAGAAGCAAGGTGAGTTAGGGAAAATCGGTGGTGTTTTTTTTTTTTTTTTTTTTGTAGAGATAATAGAGGCGGTGGAAATCACGATTTCCACAGATAGAAAAGAAATCGTGATTTCCATATAGAGAAAGAGAGAGAAAGGGATTGACAAAGTTAGGGTTCACGACGATGGAGGAAGAGAAGAATTGGAATGAATGAGCTTGGCTATTTCCATAGATAGAGAAGGTCGGAGATTTCCATTCATAGATTATACCTTGCGATTTCCATGGAAGGAAAGGTGATGGCATGGAGAGATGATGGATGGAGGTCTGCAAGGAAATAATAGGGAAATAAAGGAAATTATATTATAAGTAATAAGAGAGAAAAAAAAAAAAGGCAACAAACTTATAAAAGGCCAAAAATACAACTTTTTATTAAAAATAAAACAGCCAAAATTTATAAAATATTCATTTATTATTATATGGATATAAATATATTTAGGTTAATTTAGTGGATCAATCTGAACCGTTCTTTATGGGGGTATAAAGAGTGACTGAGATTTACCTAGGGCACTTATGTACGTCCTGTTTTATTATATAGATATATATCCAAAGTTATTGGATTGAAACATTCTATCGATATTACAACTTATATTAGCGGATTTTTTTTTTTTACAGATTTATGAATCTGAGTGAGAAAAATATTACATTTTAGATTTCGACTTCCGATTTCAAGTAGAATTTCTACTCTTTTAATAGATGTATTTAATCTTCACATGTATTGTATGATTTATGTTATTACTGTTATAATTTTTGTTTTCATGAAATATTTATAAGTACGTTTTATGTGAAAATTATTTAAAATACACGTTTATGTGTTTATTTGAGACTTGATTTGATACACATATTAGAGGGATTGAAACTCTACTAAGCGTTGGGTCACAACTCCACAGTTTTGATTGCGGGCCGGTGAGAGCGAAACTGCACCAAGAATTTATTTGAACATATTTAAAAATAGTGCGGTGCTAAGAATTTTATTCGAATTTCTATTAAAGTTGTAATAATTGAATTTATTAGTTACCGTTGTAAAATTGAATCGAAGAATTCGATTAGTAAAAATAATCTTATTCATTATTTACGGTTGTAAAATTAACTCGATAAATTGAGTGTAATTATCGGTGTCATAATGTAAAATTACTAAACGGATTATTAAATATTATATATCACAATAATAATAAGTACATTATTATTATGGTACTAGAGCCACGGATTTGAAGCCACGAATTTTAAATGTATGTATAATAATAAGTATAATACATGTATGTTATTATGATAATAAGTGTAAATCTATTAATCATTTAAGTTGATCCAAATTAATTCAATAAATCAACAAATTATAATTGTTATTGTTGCATTTGTAAAAATTCTCAAATTTTTATATATGAAAATTTGTTCAATCGGTTTTAGTATTAATTCTCTAAGGGGAGAAACCGTGTGACAGACAATATGTATATGTGTGCCAAAAAGAGCACACGTGGCTTGATCTTTCGTATATAAAAAAGAAAAAAGAAAAAAAGAGAAGAAGCAAAAGAAAATGAGGTGATCATTATATAATATATATATAAGGGATATGGAGAGAAAGGTTAGGAGAATTTATATATATATATATATATCCTAAGTTATCAGTTTGAAACATTCTATCAATATTACAGCTTATATTAGTGGGAAAAAAATTACAGATTTATGATTCTGAGTAAGAAACATATTACGGTTCAGATTTCGATTTCGGATTTCAGGTAGAATTTCTAACTCTTTTAATATATGTATTTCATTTCTCTATTGTGATATTTATGTTATTATTTTTGTCGAATTATAGTTGTTAATTTGCATGAAATAATTAATTATGATTATGTGAAAATTTTGTAGAAATCATCCCAAAGTATTTTATTTGCTGTATTAATTAGATACACGTATTAGAGAGATTCAAATTTTACTGAGTATCGGCTCACAATCTCACAGTTTTAATTGTAGAGCCGGGGAGAATAAAACTGCGTGAGAAATTTTAGTTGAATTCCCATTTAATTTGTAATAGTTGTATTTTCTATTTATTGTTATAAATTGACGTGGGTATATTGCTCAATTGGTTGCTTAATAATATAACCATTACTGTTGTATTTTAATTTAATTAATTTTCAGATTTATGAATAGTAAACTATTTGTTATTTAATTGATCAGGTATATTGTTCAATTGCATTTTTTTTATTATCAGATTGAATTAATGGTTATGATTAAGTTCTCAATGATATAATTAATTCTTATTATTAATGGTTATTATTAATTTATCAGATTTTATAAATATAATTATATGTATATATTGGCATAATGGCTTTGGAGTCACGGAATTAGACTTTCAGATGTCACTATTTGAATTATAATTCTTCACACACACACATATAAATAAAAATGTTTCCTAGATTAATTTAGGGACAAAATTTCTGGAAATAGATATATGTTGGAATTGGAATTGGAATACAATTCACGGTTTTGTCGCCTTGTATCCCTAAAGTTTGAAAAAAATCTTGTTTTGGTCCCTTGAGTTTCAATTTGCACATGATAACATGTTAATATTAAATTTACTTGATAAATTGGGATTAAATATTAATTCATCTTTGTAATTTTTGTATAAATCATTGTTGTTGTAAAATTTATTCGATTAATTAATAAATTTTTGGATTTTATTAAATAAAATATTGGTCGTTCGATGTTAGTATTAATTCTCCGAAGGGAAAAATCGCGTGACGGTCCTGAAAAACCCAGTCGTTACAGTAGTGGTCCATCCTAGGTGGATTTTATGAAGTCCATTCAGTAGGTGTAAAGAGATTACACATTCTTTACAAATACGTACTATTTATATACTACATAAAGCTTTCCATAAATTATCTTTTCTATTCGGGATAATGACACTTTCGATCCCTCACAAATGCAGTTGGTGTTCAATTGGACCCCAAATTTGGAAATAGATACATTAGCTACTTGACATTTCAATTTTGTTCTAATTTTGCTCCAATTACACTTTGCACCCCATGATTTTTAAAATTATATTTTTTAGCCAATTTTTTAAATAATTATATTTATATCTCAACTTACCCTACCCTATCAATGACACCGCCACTACCACTGCCAACACGCCAACACCACGGACTAAAAAAAAACTTTAATTTTTAAAAAAACTTTCAATTAGAATTGGAATAATTTGAAACCATATTTTAGAATAAAACAAACAAATTGTATAAAAAGTCAAAAATCTAAACAAGACAATGCTAAATACTGAAATTAGAATAAAAGAACCATCAAATTGTTCAAGTTTTCTATCATCGTCAAATAATTCCAATGAACCACAATTACCCACAAATTAATAATACACAAATTAGTAATACACATACAAAATTAAAAAAAAAAATGACAAAACAACATTTGTTTCCCAAGTTCTCAACTCAAGTTTTGCAATTGAACACAACAATAACTAACATTTAAACAAAATAACATAACTTATTTTGTTTATACAACATTATCAAACATTCCAATTTTTAAACCAACATAACAATAATAAATAAAATAAAGTTAACAAAATTTTTAAAAGAAAAATCATTAGATGAAACTTTCTTATAAAAGCAAAAAACAATTTGGTAAAATGGAAAAGTTTCTCTTTAGCATCAAAAGGGCCAAAAAAATTGTAATTTTATTGTCTATCTTGACCATATGACTATAAATAAGTAGAAATTCAAATTTAAAGGGAAACGGGAAAAAAAAAAAAAAGCATAAAAGTCAAAAAACAAAAATAAAAGAGTTCAAGATTTTTGGACCTTTATATCGGTACATTTTTTTTTTAAATATACGAAATTGTTAGATGTGTACTCCCAAAATAATTAATTGGATCTAATTGCTAAAAGTACACACTAAAAAATATTAACCTATCCCATTGTGCCAATATAAAAAACAAAAGTGGACTGAGATTTACTAAATGTACACCATTCATTCCATCTCCTTGTCTTTCCAATCCATTCTCCAGTAGTTGAAGCTCACTACTCCAGAGTCCTATCTTCTCTTCTCCTATTGTTGCAAGGTAAGATTAATTCATATCTAGATAAGTTGAACTTGAATTTTAAAAAATCTAGCTCCGACTTGGGTTTTAAGGGAGACGACCGGAAGTGGCGGTGCACGTAAAAATATAGATGTTAAATTACAAAAAAAAAAAAAAATCAATGTGAAAAATATTAACGTCCTCACAAAAAGCAAACCTGCAAAGAGATTAGCCAAACCAACCAAAAAGAACTCCAAAACAAATTCCAACTCGAAAGAATTCCAAGAAAATTAAAAAAAAAAAAAAAAAAATCCCTCCTTTCACCAACCCCCAAAAAACTTTCGGTGACCCATTTTTTTTAAATCATTGTAATCTTCAAATTTGGCCATATCATTTGAAAGACTTTTTTTTCAATTTCAAACAAATTAATAAATAATAATAAATTGAAAGCAATTTTGTGAACGAATGTAAACAAATCAAAATAAAAATAAACTACAGCAAATCACAAATGAAATGTAGCGATTCGCAACGAAAACAAAACTTGCAAAAAATCAAAATGAAACAAATCGCCAATGGAAATGAAATTTATTAGAAAAGAAAATAATAGGAAAAAATAAATCAAACATACGTGAGAATTGAGATTTGACTTTTGAGGCCAAACACATCCTCCCAAATTTAGATTTTATCCTCCCATTATTCAAAAACCTGTATTCTTCAGGTCAGTAAGAGAGAAATTTCGAAAAATAAAATTGAAATTGAATATTAATTGCAAACCAATCGCAAATCGAAATGAAATTAATTAGGAAAAGAAATAAAGAAAAAATAAATGAAATATACCAAAAGGCTGAAAATTGAGATTTGAAGGTCAAATTAAAAAAAAAAAAAAAAAAAAAAAAAAAAAAAAAAAAAAAAAAAAAGAAAACTGAAAACATAAATGAAAACAAAAAGCCCCATAAATGATCTACATAATCTCTCAATTATACACATTTACTCACCTAGATAAATCACAGTACAAGCAGAAACAATACTCACCTTAAAGGTGCAAAGTGCAATTTAGCTAAATCCATCAGATCCGTTATCGTCACCATCGTCATTGTCGTCACCAAGAATAGGTGAGCAGAAACTTGTTCCCGGATAATTCGCAAAAATTTGTTCCCAAATTTGGTTTAGTAATGGACTAAAAAAATTCCTAAACACATAAATACCAAGTAAAATATAATTCTTGGTTTAAATTCAACTAACATTGCAATTTAATCTGTGGGCAAGGATGAATGAAAATGGAGTGTGAGAACAATACATACATGTTTACATAGATCTCAAACACATTGGATCTCAAACCAATATACCTAAAATTCCCGGAATATTCATGAAACCCATGCTACAACGATGGATCAAATCATTCAGACCAAAACAAACCCATCGGTGGACCATTAGAACATACCTGAAAATTAAAAATTGTTGACCCAGTGATCTACCAAAGAGGGGCGATGAATTGGGTAGTTATAAAAATTTAAGCAAATATTTATCTTTCAACACTTAAAAATTTAAAAATTAATTTAATCCTAAATTAATTATTATTTCTATATATGGCAGCGGATAAGTGTTATATAAACTAGGTGCACACCCAAACAACAGAAAATAAATAAAGTAAGAATGCAACACACCACGATGTATACTGGTTCACCAAGCTACTCTTAACTAATTCAGTCCTCTGAGTCCTATGAAGAGTCGCACCCACTAAACTCAAGATTCATTTCCCAGGTAGGAACCAAACCCTTATACTGATTCTTTTCACATGCTCAGAATCAACCTTCATAATTCCTTTTCACAGGCTCAAGAATAACCTTATCTTTTTTTTTCAGGCTCCCTCAACATTCTGATCATACCTACCACAATTGTTGTCGTGCGATAGATTAGTTGGCGAATGACAGTGATGTGGAACAGCAAAATTAGTTCCTGCATCACGGTCAATCACTGTATGGGGATGATATTCTTCGTGAATGTAGGGCGATCGGAGAGTGTAGCTGGATTGATCAACTTGGGGATCGAACACGGGAATATTATACGAAGAAAATTGTCCAAATAACGCGGTAGCATGAGAATTGAAACTTTGACTTAAAAATTGGGTAAAAGAACCAAGTTGGGAAGAAACTATTGAAGCATGATCAAATGCTCACTCTACCTCGACATACACCTCAACGCCAAGCAGTGAGGGCACCTTAAGAGGTAGCTGAAGCACATAGTCTAATGTCACGTCGTCATCGATTGAAAACAACATGTGTCTATAATTTCCCGGCCCAATAGTAATTATCGGCAACCTACACTTTAACTTCAAAGTTCCATCAACTCTATCCTCAAGCATATAAGATCGTAACATTTCAATCAATTCGTTTAATGTAATTCCCCGACAAACATCCAATGATTTTACCGCAGACATACTATACGACACCCCAAACTCAGTTCCTTTCAATATCCTACCACCTCAATACAAATGCAATATAACGTTCTCCATTTCAAACAACTGGCATTACAAATCAAAACAAAGTAAAGAAAATATCATTATCATTTATCAATCATGTTATTAAAAAAATTGAATCTTCCTAATTAAAACTCAATAAAAACAGTTCAAATTAGTTATTATTCATTAAATTTTAAGTTATATATACACAATTACTTATTCAAATGCACTTTTAAGTACACAAATTAGAATCTAACTATTTCAAACATCTAACCAATAAAGTTGAATCAATTTTCCGATTAGTTTGGCAATGCAAAGTGTAAATTAAGAGTATATGATGAAATTGACATGTGAAAAACAAAATTAAATTAAGAGTATATGTTGACTTTCATAAGATTGATATAGTACATCTGTATGGAAAAACAATTAAGTTTGTGAACTGTTCAAAATTAAAACAATCGCTTAAAATTCAAATATTAACAAATTCACAACTAAAAAAAACCGAAATCTATAATCTTGATTATTTTTAAAAATAATAATTTAAAACCTATATCCTTAACTTTTCTACATAAAATCGAGATGTTCAAACTTTTAATTACCAATCCCCAATTTGTGTCCTAAGCAAAAATCCAAAAAAAAAAAAGAAAAAAAAAAAAGGAAGAGATCTAAAACCTAGATTTACACAAATAAAAAATAAAATCTAACTACTAATTCCCAATGTGTGTCCAAACCAAAGATCCAAAATAATAAAAACGAGATCGAAAATCGAGATCTATACAAATAAAAATCAAAATGTAAATGTAATTAATTAATACAAATCCTATACCCTAAACACAAGCACAAATACAAATCCATACACAAACACAAACCTAAATAATTAATATTTAGCCAAAAATGTATATTGAAACTCAAAAAAAAAAAAAAATTTAACATAAAAACACTCACCTCAGCAGCAATGGCGTCAGCGACGCAGAAGGAGAAGAGCGGCGGCGACGGTGGCTGGAGAAGAGGGTAGATAACAGGTGACACAGAAGGAAAACAGCAAAGAAGGAGAAGAGAAAAGAGGCGGCGACGACGAATCAGAAGGGAAGAAGGAGTAGAGGCGGCAAATCGAAGGAGAAAGGCAGAAATGGAATTGAAAAGAAAAGGTGGTGGGCTAGGGTTTGCAACATAATAAATGGATTAAAGAAATATGTTTCTTGCCAACGGTAAAAAAAAATAAAAAAAAATAAATAAATAAAAAATCGTATAAACGGAAATCGATTTTCTGTTTTCCATATTTTTTTTTTTTAAACAGATAAAGGAAATTCGTTTATTAAGAAACGAATTTCCTTTATCCATTTTATGATTGTTTGGTATATATGATTTCAGTTTTTTTTTTAATTAACAATTATTATGTAAAGAACTCCAACATTGTCAGTATTAAATCGTATTTCATATAAAATGTTACATGTAACCTCTTATAGTTTGTATGACACCATGTTGAATGTAACATTCGGTGATTGATATTGATTTTTTTTGGAGTTCTAAATTGTGATGCATATGGATGTTATATATAACATTATTGTGATATTAATATTATATATAACATCACTACATTTTGTGCGTTCCGTGGTTGTTGAATATAATTTCTAACATAATAGAAAATTAAAAATTCTGGAAGTAGCATGTTGAATGTAACATGAATATGAAAACTGAAACTGATGAAAAAAAAAAATAATGAATTTGATATCGTTTTGAATATCTTATTTAGATAAATTTGAATATATAATTAGACTGTGAAAAAAAATATGTACAACAATAGTTATTTTGATTTTAATAAAATGATTTTGTTGAATATGAAAACTTCCTAATCCCTATTATAGAATCTTCATTACCGCAAATCTATCGAGGGAAAATATATCAATGAAAAGTGTACAGGTCAAAATTTTAGAACTGCGTTGTGCATGTAATTTGTAATCTTGGATTTCTTAGTTTATTACTTAATTAGTGGAATTAACTCTGGTAATTTAATGGCATATTTGAGTTATCTCAATAATTTTTTCCTAAATTTTATATGTAATTAAGATGGAGAGAGAATTTTTTATTAAATTGTTGAGGAGAGAAAATATGAGGAAGAGATAACATAACATATAATTAGTTATAATGAAAACAATTATCAACCAAAATATGAATAAATTTCAATAATGTCCCTCATCATTTAGAAAACCTACAAT
Source organism: Eucommia ulmoides (assembly GCA_016647705.1). Taxonomy (NCBI): domain Eukaryota; kingdom Viridiplantae; phylum Streptophyta; class Magnoliopsida; order Garryales; family Eucommiaceae; genus Eucommia; species Eucommia ulmoides. The sequence goes on from CM028332.1 coordinate 55,704,464, forward strand.
GGTATCCCTTGTCATTTAAAAAATATCTCCAACACCTATTTTCTTTGATATTAAATATAAAATTATTTATTTGTCCATATTGCAACGTCACTCTACTATTAAAAATTAATTAAAACAATCCAATAAAAAACTATTATTATAACCCTTCTAAAAAAATTACGATTTAGGTCAATTTGATATTTTAAGTTTTTTTAAATATAATTTCAATTTCAATTGCTTTTATTACTTTTGAGATCAAATGATAGCTGTCACAATTTTTTTTTAAATATTTAAAGAGTATTTGATGTTGAATTTATAAAAGTTCAAATTATTTGGTGAATTAAATATTTTTTTATTTGAGTAATACATTTTTAATTGTAATTTTTTATTATCATAAGGATTAAATGATGGATTGTTGTATTTTTTTTAACATTTAAAGAGTATTTGTTACTACTTTTTTTAAAAAAAATAAATAAAATATTCTGAGAATTAAATATGTTTTTATTTATTTAGGAAATTTACAATTTATATATAAACATATTCATTTAGATTTTTATTTTTTTTTTGAATTGTTTGGTGAAGTTTTCACATAAGACTTTATTTAGTAATAGTTTTACTCATTTTCAAATAGTAGGGTTGTGAATTTTCTAATTATCATTTTTATCCATTTATTGTGTTTTTTTTTTTTCTTTTTAACTCGTTTAGTATATGAAATTGCTTGCATACAAAATAATATTTTTTTAATTATTTCTATCAACACTTATATGAGAAACAAATAATATAAAAATATAAATATTTCAAACAAAATTAGATGTCAACTATTCACGGGAGTTTTGAGATGTTGGGTTACTAAAATGACAGGGGGAGAAAAATATTTTTTTTAGTGAAAATGGGTGTTTTTGTAAGGTTTTTCAAATGAAATGGGATGTCAGTGAAATTTATCCATGAAAATATTAATTAAATAAACAAAAAAAAATTAAAGTTCACTCAACACACTATAGTAATAATAAATAACAATTAAATTCATTAAATTATTAAATTAATAATAAATAATATTTAAAACTTATTTAAATATAAAAATGTTAAAGAGAGATAACTTGAGCAAAATCGGGAGATGGGATTTTTTTTTTATCATTTAATGAGTTTGGAAATAGAGCATCAATGAGAAGACAAATATTATATTTGGTAAGCTCTCATTCATTATAAGGCAAAGTCTTCTAATTTTATATATTAGTATTAGATTGTTTGAGGATGTACTACTTATTTTGGTTCACGTTTTTTTTACTCCTAGTTTTATTTTACGATGGATTTCTTGGGTCTAAAGCACTATAATGATTTCTAATTTATAAATATAAAAAGATAATAATAAAAAAATTGGTTAATTAAATACAAATATAAAATTTAAAGTATACAAATATATAATTTAATTTAACTGTCTTAGAATTGAGGATGTAACACTTTTGAGCGAAAATTTAAGTCCCGTTTGGTAACTGTTTCCATCCTAGAAATTCTCATCCCATTCTTAGATTTTTGGGATTTCTATTTGGGAATAGCGTTTGGTAATTTTTATTCTCGTTTTCATTACATTCTCATTTGAGAATTGTGCCCACTTTTTTCTTAAGAAATGAGAAACAAAAAAAAAGTTGTTTCTCATTATTCTCATTCCATTCCCAAAACCACCCGCCACTGTTCATCCGCCGGCAGGCCACCGTCCGCCGCTGCCGCCGCCGATCAACTCCGGCATCGCCGGCCGCCCACCATCCGGCAACTTCCAACGCCACCAGCCGGCCACTGTTAGCCACCCGCCGGTCACCGTCCGGCGAAAACAAAAAAAAAATAAATGTTCTCAAAAAATTTTTTATTTTTTTTATTTTAGGATAAAATCGTTACCAAACGCGATTCTGTTCCCAAAACAAAAAAAAAATTATCGTTACCAAACGTGATTCTATTCCTAAGAAGGAAATAGAATTTTCATCCCATCCCAATATATATATATATATATATGTGTGTGTGTGTGTATATATATAATTCAAGTCTTAATTTATTATATAGTATAAAATACATGCATATTATGGGGAATTGATCTCATGAACTCCTATTGAGGGACACCATGACCAAAGGGCTTACTTTTATCAACTTTTTTCTTTTCAAATATACAATTTGGATGTAGAAAATGTGAAGAAAAAAAAATCCATGACAAATTACTTGTTGATTATTGGGCTGAATTCAAGTTGACCTAACCTGAACATGACTAATGGGTAAAACAAATTATTTTTGAATATTCGAAAGATAATCACCCCGGACTAAAATTGTAATTTTAAACCTATTTAGTTAAAAAAAAAAAAGTGAGTTAAAATTGAACCAAAATTAAGTTGATACAAAAAGAACACATCATTACCATCCCTTAGAATGGGACATAGGACTACTACAGTATAGAGATGTTACCCAAGAACGCACGCAAATAACTCACACTGATTCGTACCCAAGAAAATGCACGCAATACCTGTCAATTTCAAGTCGTCTCTCGTAGTAGTATGACAAATAGAATGAAAGACAAAAGTGAAATAGAAATTGTTTAAAGTACATTCGGCTAAAGTACAATTGGGCCGGCTCAACTAGGGCTTATTTGAACCCATTTTTTTTGGGTACTTTTCCTTTTAAAAGGAGAAATTAAAGATCTCAATGCTCCAAATTTATTTAAAATTAAAATCAAAACTGATAAACATGTACAAAAATCAAAACCTCACACGAATTTAAAATCAAATTATTTAACTTTATACAAAACTAAAATCAAATCTGTAAAACTATTTAAAATTTTTTAATTTTATAAAAAATCAAAACCAAAACCAAAACCGCAAAATCACATACTATTGTTTTTTTATGTATAAATAAAAACATAACTAAAATATAAAATATAAATTACAAAAAAACAATATCAAACTACAAAACAATTAATTGTTAGTTGTAAAACATAAATTACAAAAACAACATAAAACTACAAAACTATTAATTGTTGCAAGGAACTTTCCTAAACATAATTAAAATACAACAATAAAATAATAGATAATCGCCATAATAATACAAATTAACATCACCAAATACTATCTCAATAATCAACTGAATCTTGATAATTTTTAACTAGGTGAGAAATCATTATCATACATTACTACAAAATCTTAATAAATATAAAATCTATCTGAACATTATTCTTATAACGTAAATTTTTTCTCAGTTACGTGGTTCGATTTCACTATTACTTTCCCAAAATCAAAACCAAAATCGCTTCAGTTGTTAATTTCAAAACCAAAACTGCAACAAAAACCATTTAGTCGGTTTCAAAACTGAACTATTCAGTTTGGTTTCGTCCAATTAGCCATCGGTTCGGTTTAAATTGCCATCCCTAGGTGAAATATGCATAAGTGTGTTTGATAGTCATATTTTCTAGAAAAGGCGTTGTTGGTAGCAATGATTTAAAAACCGGACTGGACAGGCCGGTCAAAGCGGTTGAATCGTCGACCAGTCCTCTTTCCGGTCCGGAAATACCTTAAAAATCGTTCAACCGGCCAGTTCAAACCGGCTCAACCGCGAACCGGTGAACCGGTCTAGTTTTTAACGAATCGGGGCAGTTTTGAACACTTCCCAACCATTACCTTTGCTTTGATGAAGTCACTGCATCCGACAACCACGACGACAACGATAGACGGCATATGGAAGTTTGAACCATAGATCTAAACAAATAGACAAAATATACAAGAAATTAGGACGGCAATCGAACCCTAAACCACGGGCGTTGCAGCTACAAACGGCGCGGTGATGGTTGGTTCAGGTGATGGAGCAAGCGTCGGTGCGTTTGTGGTGGCGATGGCAGTGGAGGTAACCTTCGAAGCCGTGGAGGAGAAACAGCGAGTGGGGATGACGACGATCTCAGTGGTGGCAGCGGGCAAGACGTTGGCGATGGCAACGGGGCGGAGAAACGGTGAAAGGTTGGGGAAGCGATCATGGCAGTAAAATTGGTAAGAAATCATGGGACTAGGGGAGAGAGAGAAAGAGAGACCACGTGAGGACTAAGGAGAAGGAAATTAATGGGCAGGGTTTTGAAACCCAATTGAACTAAGCCTTCGATCAAAAATGATCTAAGGGTCACAAATGTCTTGAAAGTTGCATGGACCTAAAGCATTTTCCTTCCAAAAATAACTTTACATATTTCAAAATTAGTTTTTGATTTATATATATATATTAATGACGTAATTATGACGTCACCGGTTCAACCGCGGTTCGCCTACCGGTTCAACCGGCAACCCGTGACTCGGTGACTTTTCCGGTTCAATGTCCGGTCCGGTTTTAAAAACATTGGTTGGTAGGGATGCCACAAAAACCGAACCGATGATGGGTAACCGGGAGAAACCGAACCTAATGGTTCAGTTTTGAAATCGACTAAATAGTTTGGTTTTGGTTTTGGTTTTGAAATTAGCAACCGAAACAGTTTTGGTTTTGGTTTTAAAATAGAAACCGTGAAACCGAACCACAAAACCGAACTATGAAACTGAACAACAAAATCGAACCGCGAAACCGATATTTTAGAAATATTTTTATTACATATATATCCTTATTTTTTATATATTTACATTTTAACCCTAATATATATATGTGTGTGTGTGTTTTATTATACTTTTAGCCCTACTTTTATCTTTTATATATATATTATAAAAGTGTATTAGGTTTCACTTTACAAATCACAGCCGACTCATATATTTATATATAAGGGTGATAGTGATAGGGTTTCACTTCACAAATCACAGCCGACTAATTCAGTTTTCACTCCTCCATCGGATCATCTCTTCTCTTTCTCTCATCGGCAATTCGGTATTGAAGGCTCGTAACCACTAACTCAGTTATTGAATCGCATTTCTCACATCTTTACTTGTTTGCTTGATTTTTACAGGATTAAAATCGTCGTTGCTTTTGCTTTGCAGAATTTGATTTTGATTGTTGTGGCATACTATAGTATTTTAATTACGGTTATTGTTTAGAAATTTTAATTATAGTTATTGGCTGAAAACTTTAATTAAGATTATTTTGTGATTTTTTTTTTTAGAAGTTATGTTTGATAATTTAGCTATTTTTTTCGTTTATATATAAAACACAACGATATGCGGTTATTTTTTATTTTTATAAAATTGAAAAATCTAAAATAGTTTCGCGGTTCGCGATTTTGGTTCTGGTTTTGTGTAAATTTAAATGGTTTGGTTTTAAAACCGAACCGATGGTTTTGGTTTTGGTTTGATATATTTCTAGTGGTTTTGGTTTTATATGAAACCGAACCAAAACCGAATCAGTGGCATCCCTAATTGTTGGCCATGTGAGCTACCCAAGAGGGAGGTGAATTGGGTAGTAAATAACACTTGAAAATTCATATAATTAATTTTATCCTAAATTAATTATTATCTTTATAATGTAGCGGATAAGTGTTCAAATCTAAGTGCATACCCAAACAACAGGAAATAAAGAAAATAACAATGTAGTACACCACGATATATCCTGGTTCACCAAACTACTCTTAGTTAATCCAGTCATTCGAGCCCCATGGAGATTCGCACTTACTAAACCATTAAGATTCCTTTAAACAGGTGGGAACCAAACTTTTACACAATGATTCTTTTCACAGGCTCATAATCAACATTTACAACTTCATTTTCCCAAACTCAGGAATATCCCTTTCTTTTTCTCAGGCTCAAGAATAATCTCATCTTTTTTCCAGGCTCAAAACTAACCTAATCATTTCAGAGGTTAAGGATCAAATCTAATTCTTTTATACCTTAGACTAAGAATCAAACCTCACAATCAATCTAAGTATCCTTTTCTCAAGTAAGGATGAAACATTTACAATTCACTTACAATTGATTCTAATTAGGAAAAATCACACCTAAGCTCTTTTTAAGGGAAAAGAGTAACCTAACATTTTTTACACTCTATGCAAAGATCAAACCTCAATCTCTTTACCGAAAGAGATTTAAACCAACTACCCCTGATTAGATACTCCCAATAGTATCTAATCCGCACATAACTCGCCAATTACAAAGTTGATAAGCTTTTTTCCACTTGGAGCTTCTATCACCCCTGATTAATTTGAACTCAATTAAGGTCCTGAAATTAGTGATAGAAATAAAGTGAGAATTTCAAAATCTGATTATAATAGAAACGGGTAACACACAATTTAGCACGTAATCAGATTTTCACAAGAAATCGTTTTAAAAATTTTCAATCAATCTAAGTTCAGAAAAAGGATTTCAAAGATCAATATTCCAAATAGTAAATAATAATATCAAATAATAATTAATAGCAAAGACTTGGAACGATCTCACCAAGAATCCACCGAATGAATAAAGTATGATAGCAATGAAACTCCAAACTGATAGTAGCAATAATCCACAGCAAATTTTCTCAAGAACACTTCTCAAGAATAATCTCATTATTCTCTCAATATGAATTCAGAATAATCATTCAAAGAAAGTTCAGGAACTGAATAGCTCTTTAAATTTGATTGAATGAGATTATTGGAATCTTAAAAACGCAGGTCTATTTATTGGGAATTGAAGCAAGCCCTCCAACAACTAGTTCCCACATATCATGACAATTAATTGCACTTATAGACTCATTATATCATTATGAGTTAATCTTGGTTCAATTTACTCAATTATATCTTTTAAAATATTCAATTTAATCCCTCAAATGTTTTATCAAACTCAATTAGATAGGATAGAAAGAATTAAACGTACCAATTTAAGAAATAATCAAATTATATGAACCATATCTATAGGGATAACAAAATATCAATGACATATCTTAAATATCATCATATCCCTAAGATATCTCTCAGATTCTAACCATAAAACGGTTAGTAACGACTACTTTTTGGAAAAAAAATCCACGAAATCCTCTAAACCTGAAATAGTCCATCGGTTGACCGACCAAAGTCCATAGGTTGACCGATTGATTCATGTTGTAGCCTAAGCGAAAAGTTCTAGCCCGTCGATCAACCGCTACTCCTTGGTCTATCAACCGAACGATTCAAAAAGTTTCCCAGGCCAAAATCCAGTTATGGTAGGTCAACCGCTACATCTTGGTCTGTCGATCTATCGATTCAGAGAATTCACCCATTGGCCATAGGTCGACCGATTGATTCTGAGACTAAACCGTTTCCTAGCTCCTTTTCCATCGGTTAACCGAACTATGTTGGTCGGTTGACCGATCCTGCTGAAACTCATCTTCCTTAATCAATTTTCAACTTAACTCTTTAACATTTTTGCCCCTTTAACCGATTTCTTTTCTTGGTTAACTTAATCGACACTTTTAAATCAATTCTAATTTCTAATATTTCTTAAATCAATATTTCTTCTTCAATTTCACATAGGAACAAATTTGTTTAACTAATTAGGATCCTATAAAAAACACACATAATCATAAAATCATTTTTGTGTCGTGCGTGATCCTAATCAGGATACATTAAGAGTAATAATTAACCTGAGTTATTTTTTCCTAAATTCTTCAAAATTTTCGGTCTCTTAATACTATTTTTTTGTCAGTCTCTTGTATTCATGAAACTCATCTTCAACAATTTATTCATGATTAAAACGTCAATGAAATTTTATCACTGAAACATTCAATAAACTCATTAGTTCCATAAAAAATATTAACATTTAGTTATCCATCAAAATCTTAAGATCAATAGGCATAAGTGGGGTTCTCTCTCTCTCTCTCTTTTTCTTAAAAAAAAAAAAAAAACTACTTTTAAAAGTTAGGAGAATGATACTTTTAAAAGTCAAAAAGAACTTTTTAATTGATAAAAATTTGTATGACAAGATTATCTTTATTTTTATTTTCTTATTACAAGAAAATCAGTTTAATTATTTTCTTCACATGCACAACGCGAATGTGAAAAAATGCATATTGGATTGACTTCAGATTTACTTAACCTGAACATGACCGATACGAGAAACAGGTAATATAAAATTATTATTTTTGGGAAACAAATTAAATTAAAAATTGTATTACTAATATTAAGTACTACACAATTACCACCCCTAAATGAAACATAGATCGGTATTAGACTTGAAACAAAAAACACTTCCAGTGAATTCCTTTTATGACGTTGAAATTGAAACAAAAACCTGCTCAAAGTAAATTTCTCTGAGGCAATTGAAAATTTTCATTTCAATCGGAATAGACAAGTTTCTCAGCCTCAACTAGGGGCATGTAATGTAGAAAGATTAAACCTATTGAAAAAAAAAAAAAAAAGGTTAAAAATATAGGGAAAAATCCTCAAAATTAATTCCCCCCCTCCCTATCTAAACAATAATTACATCTTCTAAATTATACTCTGTAGAATTTCTCCATTGAAATTTGTATCCATAATTCACATCTAGAACCCATAACCATTGCCCACCAACTCCTCTTCATCCCCACTACTAAGAGATTCAACCAACTCACTATCCTCGTCCTCCTCTTCCCCCTCTGTCACAATCTCCAATAATCCGCCTCCACCGTCAAAATCCAAGTCATCCATCATGAAATCCCCATCTTCCTCGTCATCATCGTCAAGGCCCAAACTTTCATCGTCGTTGCTCATATCATCCGTATCGCTTTCTCCATCACCATTGAAATCGGGTCCGAGTAACGATTCCTCATCCCCATCGTCATCATCTTCATCCTCCTCTTCACTTTCAGCATCATCAGGATCAGAATCATCATCCGTAGGCCTCCTACGGCCGATTTCGTGAACCCTAGCCGAAGAATACATCTCATCCTGATCATCCATCGTCACCAACCCAACAAAAGAATCAGTTGGCTCATTCGCAAAATCAAGAACACAGCGGTCTACAGGAATGGTGGCAATGTCGGAGTAATTAACTGCATCCACTGTACGAAAAGCAGCAAAGAGAGCGTGCTTGACACGGCGGGTATGAAATGCCGAAGTAATTTCCTCAAGGTTTCTCCTCAAGATCGCGTATATTACATCCCCACTAGCATTGAACGTTATTACGGTCTGGTCCAAGGATGGTACGCTTCTTAAAAGCCTAAAGTTGCGGAGATCCCAGACTTCGGAGTTTATTATCACCTGTTAAACAAATATAATTCAAATGAAAAGATCAATATCTTTTGCTGAAAAGAAGAACCGACATGCATAAGTAAACATAGTCAGATGACCATACAGCAAAAGCTCTATTAACTTGGAAATTAGAAGTGCAACATATGTCCTTCAACTGTGATAAAAGTGATCAGTGGTAAAGACCACTATTTCAGCATAAGTACAACATAGTAGCCAATGTAGTTAGACTTCTATTAACCTAGAACACAGTTTATGCAGATTAAAAAAAATGATCAGTGACCGAGACTTCTATTTATATCTCGACATTTCATGTTCAGTGTCCATTTGCCAAAATAGATATTACTAAAGCGGGCAGTCCATTGCACGAAGGCTCTTGTCATTGTGGGGTCTGGGGATGGTAAGATATACGCAACCTTACCCCCGAAATACCGAGAGGTTGCTTCCAAGATTGAACCCGTGACTTCCTCCAGGCCACAATGGAACAACTTGACTATTGTACCCAAAGCTTACCATTGTGGGCTCAAATAAATATACTATGGGATAAAAAATCCAGAGCAAATAACACCGCTATACCAAAAAAATGACGAAAAATGAGATATTCATTATGATGTTGACCTAGGAAGCACCGACACTCCGCTAGAGGCTGAGTGTCGGTGTCCGACACGTGTTGCACACCGATACGTGGCCGACACACCTCCGACACATGTAGGGGAGTGTACAATTTTTTTATTTTTTATTTTATACTTCGACACGGCACCGACACACGAAATGAACATGTCAAAAACTTCAGAAGCTCGTGTCCTGAATTTTTTGGGGGTCAATTTTATAATTTATTTATTAACTTATTGTAATTACATTATTATTTAAGGGATGTATCTTCAAATTTAATATTATAACCCTATTAAATGTGTCTTTAACAATTGGAGAAATGACAAAGGTAGAAAGCTAACCGTCTTAATCACCGATGAAGAGTGTGGAGATGATAATCAACCAGTTGACCTCGAGTGAATTTTTCTTGTGTCTCTTAGGTTGTTTTTTGGTAAGAGATTTGGGGGAGAGATTTTATTTGGGTAAGGGATTTCAAAATCATTTTTTAACAAATGCCTTATTTGGGAATTTAGTGGAAAGAATTTATAAAATCTCTTCAAGCGTTAAATAGTGGTGAAAGAAAGGATTTAGAAATCCTTTTAAAACAAGTGTAATTTCACAAATCCTTCCAAGAGAGGATTTCACAAAATCAACCCCTCTTCAATCGCATCTTCGCTCTTGAGAGATTGGATCTTCTTCTTCGTCGCAGGGCTTCTTCGTCGCCGTCTCCTTCTCCTTCGCATCATCCGTCTTCCTTTATTTTCTCATGTGGTCCAAACTCAAACCCTAAGGTTGCGTTTGGGTAAGGGGTTTGATAAATTCAAGAAATTTGTGAAATGAAATTTTTTTGAAACCCCTTCATTTCACAAATCCGTTGTTTGGATAATTGTTTGAACTGAAGTATTTGGATAAAAAAAAATTTGTTCTATTTTTTATTCCACTTCTGGAAAAAAAAATAAAAAAAAATCACAGAAACAGAGGCGACAAACACGAACAGACGATGAAGAAGAAGAGCCCTTCGTATTTGAAATCCAAGAACAAATCGAAAAACGAAATCGAAATCGATTTCGTTTTTAAAATCCAAGAACATATTCGAACCTAAGAACATATTCGAAATCGATTTCGAACCCTAAATTGGGTTCGATTTCAAAATCGAAATCGATTTCGAATCCTAAATCAAGAATTGATTTGCAGAAGGACGAGCAACGAACCCATCGACGAACGACGAACCCTAGACGAATGAAATCGACGAACGCAGAACCCTAGACGAACGAAATCGATGAACGCCGAACCCCAGACGAACAAAATCGACGAACCCTAGACGATAGACGACGATTGATGGACCTTAGATGATCAATGACGACTGACAAACCCTAGACGACGGCGAGGCAGCTTCTGAATGAAGAAGAAACGACAACGACGACGGTGGCTTCGTGCAAAGAGCGAAGGGAAGAAGAATGGATTTCACAAATTCAGCCTCTCCCAAATCGTTTCCAAATCCTTCCATTCACTCTCCAAAGGATTTGACAAATCCCTCTTTTCTAAATTCCAAACGCACCCAAACAAGGAATTTATTAAAAATGGATTTTAAAATCTCTTAACTAAATGAAATTCCTCCTATAAATCCCTTACCCAAACACAACCTAATATCTTCAATCTTGAATTCATCGGCATCCATCTTGATTTCGCAGATCGATCACGCAAAACATAGGGATCAAAAGACTACCATCGGAGGAGAAGAAGCTGTTGTTTGAAGGATTCAAGCTTTTATCTCCAAGGATTAGGGCTGAATTGAAGCTCTATTTCTGATTAATTGTAGGATTTTTAATGTTTGTTTGAAGAATATTTCCGATTAATTGCAGAATTTTTTGCTAAATCTAGGGTGGTTCTTTGTCAGTTTGTTCTTTTGGTGAATAAATTAAGATTTTCTGTTACAAATACTTTACCTATCTAAACCAAGATTTTGAAATCCTATCATGTAACAAATCTTGTTTGAATAACTATTTGAGCTGAAGTATTTGATCGTGTGATTTACAATTCCCTTGTTTAGATTGGTAAAATATTTGTAACAAAGAACCCTAATTTATTCACCAAAAGAACAAACTAACAAAGAATCACTCTAGATCTAGCAACAAATTCTGCAATTAATCAGAAATACAAGATTTTGAAATCCCATCATTTGACAAAAACCCTTGGATTTGTCAAATCCCTTACCCAAACGCAACCTTACTTTTGTTTATAAGAATTTTTTAAATATGAATGTTGGTTTGAACTTTGAAAATTTATGATTATTGGCTTAATGGTTTTTGTTGAATGAATTTGCTTAATGACACATGTCTTTCGTTAATTAGGCTAATATATATAAAAATATTTATTTATTTATCGATGTGTCTCCGCCGTGTCCGTGTCGGGATTTTTTTAGAAATTTCGGTGTCGCCGTGTCCGTGTCGTGTTGTATCCATGTCATGTGTCCGTGTCCGTGCTTCATAGATGTTGACAAATGGAAACCATAATAACCTGTCCCTTCAGGGCATAAGCCCCCATGAAATACGTATTTTTAATATTTTTAAAATATATGATAATTAGAAAAATACCTAAAATAATTTTAAGAAAAGGATAATAAGAAATAATATAAGATGGCAAAATATATATATATATATATATGAAAATTTACGCCAAGTTACTAACAAAATAAAACAATGGAAACTTAGAATAATGGAATGTAATTAAACAAAGATGCAAGTTCAATTCTCATTAGAGATATCAGCTTAATCACTCAATGGGAAGATGAAGCCATTTGACTATAAGTTAGGGTAATTTTCAAATAGTACCTTGAGTTATTTTAAATGCTAACCTTAGTTAAACATTTAAAAATAACTTAATTTTAATGATGAAAATTAACATTTAATTTTTTACAAGTGAATACAATAAGCAGGGGTACTTTCTCCTTACCTCATTTCCAGCAGGATGAAAACCACCGCCCCCGTAGTCCGAGAACTGATCAAAGCGATGGGCAGGGCCAGAAACCCGACGATCCCATAAGACCCCATTCCAGAGAAGCATTGTATCAGAGGGACTAAAATGGACAAGGGAATACACATGTCCACGACCAGAAGGAGTGCTTGATGTATCTTTGAGACTCTGAGATAAATGGCAGGTCTGTATATCAAATAAAAGAATTTCTCGTCGTGACGACTCTGATGGAAGAGCAGCCAAAAGGGTCCCAGAATTGCTAAATCTCCCTGCCTTGCACCCATCAAATGAATGTCGGGGCCCAGCTGAGACTGACGATGCATCCCACAAGCGCACATCATGGACAGTCGAAGAGAGAAGCATCTGAGTTTCTCCAGATATATGGGACTGGATAAGTGTCAAAGGAGACTGATCACTTGTGAAACTCTCCAACACATTATTACTGTTGGAATCAAAAACTTTGAGCTCCCCAGAATGGCTGCCAGCAGCAATCTGAGAGGAATCTTTAAGAAAAGACATGCACGTCAAGAGAGCACCACCATCATCCCTGCAGGTCCGCCATGGTCTGAATCTGCTGTAGACAAACTGACGATCCCTACGTCTTCCATGGATCCCACCGTACATGCTTCTAAACTCACGTGTACTGAGACGAGCCGATACATTTACCGGTGCATCGAGGCTTCTTCTTGATTCTGGGCAGACATGAGGGTGCAAAAGTGAAAGAGGTGGTAGTGTGGTTATAGGAGCAGGACATTGGCGATGCTGGTGCTTCAGATATTGAATAACAACTGAATCCAAGGTTAACCGGTCTGCATTGGATGGTTGTGGTTCACTCAGAGATCCAGTTTGGAATGGTGTCATTTGACCCAAATGGCTGTTGATATATTGAGTTTCATCCAAATTATCAGCTTGCATGCGCCCTTGATGATCTTTCGGAGTAGAAATTGGAGTGGAGAAAACATTTGGATCGGTCAGCAGACTACTTTTACGGACAGCATTAGGTGTCGAACAAACTGGAGACCTAAGTCCATACTCACCCGTGTTAATTCGTTTTGCTGATGGAACAATTCCAGAATCCTTCGAGTCAGTCAGCCTACGTTTCATTGGAAGTACAATAGGAGTTTTGAACTGTTGGATGTCAGCATCACTGTGTTTCCCTGCTGATACAGATGGAATTTCTAGTGTGCCTACAGGTGTACAAGACTTCCTCAAAGTGTTGATAGTTTTGTTGTTTGATGACAGGTGGGAATCACGAGATGGAGGCTGAACTTTTGACTGAATCCCATGTGCAGAAGAGAAAACCAGTGGCTTCTTATTTGAAGAGGACAGAGCTTCACCTTTCAAAGTGAAATCCTCATCATGTGAAGTAATTTTTGACTTATCAGAAAAGAATCCACAAGCAGTACGTCCAGATGGCCATTGAATTTGTATTGATGGGGTTTCCTGCACAGAGAATTGATGGCCTAGAGATGATGGGGTTGCCAGAGATGGCAAAGGAGTCAACTGAGCCTCTTTTAGAAGTGTAGCTGCCGTTGATGCCAAACCAGATGCCTGTAGATGTTCATGGATGAGAAGTAAAAGCTCCCTGAAAAAATAAATAAAAATAATAAGGAATCCAACAAACAAAAGAATGAGAAAGTGTTGAAAATCAAAGGGAAAATGCAATTTATCCCCTTCATAGTATGAGAACTTCGTACTTTACACTCTTGGATTACCTTCTCTAGCATTTAACCCCTCCTAAACTATTGAAAGAAGTGCAATTTCTGTGATGTCTTTGTAAATGATCTCAATGCCCTCAACAAGAACAAAAATAAAAAATACATGCACTACCATTTCCCTTTACCTTTACCCCGTACTTTGAGAATTTAGCACTTCACCCCCAGTCGAAAAATTCATGTCGCCAACATCAAATATAGGTTTTGTATGCATTGTTATTTCAGGCTCGAGGCGCAGTAAGGCGCAAATGTCTCCTAGGGCCTAAGCGTGAGGCGCAGCTGCGCAGGTTTCATTATAGTGACACACATGTCATATACGACTAAGTTCTTATGAATATTTATGGCATTTTTTATATTACAACATGCATTTGAGGGAATGACTAATAACAGTCTATTTCAATTTTTAACAAAAAAATTAGGGCATCAATTCTCTAGGGTTTCCGCGCAGGTTCCATTATAATTTTTATTGATGGGGTTTCCACGCAAGTTTCATTATAATTCATGAATAGTTCCAAAAAAAATAGTGTTCGTTTTGCCAAAAAAAAAAAAGTAACAATAATTAGCAGACATTGTCGTATTCCTAAGTTCTCCTTATAAGTTTCTTAGAAAATGTAATATTTTTTTTGTAAATCAAATGCTATGTTTCATGTTTTTTGGCTTAAAACCAAAAAGTGGTTTAAAAAGCATTACCAAAAGGTTTTTATTTTATTTTATAAAAAAATGTATTAATCCTTTGTGTTTTTTTTTTTTTTTCTAAACAAGCACATAAATGTCACATACAACACCTATGTTCAATAGCTGGCAGCATGTAGTCCAGGCTAAAATCTCTAGTCTCAACAAGCACAAATTGCAACAATCGTGCATGTAATTAATCTGTTGTGAAGGGCATTCAGGTTATAAAACAAGAAATAACAGAAATATAATGTTTGCACTTCTTGTATAGTTTAGGGGGTTAGGTGCAAAAAATAGTCCAGTGTTATAAAAATGCTCACATTACAGGGTAAAGAGATTTTTTTTTTCTTCCAAAATTTAACTTTTAACCACATGAACAAGGAAGTGACACGTGCCTGGAATGGTAAGTAATTGGAGTAGCAGCAGCTATAGCAGCTCTTTCAATGCGCCTCAGAGTTGGGGTAGCAGCATCGGTGGCTGCTAAGGTACTCGCACGCCCAGAATTAGTTACAATCTATGCCACAAACAACATCGCATCACAACATGCACTCTTTCTGATAAAAGCACGAAAGGCCACAGATTACAGAATTTAACACAGTTATTAATGTTCAAGGACAAAAATAACACCATGTACAGCTTTATATAGGTGCAAAAATCATTAAGAGAACTAATAAATGAAAAACATTATTCTGTATTGTTGGAACATGTGTTGATGTCGGAAAAAAAAGGAGCTTTAACACTACCTAGAGGTGCTTTTTATCCCGAAAAAAATTCCTTCATTATATGGATAGTCTGAACCAGTAATCACTGGAAAGACAGGTGAAATATAACTAAATGACTTCAGAACAAACACAATCCTTCCCAGTCCAGGACATTAAATGCTAAAAGGTACGGGCTACAAACAAAGACCACCTTTAGTATAGGGTCATTCCACTGCCAAACCAAAATAACTTGTGGCATGATCAAGCCTGCTGCCATTACTGAGGTATATACAGATATCTTATGGATATCAACACCAGAAGTAGAAGTACTTAATATTACAAGCACAAAACAAGTAAAAAAATTGTCAGCCAATGTTAACTAGAAAGCATACAATTTCATATTACAATTTACAATAGATTTGTATCACATAGCGAATTTGAAAGTTGAAAGCACAACTACTTTGCTCCATAATCTTTTAAGTTTTTCACATTGCTTCCCTAATGTTTTATTTTGGTGCTAAATTGGCACAACTACATAATTCTGGCCACTCTTGTCGCCGAAGTTAGTCACATGATTTGCATGCAAGGGGCAAATGATGGAATAAAAATTTAAATTACATTGCAACCTGAAGTTTGATTGTGATTCCACCAAGGTGGCTGAAACTATGCAATTGGCCAATTAGACACAAATATGAAAATTGGGTGCAATGCAAAAAATAAAAATAGTAGGAAGCAAAGTGAACAGTACCAAAACACCAAGGAACAAAATGAGTTAGCCTCTAAATTAAAGAAATAAATGTGTTTTAGCCCCTTATATTTTGGTCTTGTTTCATTTTAACCCCTACAATTTAAAAACCTATCCATTACCCCCTTATACTCTTGACTAAAGGGAGAAACTCATTTTATTCAAAAAAAATATAAAATGGCTTAATTTCCTTTTATTTTTTAAATTTAAATTTAATATTTAAGGGTAGTAAAAGGAAAAACCTAATATTTTCTCTCTAATTGTATTTTTCTTTTTTCTTTTTTTTTTTATAAAGATAAAATAAAATTAAAATTAAAATAACAGGTAGTTTTGTCCATTTCAAGTAATATTTATAAACATATTCTTTGTCCTTCACATCATAGGGTAGGTTGCTTTCAAAAACCTTCTTCTTGCGGGTTGGCTTTCCAAAGCCTATTCCTTCACATGTCGGCTCTTCACCACCAGGGGCTGTAGTATGCTCCAATGGTTGGGTTGTTCTCCCACTAAAGCAGTAGGAAATTTGTTTCTATATCGGGGGCTTGGGTGGTGAGCAAAAACATTGAACAAACAGCTGAACTACTTTCAAATGTGAGTGGTGTTGTGTTGAGCTACCATTTTTTAACATATTCTGCTAAGTTAAACCGAAGAAAAAAAAAAGGGGGGAAGGAAAAAAAGTAAACTTTCTATTTCATTATAAGTAGAAGGGGTAAAGTGTAGGTTTTAAAAATTAAGGGGACAAAAGAAACCAGAGTACAAGGGGGTAAAAGACAATTAACCCAATAAATATGTTCAAATTTGAACATTAGGGGAGATAATTCTCTTTATCGCCTTGTACTTTGACCTGGTATCAGTTAACCCCCTCTATTTTAAAAACATATACTTTAACCCCCTCATTTTTATAAAATATACTTTAACCCCTTATGCTCTCCAGAAATTGCAAAACCAACAGCTTCTGTCAAATCTGACTGTGTGGGTAACTAACACGCTAAAAAGCCCGTGCACAATGATTGTGACCAAAATAACCTTCAATAATCATAGTGCTAATCCATTGTTGTTTGCTGTTGTTTCCATTGCTTTGGAGAGTTTGTGGGAGACAGGGATTCCAAAGCAGATCTAATTCCTATAAAAGACGCAGCGCATGATTATGATAATTTTGATTGCACCCTAAATAGAACAATTTAAAATTTCATAATCAAAAAGCCCAAAGTCAAACTCCAAAATCCAATGGAAAAACTACACCCAAATTTTACCGAAGGTATGACCTGAGAGAGAGAGAGAGAGAGAGGAGGGGATTTGCAAGAACAGAAGTCTGATGGTGAAATCATTCATAGCTTCCAATTGCATGGGCAAAAGTGCAATTTCATTGAATCCAACAAGATATTAGGAGTAAAGTTGCCGTCATCACCAGCGGTGCAAGCAGAATCAGCAAGGTAGCCTCATCGATTAGCTCACTGTTGCACCTTCATTAATTGCTATGGTAGTGCCAAGCACCAAAGTCAAATCTCTGGTGGAATCAACAGTTGGGGTCAACAGCCGCCTGGACATCATGTTCAGAAATGCAGGGTCCTCTGCATGACTTAGCAAAATGTATTGGTTCAATCAGCAACGGTATCCAATTGCAACAGAGGTTACTATAGTGAGTGATTTGCCGGAGCGAGGATGTCGTGACAACAACTAGTTGCAAGGTTGCGACATTTTTGGAAGACGAAGATGAATAGGCCGCTATGGTGAGTGGTTTGCCGGAGCGAGGATGTCGTGACGACAACTGGTTGCAAGGTTGCGACATTTTTGGAAGACGAAGAAGACGACGATGAATAAGACAAAGTTAATGTAGTTTAATAAAGACATGCGCGATTCATGTAAAATTAATTGATGTACATGTTTATTTTTACTTTTTAAACAATAAATTCAACTTAATAAAAGGGGAGTTAAGTAATTTCGCAAGATTCTGTTCCAAGTGTTAATTTTCACTTCACTCATACGTAAAAGGGGGTAAAGTGTAGGGTTTTAAACTATAATGGGTAAGGTGATACTAAGGTAAAGTACCAAGGGGAAAAAAGGCAATTATCCCAAATTAAGCAGAAAGCAGTGGCCAATCCATTGTGAAAATTGCAAGGTTACCAACTGAACAAATGTGCAAGTGTGGACAACTAGATGCAGAACGTAAGGATCCCCATTTAAAGATACTCCTCAGAATAATATATTATAGGCACAAGTACAAGCACTTACCGCAATAAGTTCAATAGCAACCTGCGCAAGTTCAGCCTGCCACCGGCCCTGCTCAGTTCCAGGAGTCTGACTGCCAGAATCTCGAATAAGTTCTGATAGCTTCTTTCCAACCTTATACATGAAGAAAATATGAACAAAATATTTGTGTCAGATTTACACTACAAAACATTCTAACATTGGAAGAAAAATGTATTTCAATACAGAAAAATTAAGCAATGAAAGAAATCCAATTGTAAGTTGGTACCAATCCAAAATGAAAATAATTCTCATAACTTGCACACGAAAAGTTCACGACTGATATGAAATTTTCCTAAACAAATCAAAGTATCGCAGCAGACATATTGATGTGCTAAATCATGTCCAACTATTGAAATATCATTAATTCTAGAGGAATGCGGGAAATATCTCTCCGAAAATAAAATGTAACTAGCATGTAGTCATGACAAAAAGCGTTCTTCATCTTGCCCCCGCAACCTCAAATTTTTTTTTTTTTAACTCCGTCAAATATTGAAAAGTTCATTGAACTTAAACCATTTTGCTGCAAAGGAGGGGGAGCTAAAACAGTGGATAGAGGCTTTGCACAAGCAAGAATGTAGAGTGAGACTTAGAGTAATGCCAAAGTTAAGAAACAAAAACGTGGTTTTAGAACGTTTGCAGAAAATCCTAATGGTGAGTAACATGGATTCGTTTGAAGCATTATAACCTAGGGAATACTTGTGCATTTAATTCTCAATTTGATTAGATTAAGATATGGTATTATTATTATATTATTATCTTCCTTTTAGCAACATAAATTTAAAATCCTAAACAAGTAATTGATTGGGATAGTTATTTCTGATTTTCAGTAGGCTTAAAATTATGATTTGATCTGAGAGGGTTTTCCTTTAAGCGCAGTTCTGGGTCAGTTAATTGATCGCTTCAGTCGGTTTTAATTATAAATTTCCATATGAGGTTCATTAGGAATAACCAACAAATTAGGCTCATTGTACTTGGGAAATCATCTTGGTCTATTGAACTATTGGAAACTGATTACTGTGTGATTTTTCTATTTTATTTTATTTTCCATGACTCAGTACTGCATCAATAGTGCTTGAGACTACCAATCAAGGGAGTAGAAATTCAAAAGGATCAAAAAACAAATTTTGTCCGAGCCTAGAAGGTTGGAGCTCTACTTTTTAGTAATGAATTATTCCCCTCGAATTCCAATCTTAGTCCTAGCAGTGCATCCAAAAGGGAGAACCATTATCGATCTCCGAATTCCAAATCGTACCCCCAACCCTAGGCTTCAATTGCATCCTAACATTTGCCTTCTCCTAGCATTTTAAAAAATGCTAGTGCCCGCAATGCAGATGTTTCCCCATTGCAACCCAAGACAATTCCCAGCCCCAGTAACTCGAAAGCTTTGTAGCAAATTTATTTTGTAATCTCAATCTACAGAATCTTCTTACTTCATCGGCACCACTCATTTCACAACAAATTCTAATGCTGCTCCTACTGCTTAGTATCAAATTATACGGGCAAGGATTTATTTGTAAATAGCCTACATTATTGTCGTAGTATGTATAAACAATATGATAAATTTCAACACCAAAGAAACATACTATAAAATGCCCAAAAAAACCATCACTAGCTTAAAACTAATATTAGCATGGATTCATTTACCTGGAGTTTTGTCAATATGTGCGCAATCGTATCATCTCTAGCTAAACCAAGCAGTACACGGCATGCAAGGGCACGAAGACAATCGAGGGCAGCAGGAGGTGTAAACAAGCGTGGTTGGAGGAGCTGAATAAGAACTTTAATCCCATTGTTCGCACGAACAGCTTCTCTGGCTTGACGGTATCCTTGTTCAAGTTGTGCAGCAAGGCCAGCGCATCCCGCTCCAGCACCTAAAGATATTCTGCGGTCCCCAACTAATCCAGAAGCTACTGTTGAAACAGGGGTTTGTGGAGCATTGGATACCAATCCCGAAGCAATGGTTGAAACAGGATTACTAGAAGGTGTACCAAGGACTGCTGCGCTGCCTCCATCTACCGCACTAGATTCCCCATTCTGCTCTGCCGGTTCATTATGGCCAGGCACATGAACAGTTCGATCGGGAATATTTCGTTCCATGTTTCTCTCTCTAGTCTCCAAACCAGAAACATTTGAAGTTTGCACAGAACCAGACTGCTGACCTTGCGTAAGGACGGGTGATTTATTACTAATTGAAGGTGGAGGACATACAAGATTGACCAACACATTCAATGCGGGCTGAATAATCTGAAAGATTGAGCAAACATAGTTACCCAATATGGATTTGCATTAACTAACACAAACATATTGATAACAAAGAGAGTCCAAATACAAACGAAAAGAGACAAGAAACACTAAAGAAACAAAAAAGTGAATTAAGAGACCTCCAGGTCCTCCACCTGAGGCTCAGGAAACAAGCATATCATCAACAAAGAGAGTCAAAAACACAAAACACAAATGAAAAGAAAATTAAAAAATTTAAAAAATTAAAAAATTTTAAAAAAAAATTAAAAAAAAAAAAAAAAGGAAATCTCTACCTCAGGCTCGACATAGCCAGCCCCATTTGCAGCATCCAAAATGACTGCTATACCAACACGATCAGTGCTTAGTGTGGCATTTACAATAAGTTTGCGGCTGTAGGGTATTAACGTGACAATGTGCAGAACACCCAATGCATATTGAAGTAGGTCATGCAAGTAACGGTCACCAGGTGGAGCCTAGAGATGAAACAAATACTCAATACAGCTGAAAGAAATACAGAGACCAAGAAAACCATTTGAAGAAGGTAGAAAACCCTAACCTGGCACAATTCCAACAAAGTAATATGACCATTAGAGCTTAAGAACTTGTCAACTGCAGGCCAACGAGCTCTCACAAATGCAGGACCAAGCTTCCGATCCTTCTGTATCTGGCGAAACACAGCATCTATAGCCTCCCCACTAATATCGAGCGGCTTATAGGCGGCCCTGACACTGGGAACATTCCTAACAACACTTCGATTGCTTTTATTTGGACGAATTGAATCTACCAACAAGAGAAGGTGTGCTCTGAAATATTGTCGCAGTGCAACACAAGTATGATAAGCTATCTGCTTCTCTGACGAAGTTAGTACTTCTGCAGGAGATCGATCATTTCGAAATGATCCTGAACTGGAAGATCCTAAAGCCGCAGAATTAACACCAGATCTTACTGAGGCAGCATCATGTAAGAGATTCAGCATTTTATGTAATCCATCCTGAGCATCGAAAGAATCAAGGACAGCTCTAAAAACAAATGCAGCAGCAAAAAATAAAGCTGCATTTTTCCTGGCCTGATCATTAGGGCACTCAAGAAGTTGAAGAGCCAACTCAACCAGTTGGTGGACAACATCTGAAGGAAGGGCACATACACGTTCCATAATCCCCTAAATGGCAATGTTAAGAAGTTAGTTAAATATTATGATAAGTTTATGATGATTACTTCGTGAAATCAAAAAATAACTCTGCAAGGGAAATGAACAGCATGAGAATCTTCAATGATGGACAATGCACAGAGACAAATCCCACCAAGTGATCATACCATAGGCCATTACACGTCATTACCTGAAGGGAACCAATTGTAAATAAACAGGAAGAGAGACCAAAGAATGTCTGAGCAACTCTTGGGACAGTGAGAAGCTTTTGCATGCCACCACGATCAACAAACAGCGCAGCAAACTTTCGATGAGCAGCCAAAGAACATATCAACTTCAGCACATCGGGCAATAACATTGTGACCTTAGATGCCTCTTTATGTTTGGCACTTCGTACCAACAAAGCAAGGCAAACATCTACCCCCTTCTCATGAAGCACAGGACCAAGAACTTCAACATATTCCCCGAGTATAACAAGACATTGAATGCAAAAATTTTCTCGCAGCTTGGCCAGGGAATCACCATCCGGAATGAAAAGATATTCAGTTTCCTCATTTGGCTCTTGGACTTCAGCCTTTGAACTTGCCGAATCATCATCCTGAACCGTTGAAGTCCTATCACAAGAGAATGATGCATGAAGATCAGATCAAACTGCAACTGTCTTGGCTGGCAGGAAAGTGTAAAAACGACAATCCGCATTGTGATTTTAAACCAAGCAAGATACCAGTAAGTTTACCTTGAGATTGAAATTGCATTACCAGCGTCAACAACTGTGGATGCAGCTCTTGATGCAGCCAAAATGGCAGCTTCTTCATCATTTGTCTTTTCAAATTCCTGATAGTACATATGAATATGGTAACACAGCACACATTAATAATACAGAAGCCTCCAAGGGAGAGAGAGAGAGAGAGAGAGGTATCACCTCCAAAGCAGCACTTTTGACAACTTCAGCAGCAGCATCACCAACTGCTTTAATAGCTTCTGCAGGTGCATTGGCCGATCTGGCTTCAGCTTCAGCAGCTCTGACTGCTTTCTTTACCAGATCAGCGAAATCCGTGGAGCCAACTTTGCATTCCTGGAAGCAATCGTCGTCGTCATCCCTTTCCGTGGCAACACCATCGGCAGCAAGCTTCCCCATTGACTTTTGGGTATCTGAAATCTTTCTTGAATCTTGATTTCTTACCAGACTCCTGTCTTTGCTCCTCCCTTGACCTGACAATCTACTTCCAGACCCTGGAGATGCCAAGGATTGTTCATTCTCAACACACTCATTAATCTTTCCCCTCCCTCTAGGCCTTGCCCATCCACGATTTACCCGGCGTCTAGATATTTCATCTCGGGTACTATCATCAAAATCATCTTCCCTTACAGGTCTACCCAGACCAATTCTATCACCCATCTTTCCCTTCCATTCACGTAAATCTTTATTATGCCGTCTGTGGGAACCTTCCCCTTCTGCCTCATAAGTGTCAACATCTTCAGCCAAATTGTCCGGTGGTTCTCCATTATCAACCGACCTTTCATTTAGGCCTGCTTGCCTATTTGTGCCTCTGTCATGGTCAGCAAGTTGATCATCTAAAGATGCCTCCTGCAGCATCTTAGGAGCATCCAAATGAGACGCCTCCAAAACTTGCCTTGACCTAACACGGCCGTCTTCTCTACCTCTTATGCAAGAGGTAGTAGATGTACTTCTTCCATCCGCTAAATAATTTGCATCTCTTTGATTTGAGGTTGTCTCCCCTAGAACCCGAATACGCAAATACCGCATAAGTTTCGCTGACAATCCAGATGTTAATACATCTTCTACTAGTTGACCTCCACTGTGAACAATGGTCCAAAAGTTTAGAACTATTAACTAGAATTATTCAGGCATTAATAAGAATAGGCAAATGAAGTAAATGCTTTGGGGACATACCCTGCCAAACATACAGCAAGAAGTCCAGTAGAATATGTCATAAGCATTTCAGAATCTGAGGATTTCCTTCTCATCGATTCAAGTCTACAGTACCGATCTTCACCAGAAGATCTTCCTGTATCGTTCATCACCCAGTCTTTTAAGTTCTCCAAAACATTTTCTTCAAAAACATGCGGATACTGCAATGCAATTTGCGATATAATGAAGTTAGCGATAGATCATTAATACATATGATCATCAATTTTAAAATAAATAAATAACTTTCATACCATCCATGTCAAGGAACAGCTGAAGAGAAGCCTCACAGCAGCTGCCTGGACAGATATTGAGTATCTACTCTCAGATAAAAACTTTGAAGATATCAACTCGAAAAATTCATCATTTTCCTGCGGAAGAAAACAGAAAATTCAGGGCAGGAAAGAATTACTAAGCTGCAAGTCAACAACAACCCACTTCCTATCATCTCATCACACGAAGGGGCAAGAGAATGACAAATTTCAGTAAACAAAGCTTTTCGAAGTCAAATGCTCAAACACAAAAACTAAAAGCCAAACAGAAATTACCCGGACCAAGCTCCCTAACCGTCCGATGCTGTGAGAAGCCCGAGTATTATTCAAAGATGAATGACCCGCCTCATCCATGTACCTGCATGTTCAGAAAAAAAAAAAATATGAAAGAATTTTAAATGATTAACAATAACAATCATTTTATTGTTAACAATAACAATAACAATTACAGCTCGAGGGCTGGCCTAGTGATTTGAATACCGGAGGGTGATACCCAAGAGTATGCACTCAGACTCGGTTTCAAAGCGACTAACAACAGAGGGGAACACGAAGCGTTAGTCTCCGCCCTCAGAATATTGGGAGAGCTCGGAGCGACCGAGGTAGAAATTTACTGCAACTCACTGTTAGTTGCAAATCAAGCGGAGAGTACGCCACCAAAGAGACGAAGTTGGTTGCATACTTGGGAAGAGCGACCAGGTGCCTCAACGCAATCGACTACTTCGAAGAGAAGACCTGTGTGTTGATTTATGTACAAAATCGGTCGACCGATTAGCCCTAATCAGTCGACCGACTCAGGCATGAACATATTGGTTTTGAACATTTACTCAAAACGGTCAACCGGATAAGCAAATTAGTCTACTGTTTTTTACCAGATTCAATCTTTTTCTTCACAATTTTGAACAAATCTTCATACTTCTTTTCGTGACCTTAAATACCAAATTGTTTCTGAAAATGTTCAAATGATTTATGAAATAATTGCAATGATTTTTATGAGTTTTTTAAGTGTCAAATATTTATTAGAATTAATTTTTGATATATACTATATATGTATATACACATATGCCTATCTGATTTACCTTGATCCTCTCTTGACCAACACCTTATTTTGAAGAGTTTGACTTGCCACAAAAAAAGAAGCACGTTTTTAGTTAATTTCCTAATGACTCTAAGTTGACTTTAAGGCTAGATACATTGGTGAATTTGAATTGTTTCTAAGGAAAAGTCATATTGCCTGTTGGTATATTCAAATAACCTGATTTTTAGGATTAAAAATCTAATTATTGGACTTTGAATATCTGATTAAATAGCCATTTAATTCCACGAAAATTATCAAGAAAAAAACAAGGAAGCTCTCTGCAACTACTTATAATTTTGTTCTTGAATATTGTGAGGAAAAAAAAAGGAATTTTCTGGTAAAATCACTGAGCATTATTGAAAAAATATTCTATGTGATTTGTTTGTTGGAAATCAATCAATCGTGATCTACGTTTTTGGATTCAAACTTGAGTTTCATTGGTGAAATTCATATTCATTGAATTCGGTGAGATCGCTCTAATTTTGTTGAGTAATTTTGTTGAATTCGGTGAGATCGCTCTAAATCTGTGATTTATTGGCATTACATTTTGAGATAATATATAAATAACCAAAATTGGTCTTTGCTCTAAATTGTAAAATCATTAGAATCTTTCGGTGATTGTTTTAATTAAACTCAAGCAAGTTATTCAATCTATTATTTCTTGAGTTTGAGAAGTTGATATTCAACAGTGATTAAATCATTGTGATATATTTTTGCTGAAAAAATATTATTGATTCAACCACATCAAGTACCGGTGGGCTGTACAAGTGTTCTAGAACATTTTGTTGAGTAAAACAATTGTTGAATCAAATCAAATTTGATCTGGAATATGTGCGATTTACATTAAAAATTTAATTGTTTAATCTCTAAAATCTAAGCACTCTTGCATATCACGTTAAATATTCTGTGAAAGTGTTAAAACTTCTACACATACACTTAGCAGAGTTGATTAGCATATTGATCTTTATAAGTGTTGCTAGCAGCTCCTTGTAAAAAAATTGTGAGGCAATTGATTGTAACTTGAACTAGCGTGTTAATTCAAGTGAGTGTTTTTTATTAAGTGCAAGGATAATTCACTCAAGGGTGTAACGTGTTTGATTCTCACTTGGAAAAAGGATTTGAATGGTGGAATTTGAACTCTTCATGAGAAAACTCGGAGAAGTAGATGTAAAAAAGAGTAGCTTGCAAACTACAATAAAATTTGGGTGTCAAGTGTCTGTTTTATCTCTTTATATATGTTGCGTGCTTGATAACTTGTTTATTTGTTAAAAACGTTTTCCATTATTCGGTTACTAAGTACTCACACAAATTAATCTTATAATTGATTATAGGATTTTAGGAGGTTAGAAAACTTAGTAAATTTTAATCTACCGAATTCACCTACCCCCATTGGGTAAACTGTTGGAGCCAACCAATGTTACAAAAGGCTTTCGTGGGACTCGCCCCAGGGCTCGCCCAGAGGTGGGGCTGTCCTAAACTGCCCAGGGCTATGAGGCTAGGCTATTTTCCAGCTGGGCTTGCGCCTAGATGCCGTGGGCAACGCCCAACATTGCCCAGGGCTAAGTTTATCGGGGGCTTACGCCCTGTGTTTCCATCACTAGAAAAATCAAAAGAGACAAAATTTGATTTTGCACTTGTTTGGTATGTTTGTCTTCGTCTTCATCACTTCATTTGTGCCAGACAACGAAGGCTGGAGGTGCGGCTAAGGTTTTGGATAGCAGATGTTATTATTCAAATAGAGAGCAGAGGTCGATAGCGGTGGAAATAGGCGAATTGTGGAAATAGGAGAACTATGATTAAGTTATGTTGTTTTCTTATGTTTTATTTGGAAATAAAGTAGGCATTCGATAGATTAAAGAAGAACAAAAAAAAGAACAATATTTAATAGCATTTCTAAATAGGTTGGTCTCATATGAAAAATAAAATTTCAATTAAATTACTATTTATGATTCATAATTTTTGTCATTTTATGATTTTATCTATATTTATTTCTCTTATATATTCTTTTATTTATTTTTTGTATCTTTTAATTATATATTATATTTTAAAACATTAAAAATTTAGGTATCATGGGGCTTACGCCCTATGCCTCATGGCTTACGCCTCGCCTCGAACAGGTCAAAACGTCCCGCCCAACGCCTCGCCTTTTACAACACTGGGCCAACATATACGATAGTAATTAACAGAGGTGGTGAGATCCAAGGGAGTCAAGGAAAAATATATAGAGGAAAAAATTTGGGCCGGAATTTGTTTTTTCAAAATTTCAAATATTTTTGCTCAATCAAAAGCTCGACCTTTAATAAGTATACAAAATCTCAACAATCCAAATGGCGACACATTTCAAAATCTTTCATGTGATGCTACAAAGTCCGGACTTCTCATTTGCAATTTTACTAGTTTTTTTAAGGGGGGATCATTAAAATTGGATTGTAATCCGTATATGGTTGGACATATTTGGTGGCCCTAATTCTTCCCTCCTCAACTTTTTAGAAAATGTTGGGAATCCCCAATTTAGGTACACTTAGTTGCACCTGCATTTTTTTCACATACGCTTCTCGCTTAGAAAAAAGTAAGAATAATTGGAAACACTAAAATTTTGGGGCCACCACCATGATAAAACGTAAGTGTTTCTTCTAATTTCTAACCTCAGAAAATGAGGGTGTAAACTACTCCAAACAAGAACTCTAACCTCTACATTCATGCGAGAGATGATCACCTACTGAGAAACTAACGGTACCTAAGGACTCGAACTACGATGCAAAATAACGAGTCCAATTTAATTAACGAGTAGGATTGTAAAATAGTCCA
Organism: Eucommia ulmoides; assembly: GCA_016647705.1. Classification (NCBI taxonomy): domain Eukaryota; kingdom Viridiplantae; phylum Streptophyta; class Magnoliopsida; order Garryales; family Eucommiaceae; genus Eucommia; species Eucommia ulmoides. The sequence goes on from CM028332.1 coordinate 55,732,663, forward strand.
ATTTACGCAAGCCCCTGTACAGAAGACAGAAGTACCAAGTGAAAACCAAACCAAAACATATAGAACAAAGCATTTCATCAAAAAAAAATAAAAAAAAAATCACAAATGAACCCTGATCATCACCACCATTCACCCCCTCATTCAATGCAGATATACGCATAGGGCACCCTGCAGACATCTATATAGATACAGCGAGAAAAAAGGAGATGAGGTGGGTACCTGGTCTCTTGGGTTTCAAGAATAGAGGCTAGGGCATGGAGGACATCCGGGTTCGGGTTATCGGCGTTGGAAGTGATTTTGTCCATCAGCGTCTGTGCCTTTGCGATCAAATTGTCGTCCTCGTTCTGCGATTCTTGTTGCTCTCCCTCCTCCTCCGCCAGAGGCTGTTGTGGTGGCGGTGGTTGTGGTGGCCCGGCTGCCGTTGCCGATGTCTGAGAATTGTCCATCGCCGCCTCCATTTCCCCAAATCCAAAAACGACAGTCGACAACAATATTAACAGCACTGGGAGTGTGAAGAAATTGGGAGAGAAGGGGAATTCCCGACTCTGCGGTTTGTATGTTACGTCTTTGTGTTTTGAGACAGTGCTTGTTTTGGGTTTTGTGACTACGCGTTGTGTGTTTTCACGTCTGTGTGTTTTGAGAGACAGCGCTTCTTTGGGTTTTTGTATAAGGCAAATTCCCCATCCCCCTTTTTCATAATTCACCCTTCTGAGTCACCCCAGTTTACTCACTCCCTTCTCGAACCAACTTTTTTTTTTTGCCTTTTTTGTTTTTTTTTTCCCTTTTTTCATTTTTTTTTTTTTTTAGTCTAAGACACTGGTTAGAAAAATACTTTTAATTTTAACAAATAATTTTAATATTTAAATAATAAATTAAAAATATTAATTTTAATATTTAATAGAATATTGTATACAGAAAATATCTAATACATACACATATAATAAACTGTTTTCCTACTTGTTAAAAAAAAATTAATCTTTATGTATGTTGGAATCCCAAAGTGGTCAACACCTCAAGTATGGTCCAATCAGGTGACAGATGTCCGTTCGCTGAAGTGAAGTTGACGGTTGAAAATTCTTAAAGTGAGTTATACTGAGTCTTGAGATTACTGACCTGTTGTGCCCAAAGTCTTGCTCTTCGGGGAGTAGTGCCTGCAGAAAACTCAGACCAGGATTTGTCCCAGTGAAGCTCTTCCAGCGTAAGAATAAGAGCTCAAAGAGAAAATGTATAGAAATGTGTCAATTAAGCAAGTGAACTCAAAGTCTGCTTGTAATAAAGCATACATTGGGATTGCATAGTCCCTGGTATATATAGGCGTTAGAGATGATTAGTCGACCCTAAACACAGTTAATTAAGTAAAACCATCTATTTAACTGATAATCTAGGGCGTTTAGGAGATAATCACTAGGCTTGGGCTTTTCGGCTCATTTGGTGAAGCCCGCAGGCCTCTGTCAGGCTTGTGGTGGTGACCTGATGGAAGAGAGTGGAGACCCGTAGAATCCTAGAGAAGAAACGAGTTGGAATAGGGGCTGGTCGAGATGAACAACTAAGTCTTTAAAGTTAACCGTCTAGGGCACAGCGTAGAGCTCAGGGCGACACATCCCCTAAGGGGCACCTTGCTCCTCCCTAGGTGGCAAAGGAGATTACAGGAAGGAGCCATGGTTGGCGTATGTTTCAACGTAGTGTTGTGGATTCCGGAATGCGTCCATTTCACTACGAAGATGGACACGTGGTTAGGTCCCAAGTGCTAACTTAATGGTATCCAAAAAATACCCTTATCAGTTGACCCCCTAGCCCTATGCAGCGAAGGAAACAAGATGGTTAGGGATATTAATTTCTAGCGGGAATGAGCGTCCTGGAGACTTCGAAGTACGAGAAACACATTTGGTCGACATTTTTCTAACAATTAACTTTTTTTTGGAAACAAAATTGAAATAGGCCTCCATACATCCGGGGTCAGATAGTATGGCAGGACGACCCCAAATTTTTTCAATTTTTTGGGCGGCACTTTTCTCACAGTTGACTTTTTATAAGAAGCGAATTTGCAATAGGCCTCCATCCGGCCGGGGTCCAAGGTCAGATAGCAAGGTAGGCCAACCCCAAATTTCTTTAATTTTCTGGCAGCAATTTTGTCACAGTTGACATTTTCTGAGTAGCGAATTTGAAATAGACCACCATACGGCTGGGGTCAAGTAGCACTAGTTGTTACCCTTTTATTATATTTTTTTAAAAAAATTACTGAAATAGGTTGACTCTAAATTTATTTACCAAACTAATGCTACTTGGGGATCTAATCCCCGGGTACTAGAACCCAGGGTTCAAAAAAAATAGTACGTCGTATACCTGGTGTTCGAAACACCGGATGTACGATAATTTTTTTTAAAACAAAAAAAAAACTTTATACCCGGGATTGTGATCCCAGGGTATACAATATGATTAAAAAAAAAGAAGGTAGTCCCTTTTTTCAAATAACAGAGAGAGGAGAAAGAGAGAGAGAGCAAAGGATCACTGCACGAAAATGAAATGGGTTTCTTGAAAACCCAAGTATCTTTTACACTTTAAACCCCTAAAGTTTGACTATTATTTTATTTTAAATAATTATTTTTTTACTTTTTACTCTTTTTTTTTTTTTTTTTTAATTTCGTTTTTTTATAAAAAAATAAAAAAAAAAAATTGTTTGTTAATTTTAATTTCTTTAATTATTGTAATTTAAATTTAAAAATGTGGTCAAACAATCGATCGAATAAATCAAACGTTTGATTGATTAAAGTAGTGAGGTAAAAAGTTCTGCAAATTAATTTAGTCGGTAGACCGACTTGACAAATCAGTCGACCGTTGAAAATAGTAAGTTTAAATTGCATGTCTTAATCTAACTTGTCAACCAAATGGGACATCCTGTTGACTAAATTGAATTTTTACTTGAATTCAATTGAAAATAATAAAATATTTTTACTTTATTAATAACAAAAAACCAATAAATAATAAAATGAAAAAAAAATAAAAAATCCATGATATAAAGTAATAATTGAATTTCACTTGATTTTTGAAGTAAAAATATTTTGGAATGGAAGTAAAAATATTTTGGAATAGTTCTATTTTTTTTATTACCTTCCATTCCAAAAAAAAATTTACTTCAAAATAAAAAATAAAAAAAATGAATAATTACTTCAAAAATTATTTATTTTTGAAGTAATAAATAATTTTTGAAGTAATTATTCATTTATTTTTTTTAATTTCTTTGATTGTTGTAATTTAAATTTAAAAATGATGTCAAACAGTCGATCGAATAAGTCAAACGTTTGATTAGTTAAAGCAGCAAATAGGTCAAATTACAATAATCAAATAAATGAAAAATTATTTCAAAAATTATTTATTACTTCAAAATACGTTTACTTCAAAAATTATTTATTACTTCAAAAATAAATAATTTTTGAAGTAATTATTCATTTTTTTTATTTTTTATTTTGAAGTAAAAAAAATTGGAATGGAAGGTAATAAAAAAATAGAACTATTCCAAAATATTTTTACTTACAAAATCAAGTGAAATTGAATTATTACTTTATATCATGGATTTTTTTATTTTTATTTTTCATTTTATTATTTATTATTTTTTTATTAATAAAGTAAAAATATTTTATTATTTTCAATTAAATTCAAATAAAAATTCAATTTGGTCGACAGGATGCCCCATGCGGTTGAAAAGTTAGATCAAGACATACAATTTAAACTCACTATTTTCAACGGTAAACTGATTTATCAAGTCGGTCTACCGACTAAATTAATTTTCAGAATTTTTTACCTCACTACTTTAACCAATCAAACGTTTGACTTATTCGATCGACCGTTTGACCTCACTTTTAAATTTAAATTACAACAATTAAAGAAATTAAAATTAACAAATAATTTTTATTTTTATAAAAAACGAAATTAAAAAAAAAAAAAATGAAAAGTAAAAAAAAAAAATTATTTAAAATAAAATAATGGTCAAACTTTAGGGGTTTAAAGTGTAAAAAAATACTTGGGTTTTCAAGAAACCCATTTCATTTTCGTGTAGTGATCCGCTGCTCTCTCTCTCTCTCCTCTCTTTGTTATTTGAAAAAATGGACTGTTCTTTTCTTTCTTTTCTTTTTTTTTTTTTAATATTTTTTTTAATTTATTTTATCATATTGTATACCCGGGTATAAAGTTTTTTAAAAAAAAAAAATTATCGTATACCCGGTATTTCGAACACCAGGTATACGACATACAATTTTTTTGAACCCCGAGTTCCAGTACCCGGGCATTAGATCCCCTTGTAGCACTAGTTTAGTATATAAGTTCAGAGTCAACCTATTTCAGTATTTTTTTTTTTAAAATATAATAAAAGGGTAAACAACTTCAGGTAGCATGGCAAGGCGACCCCAAATTTCTTCGATTTTCAGGGCGGTACTCGTTTGAACCGTGAATAAATCTTGAGCACAGATTAGCCTTCGCCGTGGGAAAAATAAAGGCATCCCCCGAGGGGTGCACACCATGAATGGACCGGGGGTCGAGTTAGGCACGCCCTAAAGGGCACCCGACACTCGCGGTGATCGATTGGCGAGCCTTGGGGGCGGACCGAGCTCTTTTGGGCCACTATAAGGGTCAACGCCCTTCGAGAGTTGGCCTCATGGCTCAGCTCCTATTGGATGACAAATGGCGGGTATGGACGCGGCCAATGCGCTATGCATGTGGTGCCGCCCAGCCGCGCCGACACGTCTTTCCGGGCTCTGCTTTTTTTTTTTTTTTTTAAATAGGGAGTTGAGACGCATTCAAACGTATTCAAGTACTCTGGGTGTACTCTCCAAGAAATCTTTCTATACGGTATTTTTTCTTTACTTCGAAATATTTTCTCGCATTTTTAACTCTAAATATTCTTCTTCCCCTAGGAGCAGCTCAGGATTTAGCGCGTCGGAGTGAGCCTCCCCTGCTCCCGAGGATGTCAGACGGCACACGGGCTCTTCGAGCTCGCCCCATTTTTCTCCGGCGATTAGGACACCATCACCCAGGAGAAAATCGTCCCTAATCGAACTAGTGTCCTTGGTTAATCACCCTGGTGGGCACAGAGGAGAAGGTACTTCGTGGGAGCCCGTCTTCGTAGCGATTCTGGAGGAGGAGGAATGTGTAACAGAGACGGTATTTCTCTAGGCGATTCCCTTGGTGTCGTGGCCCGTCTGCGGTTTGAGACCCAAGATTTTGCACTCTGTTATTCCTGTCCGAAGTTCTCTCTCGGATCTTCAGTCCAATGTAACCGAGAAGAATTTGATGAAAGCTTGTAGCCTATTCACATTCCTGGGTCCCGTCGTGACGAGGATCCCTAATACTAACTAGAGGCCCCCATCAGCCACCACCAGGCTTTATTACAGTCATTTCTTTACTAGCTAGCTACCAAACTCTACTTTCCTATTCACCCCTGGGTCTGAGCAGTTTGTAAGGAGCTTGGCCTATGTCTGTCACAGCTGCTCTATGCAGCATAAAGATAGTGATAGCGGCCTACATTATCTTAAAGGTAGAGGGGATTGAGCAGAGCTTAGAACTTTTCCGTGCTCTTTTCTTTGCTAAGTCCCTGTCATCGGGTATTGGGTAGTACTACATGTCCTCCAGGTCAACATTCCTAACTGACACGGATGTTCGCACGCAAAAGTGGAAACCAAGGCACTTTTACCTTGGTGGTGACGACTAAGAGTTCAACCCTAATGAAGAGAATCTTGGTGGTAAGAAAATCTTGGGGGTGGTTGAGAATGGTACTCCAGCCATTGGCACTTGATTTCTGTCCCATTTTCACAGAGAGTGAAGAACAGGGCAAGAGGTCGCATAGGGCACATGAGCTCCATCCCGAAATCGTTGTGCTGAGAGAGAAACTTAAGGACACTCTTCAACCAGCTAAACGAGTTGTTGAGCTCGACTTTATACGACATTCACTTCTACCAAGCCCCGTCTTTTCCCCCTATTGAGCTTCCGTCAAGGCCTTAGAATAGTAAGAATTTTTTCTGATTGTCCATTTTTCATGTTTTATGTTCGATATTCTGAGTTGTGATTTCTTGACAGGCATGGACAACATTGCTCTGTTGAGGAAGGTTGCTGACAAAATGAAGGTCGGGCCACAGAGAGCTCCACTATTGAGTAGGGACAAATTTCTCAGAGTAGTGTTCTACCTTCCCGGTCTCCGACACACACCAAAGTGAAAACTAGTGAGTCCGATCCTAGCATACAGGGCCCGGAAGCCATGTTAGTGGCTTCGCAAAAAATGGGCAAACACCTTGTGATATCTTGGTTGATTTGAGAACTTGGGATTTAACACTCAGCAGAGAAAATTTTGTGTTCGGACTTAGGTTAAGCACAACGTAAATTTTAATAGATCGGAAGATTATTAAAACTTGGGTAATCTATAAGGTCTGGGCATAAAGAATGTTCTCACATAAATACTAGATAAGGGTATTAATTTTGAAGTGTTTGTATTTTCTCTCACTTGACACTCGAGAGAGGTAGTGAGGGAGTACAAGTGACATTGATTATTGAATGAATGGAATTTACTAATAATTGCTTAATAGGATAACATGGGAATAACGATATGAAATTAAGTGCCTAGAACAATTATGCTTAGGAAATCCATATTTTATTTTGCTTTTACTTTTATATTTGTTTTAGTTTTATTATTTTTATAAACCCTAAATTTGGACGCCTAAATAAAGTTAGGTTACGATAATCACGATATCTAACTACGATTTAAACCAATCCCTGTGGATACAACACTCTACTTACCATTAGACTATTAAAATTTGAACCGTACACTTGCGGTGTGTAGCAAAAATAAAAATCGCTACCACTATCTCTTTTTTCTTGATATTTTTGCCAAGTCATTTTCTGATCGACATTGTTTTTAGAGTTGTAAAATTTTGAAAAATTTAGGAAAAAAACTTCTCGTTTATCCCAGGGCCATGGACCACTAACCCCAACTCCAGGACACGAGTTGATTGTAAGAAAATCGTGTTGCGGACTTAGGATGAGGATTTCCCAGGGTGCATGGTCCTCTCAATCTGTAAGGGCTTAACGAGAGTAGTTGGTCCCCCGTGGCCTGTCATTGGTAAGTTCTCCATAGTCATGTTCATTCTTGAACATTTTCAGGTCATATCAATTTAGTCTATGCAGGTACACATTCCCCTTTAGAATGTCCGACTTACAGTCGATTGTCCTCAGACCCGATCAATGGCCCGTCTTTGGTGGATGACTGTGGTCTTTTCTCGAGTACTGACTATTGATCTTTGGAGAGGGTCTAGTTGTCACCCTCGATGCAAAGCGTCGAGATAAAGCTTATGGTGAATCATCCGTGATGCTAAGTATCGTGTTGCCATTTTTTGGAGATTTACTCACGACTTTCAGAGTCGAGATTCTGTTATGGAAAATCATCCGCGACCTTGAGAGTCGGGATGTTGTTCATTTGGGGGAAACACAAAGCACATTGTACATAACACCTTCTTTATTTTGATAAGCAAAAACCACTACACTGTATACAAACTAGAAGTTATTTACAAATGTGGATCTTCCCTACAGAAGTAACGCTTTAGATGGTTAGCGTTCCACAGGTGCCTAAGTGGCATACCTTCCTCCGTTTCAAAATTGAAGGTGCCCGGATGCATGATACCAGTGATTCTGCATGACCCTTTCCAGGTGGGGGCCAGTTATTTGGCGCCTTATTCTTTGGTGGCCAGAGTGACCTTTCTAAGAATAAGGTCACTAACGTCGAATGAGCGAGGGTGGACTCGTTGGTTGTAGTCTCATGCTACCCTATGTTGGTAGGTGTTACACGGTCAAATTTTCACCATAAATTTTCTAACCGAGTGATGACCTAGTTGCACTAACAACTACTAGCCCCGTGAATATCCTGTCATGCAACGGAAATGAACCGACCATATGTAAAACACATACCTTCTTGCAACGTAATACAACCGAGAATACATTGAAACACAGTACCAGAAATGCACCCACGCAACGACATAGTAATGTTTACGGAAAAACTAAACCTTGTATTACATAACTCAGGTTACAAGGAACCAATTACGACAATGGTCTGTAAAATCCGCAGGTATCATTCACTTCCAAAAAAAGAACAAAACAAGACTATTTATAGGAGAAAATAGCAGTTGACAACCTTAATTGCCTAGACAGACAATCAACATCTGTCCTGACACATATCCAACCCACAAGAGTTAGTTTTCATGTCTGAAAATTGACCAAAACCACAAAAAAATTGACCAGAATTGCCTGGTAACCACTAGTCCATCAACTCACTACGAGCTCAGCTTCATTCCAGCGTTTTTGCACTATCCTAATATCCTGCCTCGTTGCCATCTCATCCCATAGTCATGCCGACATTCGCCAACGTCTTGCCGTGCCTGTATGGATAAAATGCATCGTTACGCCTACATTCTATCTCGTTGCGTCGTTGTGCCCAACGATATCCCAACGCCGTATGCATTTTCCCCACCAAAATACACCGTCGTTCCCAACAGCCCGTCATGTCTCGCACATGGCTCTGCCTACAATATAGTGTTACGCTGTTTTGCCTTGGTACTACATCAAGGTCTTCCGTTGGTCATGTGACTTTCCACGAAAACCCAATTCTAGCATCCTTTGCCAATGCTGCCAACATGCATCCACGTTGTCCAATAACGTACTATTCTGCCAGCGCATGCCCAATAGCTTGCTCCAACACCTCCCCGTTCTTCTAATGCATGCTGCCATATCTTAGCCCTCGTTGCCTTGGCTGCGTGTCAAGGTCTTTCTAATTGCTATGCACCCATATAACACTGATCCTAGCATTGCGCCTAGGATCACCCAACACAACGCCAACACCTGTTGGTGTTATGCTGCAACGTTGTGCACCGAGTTGCACTAGGTTGGTGCCTCCCTTGCCAACGACTCCATCCGTGCCTCCTGCACCGTATCCAGTAGCAAAGTGCACCAAGCCGGTGCTATTTGGTCCTCCAGCGTTGTTAGAGGCTAACAAACCTATTGGCCCAGTGAGCTACCCAAGAGGGGGGTGAATTGGGTAGTATTAAAAAATTAATCCAAATAATAACACTTCAAAAATCAAACAATTAATTTTATCCTAAAAGTAATTATTATCTTTATAGCAAGGAATAAGTGTAATAAGCTCTAGGTGCACACCCAAACAACATAAGATAAAATAAAGGAAATAAACAATGCAGTACATATTGATATATTTTGGTTCACCAAGCTACTCTTGGCTAATCTAGTTATCAGAGTTTAGATTATAGATTCTGCAGATGTAGAGTTTAGATTTGCGAGCACTTTGAACCGGGGTTATGATATCCATCATTGATAATAAATTGTTTAATATGAAAATAATAATTTTAGTCGAATCGTGAAATAAAAGTGGAAAAAAATTTTGATGAGGAGCGGTAAACAATTCATGGATTAAAAAGGATATTTAATATGTTGAGTAAGTTTTGTGAGCATTTATGAACTTCATGGAATAATTAAATTGCAAATGGTAAGCTATAATCAGCTAATTCTAGGTTTGATCTGGTGATTGTTTACGTGTAACAACTGACTGGTACTGCAATGACTCCTACTGGTATATCTGTTTGATTGATTATGTGGACCTTTTGGTTAGCCAAATTGCATAATTTTATCCCTATAGTTTCAATTTGATTATATTAAATTGTTAATATTAACATTAACTTGACAAATTGGGACTTGATATTAAATTGCGCTTTGTAATAATTGTATAAACCACTTATGTTGAAAAATTTATTCGATTAAGTGATAAAATTCTCGGAAGTTTATAAACGAAACATTTGGCATTTTATTGGTACTAATATGTGATAGTGAATGAACTCCAATGTGTGGTTGTGGATAAAAATATTAATATCTAGCGGTGAGATTAATAATATACATATAGACATTGACGTCTTCGTTATGTTTTCGGGTGGTTGGACATCTTGCACCAATGTGTGATTACCATTATTTCATTTTGGTCCTTATCGTTTCAAATTTGAACATTTTGAGATGACAGTGGATTAATAGTTGAACATATTAACAGCTTAGATGGCAGTGGATTAACGTAACTTATCTATAATGAGTTAAATAAGCTTGGGTGAGTGCCATGTTAGTCATGGACCATTGAAAATTGGAGCTAAATAGGAGTTATTAATTTAAAGGTGTATAAATCATGAAAATATATATTTTTCGTATTAAAATATGGAAAAAAGGGGGGGGGGGGGGGTGTTGATAAAATGGACGATTTTACGATCAAGTAAAATTTTAAAGGGTCAAAAATGATTTTATTATTCTGCTATGCCATATATCTTCCCATAAGGGATGTGGATTATCTGCTAGGCATAGTTCTGCAGAACGTTGTTTATCTATTAGGCAAATACCGACAGAGCGTTCATTATTTGCTAGGCATAGTCCTGTAGAGTGTTGTTTATCTGCTAGGCAAAGTTCGGCAGAGCGTTGTTGTGACCCGTTAGGAAGGCAAATCCTACGGGTGGTACGGTACTGTTGCAACTCCAAATCATGAGGTTAAATGATCCTATGGCTAGTAGGAGGTGGTGTGTGGTATTTTATTATACGATAAATTGCTTGGATTGTTTGGTTTAAATATATTATTTAAATGAATTGTTTGGTTTAAATATATTATTTTAAATGGGTTGACGTAAATGGTTGGATTGGTGGATATAAAATGGTTGGATTGGTGGATTTAAAATGTTTGGATTGATTAACCTAAAAATATTTGGATGAGATATTAAATATATTATTTTATTTCATTGGTGGCAGTAGAACTGGATTTTCAACATGGTATGTGGTTATAAATTATATTATATTTTGAAAAGTGGTGTTTGAAAAAAAAAAAAAAGTACTTGATCCATATTTTTTTTTTTTGTATTATGAAGGTAACATGTACATTGTCTTCTATATAATTTTTTTTATTTTTTTTTATTTTCATATAAATTGTGGAAACTGTGTTTATTTAAAATGGATGATTTTGTGATGTATGTGGATCAAGTAGGTTTTAAATATGAGAAATGATTTTATGGTCCGACTATGCCATAGTATTTTCTTCCCAGAAGGGATGTGGTTTATCTGCTAGGCAAAGACCGACAGAGCGTTGTTTATTTGCTAGGCAAGGACCGACAAAGCATTGTTTATCTGCTAGTCAAAGTCTGGCAGAGCGTTGTTTATCTGCTAGGCAAAGTTCGACAGAACGTTGTTGTGACCCGTTAGAAAGGCAAATTCTACGGGGGGTACGGTGCCGTTGCAACTCTCGATCGTAAGGTAAACACGATCCTATGAATAGCGAGGAAGTATGTTATTTTATGATATACACGTGAGTTGATTAGTCAATTTAAAACTGGTTCTATGTTGAAAATATTTGGTTGAGATTTTAATATTGATGATGCGTTGGTGATATTTTGTTGAGATTTGAATACAGCCGGTGTGGCTACATGTTATTGGAAATGGGATTTTGATAAAAACTTGATCCATAAAACGCTTTTATACTACGAAAATAGTACACCGATAAAAATAACTCAACTATATGTATTGGTCCGTTACTAACATTAGGCGGAGTCGGAATGTAGGGTCATTGGGATTTCATGGGGAAAGGATAATCTGAATTATTCTTCAGTTGATGAGTATGTTAGAAATTTATTAATATGATATTTTTTTATATACGGTGACTATTGACTTTTTATAACATATCGGATTTTTGTAGTTGGGACGTATTTATGTATTTCGATACATATTTATATGTGAATTGAGACATATTTGAAGCACTTAACCTTGTCAGGGACTTGATTAAATATGGAGGCATGAAAGGAATTCTTATAGATGACCCGTTTGACGTAATTTGATACGTATTGATGTGGTTTGGTGATATTTATGTGTTTTGAGAGACAGTTATGTGATTTTGACGTATTGCGAAAAATTTATTATTTAAAGTTAGATTGTGGTAATTTTTATAAAACATTTATGAGATTGTTGAAAATTTTGTTATAAATATTGAGATTGATGAGTTTTGGTCTCACGGGTCAGTTCACATGGAGTGCGGGCTATCTGTTGCTTATGATATTAGTTGCGAGTATTGTTGGTTTAAATGTTGGATGAAAATATTGTTACGAACTGGTTGACTGGAAATGTTGGATGAAAGGGATAAATGTTGGTTATGAAAAAATTACTGAGGTTGTAAAACTGTCGGAATGAGATAGACCAAATCCACTGAAACTACCATGATATTTTAAGGATATATTATATTTATATTATTATTTATTGTGATTTTATCAGAGTAGCGCAGCGGAAGCGTTTAGAAACATGGGATTCTTTGACAGTTGATTGTCTGTGCTAGGTGTTACCAACCAAAGTGCACCCTATTTGTTGGCTATTGGATATAATGTGGGCCACTGTGAATGAAAATATTGCGATGTGTGGAAATAAGTTGACGGTTAAGAATTATGGGTGACTTTTGGTTATGGGACCCTGCAAAGAGGACAATTGTTCTAGAATTAAATGTAACTAACATGACCATGCGGTGTGAATTTAAAATGTTATTATTTTGACCAAAATTTTAATTCCTAGTGTTTTGAATGAAAATTTCAGGATAAATTTTTTTTTAGGGGGGAAGGGTTGTAAGACCCTGATTTTTTTTAAGAAACGTTTTCGCACATTCAGGAAAATATGGGGTAGATTGTGTTATTTATAATTTAATTTAAAATTTGAGGGGTTAATTAGTAATTTTCAAAATACAAATTGTAAACTTTTGAACTAAAATGATTTCAAATTCTTAATTAGGGGAGGTTAATGTAATTTGGAAATAATTAATATATATATAAGATAAAGATAAAAAAAAAAAAAAAATGTAGGAGAGAGAGAGGTAAGGGCGGTATGGGGCTTGGCCTTTTTTTCACATCCATACACACGCAAGACAGAAAAAAGAAAGAAAAATCCAGAAGCGAAGAGAGAGAAGGCAGTCTGGCGTGGGTTCGTCGTCGTGGTTCGCCGGTAGTGAGTGCGTGTGTTTCGTTTGTGTGTGTGTATTGTTGTTCATCGATGGTTGTGTGTTTTGGGTGTCGTTTGTGTGGGGGTGTGTTCTGTTCTTAGTGAGAGAGTTGTCGGTTGTGGGGGTGTCACCTTCGGTTAGTTTGGCCGGCGGTAAGTGGAAGTTAGAGAGAGAGAGAGGGTCGGCGATGGTTCGGTCGACGGGGGTGGTGATCGTTCGGCGATGGGTTGCCATGTTTATCGTGTATGTGTGTCTGTTCACCATCGTGGGTGTAGGGAGTGATCGGAGTTGGTGAGAAAAGAGAGTGACGGATGGTCTGATCACAAGCAGAAGCAGAGCGAGGAAGACGGTCATTCACCTAGGCGGTGACAGTTTCGCCTAGGCGTCGAAGCATTAGAATGCAAAACAAAAAGGAAGAGGAGTCTACTCGCCTAGGCGGTGAGACGTTCGCCTCGGCAGTGAAGGATTAGTACGCTAAACAGAATAAAAATGAGGGGAGCTCGCCTCGGCGGTGGATCCTTCGCCTAAGCGGTGGGGCTGGGCGCAGAGAGACATAAAAATGGAAACAAAATAAAAATCTAACATCCAATCTCTCGGAAGGCGGATGATTCGGGAGTAGGTAGAATTTTGAACTCTCTTAATATATGTATTTAATTGTCTCATGGTGCGATGATGAAATTATTTGGTAAATTGTTGTGACATTTTACCTGTTTAATTACATGAAATAATTTGGACGATGTGAAATTTTTGTGACAAGCATGCTAATGTGGTTTATGTGTTATATTAATTAACTGGATGTATTAGAGAGGTTAGAGTTCTACTGAGCGTTGACTCACAACCCCATAGTTTTTGGTTGCAGGCTCGGCGGGGACAAAACAATGAAGGGATATTTTATTTGAAATTTCGATTTGTAAAAATTGTAATTATTATTTATTGTTGTAATAAGAGGAAAAGATAAGTATAATTATCATAGTTGTTGTAAAATCTCACAAATTTTCATATATTAAATTTTCGGTTTTAATAAAAATGGTTTTAAGATAACGATTTTGATCAAAAGTTGGAAATTCGGTTTTGAATTATGAGTTCGGTAATTATTAGTTGTTACTGGATTGTAAATTGGAAATATAAATCTGTTGGATTTTATAGAATTTAAATTCAGTTGATCGGTTTTCCAAAAATCTCAAAATGTTGGGAATTATTATATATATATATATATATATATATATATATATATATATATATATATATATATATATATATATATATATATATATATATATATATATAATCCGCGGATTAATTTAAAATAGATTATTGGTTATTTGGTGATATTTAAATGGTGATTATTATATGTAATAATTTCTGTCGTAACATTGACAACTAAAATTATCGTCAGTTATTATAAAAATTTACCGAATTTTTTAGATTGGAAATTCGACCAGTTGGATTTGGGTAGAAATTCTCTATAGGAGAAACTGTAGTAGTGGCCCTAGAAAACCGGGTCGTTACACTAGTCCTCCGAGCTCCACGGAGATTCGCACTCACTAAACTCAATATTCTTTTACAGGTAGGAACTAAACCCTCACAATGATTCTTTTTGCAAGCTTAGAATCAACCTTTACAAATTCTTTTTTTTTCAGGTTCAAGAATAACCTCTACTTTTTACAGGCTCAAGAATAACCTAATTCTTTTTATACCTTAGGCTAAATAATCAAAACTTCACAAACACTCTAAATATCCTTTTACCCGGTAAGGATGGAACCTTTACAAATCACTCATAATTAATTCTATAAAGGAAGAACTAACACCTAATATTTTTATACTCGAGGGAAATATCAAAACCCCAATCTCTTTACCGGAAGAGATTGAAACCAGCTATTCTTGATTAGATGCTTCCAATAGTATCTAATCCGCACACAACTCACTAATTACATAAATTGATAAGTTCTTCCAACTCGGAGCTTCTACCACATCAGATTAATTAATACTCAATTAATGTTCCAATACTAGTGATAGAAATAAAGTGAGGAAACAAAATCTGATTATAATAAAGAATGCGGGTAGCACAATTAAGCACGTAATCAGATTAACACACAAAACGTTTTAAAAGATTTTTATGCTTTTAAAATTCAAAAACGATTTCTAAAAAAAAATCAATTCACCAAGCAAGTAATAATAATCAAATACTAAATTAAAGAATAAGCTTGGAATGATCTCACTAGGAAAACACCAATAGATTGCAAAACAGATCGCTAGACAGCTCAGATTGGTGACGCCAAATAAATTAGTGCTTTAACTCAAGAATTTTAACTCCAGAATAATCTCACAATATTTTTCAGTATAATATCAGAATGATAACTCTTAGAAAAATTTAGTAACTGAATAGTTCTTGATATTATGTATGTTATGTGAAATCCACTGGTCTCTTTTAATAGCCCTCAAACTAGATTTTCAACGGTTAGTTTTCAAATGATATGTCAATAAATGACACACATAGACCTCATATATCATATAGATTTATAACGTCAATATTTAACCAGTAATATAACTTTTAAAGCTCTAAATTTAGTCCCCAAAATAAAATAATTTGATATTAATCAATGAAAGCATAGAAAGAATTATATTTAAATATATGGACTAAATCGTAAGATCAAAATAAATCCCTTAAATCTCTCCCATATTTTAGGCCCAAAATATTCTCCACAAAAATAACAATATTTAAACTCAAAATTCGCAGGTTTAAATATAGGAATATCAAAGATATCTTATAATAATTACTTTTCAAATATTATCTCATTAAATGACACCCCAAGACCCCATATATCATATATAATCAACATAGATCTTTTTTATTTAAAAATATTCTTGGAAAATCTCATTTTGGTCCTTAAACATTTTTAAATCGAAATTAACAAAAATAGAAAGTATTAAAACATTTTAATTAAAAGAATATTTAATTAAATACACCAAATTAATAGGGATAATAAAATATATAGATCATATCTCAATTAAATATAGATCCCTAGAATATCTCAATTAGGTAAGCCAAAAACGACTAGTTTTGGATCAAATCCCGAAATTCCACAGAATCTAAAACAGACATGTCAGTCGACCAAGGTCCGTCTGTCGACCGCTTGATTCAGGATACTAGCCAAGCCAAAATTCTTTCGCCCATCGATCTACCGCCCTGTCGACTTATAGATCTAGATAATTCATATTCAATCACTGGTCGACCTAGCTGTCGACTAAGAGATATAGAAAGTTTTCCTTCTTTGTTCCGGTCGACTTACCTATTGACTTATAGATGTTGGATCACTTTTTAAACTCGTTTTTAATTCATTCTCATTGATGTTTTCACCCCTTTAACTGATTTCTTTTCTCAATTAGCTCCACTAAATTCTTAAATTCAATTTTAATTAATTATTAATATTTCTTTTTCAATTACACATAGAAGCATATAATTTCACTAATTAGGATCCTATCAAAACATACATAAATTTAAAAACTTTTTGTGTCGTGTGTGATCCTAATCAGGATACATTAAGAGCAAAAATTAACCTGAGTTATTTTTCCTTAGATTCTTCAAAATCTTCGGTCTCTTAATGTCCATTGTCTTTATCAGTCTCTTTAGCATGTATTCATTACTTGTCATCATATCTTCATCATTGGAACTAATAAACTAAAACACTTAATTAAACCGTTAGTTCCACAAAAAATATCAATTTTTAATTGTTCATCAAAATCTTAGGATCAACACAACCACCTCCACCAAAAGAATCCGACCTTCTTATCGGATTGATCCCAGCACGATCTACTGATTTTAGCATACACCGATGCCACCCGTTCTGCCACAGTCTTCTCACTTTGTCAGTAATATTTCCGCCGGTCTATTACAACTCATTGCAACGTGTTTGTCAATTGCGTCTGCCACAGTTTCCTCAATCTACTCGCAGACTTGTCTCCTGTTTATTACAACTCCCTACAACGTGTTCACCACAAAGCGCCCTTTGTGACCGAACTGACCACCATCCCGTTTCTACCACAGCAACCGAATTTGGCATACACCTATGTCGACGATACTGCTACAGTCTCCTCATTCTGCCCGCAGTATTCCTACAAGTCCGCTGTAACCCGTTGCAACGTGTTGGCCACAAAACACGCACCGTGATTGGATTGACCAACAGTCCATTTATTACCATAGAAAACCTCGTTTGGAAATCCCACAATAACCAGTTGCCTCTCGTTATATTTCGGCACGAAGCATAGGATGTTTTTCGGAATCTCATGTCTCAAATCAGGCATTACCGCATACTTGATTTCCGACCGCACTTGGTCCGATTGTTGTCCGCTGATAACATAGTTTTAACGTGCATCCAACGTCTTGGTCCAACGCCTCTCCATTTCTCCAACGATGTAAGATGCTCATTTGCAAATCAACATCACAGAGCCGATTTCAGATCGCTCCCGATCTATCCGTTGTCCTCAAACAACGTAATGCCAATGCATGTCCAACAACTTGGTCCAATGACTCGCCGTTCCTCCTACGATGTGCGTTCGTATGCCGATGCAGAAGCCACTTGTAGCCCTGCTATAATACCCACTGCCATATGATCGAATTTTCATTACGAATTTTCTAACCGTGTGATGGCTAGTTGCACTAACAACGAGCAGCCCCATGAATGTCTTATCACGCAACGAAAATGCACTGACCATATGTAAAACACACACGTTCCTGCAACGTAATACAACTGAGAATACACCGAAACACAGTACTAGAAACGCACCTATACAACGACACAGTAATGTTTACAGAAAAATTCAACCTTGTATTACATAACTCAAGTTACAATGAATCAATTACAACAATGGTCTGTAAAGTCCATAGGTATCATTCACTTCCAAAAACAGAACAAAACATGACTATTTATAAGAGAACATAGCAGTTGATAGCCCCAATTGCCTAGGCAGACGACCGACATATGTCCCAACTTATGTCTAGCCCACAAGAGTTAGTTTTCCTGTTTGAAAACTAACCAAAATGGCCAAGAAACTGACCAGAATTGCCTGGTAACAATCTAGTCAATCAGCACACCACAAGCTCACCTTTATTCTAGCGTTTTTACACAATCCCGACATCCTGCCTCGTTGTCATCTCGTCCCATAGTTATGTCGACGTTCGCCAAAGTCTTGTCATGCCGCTTGCATGGCCAGAATGCATTGTTGCACCCATGTTTTGTCTCGTTGCGTCATTGTGCCTAACACCGTATGCATTTTCCACACTAAAATGCACCGTTGTTCCCAACAGTTCATCATGCCTCGCACATGACTTTGCCCACAACATAGCATTGTGCCTACGTTGAGCCATTTTGCCTTGGTACTGTACCAAGGTCTTCCATTGGTCCTGTGACTCCCCATGAAAACCCAATTCCAACATCTTTTGCCAATGCCACCAACGTGCATCAACGTTGTCCAACGGCACACTATTTTACCAATGTGTGCCCAACAGTTTGGTCCAACGTCTACCTATTCCTCCAGCGCATGCTACCACGTCTTGGTCCTTGTTGCCTTGGCTATATGTCAAGGCCTTACTCATTTCTATGCACCCACATAGCACCGATCCTAGCATTACACCTAGGATCGCCCAACACAACACCAACACCCGTTGGTATTGTGCCGCAATGTTGTCCATCGAGTTGTACCAGGTTGGTGCCTTTCTTGCCAACGACCCCATTCGTGCCGCATGTCCCGTGTCTGGTAGCAAAGTGCACCAAGTCAGTGTTGTTTGGTCTTCCAGTGTTTTTAGGGGCTAACAGTAGGAAACTTGCCAAACCCGAGCTTGTTACATTCGTTCTTCAAGAAGGTCAAGGTTTAATGACAACACCACATCATTCCTAGTTTAATCAAAGGTCTGAACAGTTTTAAGAGTCTGTACGCTTATTTCTGCGGGGATGACAGCCTCAAAGTCAAAGGCTATTGCAAAAGGTATTTCTTCAGTAGGGGTTTTTGGAGTGGTGTGGTACGCCTAAAGGACAGAGTAGACATCTTCCACACACCATCCTTTCAACTTATCAAGTCTTGTTTTCAACTCGTGCAAGATAGTTCTGTTCGTGACCTCCACTTGGCCATTTGATGGAGGGTGACTGGGGGAGGCGAAGTTCGTCCTGATCCCCAGTTCTGTACAAAAGGTGATGAAGAGGGAGTTGTCGAACTGGGTGCCAATGTCAGACACAATCGCTCTTAGGACCCTAAAACATCATACTATGCTATTCCATGCGAAGTTTTAGATTTTTTCCTTGGTGATTCGGGCCAGAGGCTCAGTTTCAACCCACTTCGTGAAATAGTCAATTGCGATGATCAGGAACTTCTTCTGCCCGGTTCCCTAAAGGAAGGGCCTGAGCAGGTTAATGTCCCACTAGGAAAAAGGCAATGGGGTAATCATTGGAACCAAAACGGTTGGAGGAGTGTGAGGGTGTGGGACAAACCTCTGACACTTATTACATTTATTGACAAATTCCACAACGTCTTCATACATCTTTGTCCAGAAAATATCCCTGGCGGAGTAACTTACTGGCGAGGGACTTGTACCCTGAATGGTTGCCGCACAATCCTTTGTAAGTTTTGCTCAGGACATATTTGGCTTTTTTTGGAGGGAGACATCTAGAATAGGGACCTGAGAATGACCTCCGATATTGAACTTCATCAATAAAAGTATACCTTGCTTCCTGGTAGCGTATTCTCCTAGCCTCCATCTGGTCCCCTGGAAGGGTGTCTTACTCTAGGTACTGCTTAATTGGGTCCATCCAAGTTGGTTGATTAGTGAGTTCACAGATAGTGGCCCCTGGATCTAAGGCTACAATGCTCGAAGATTCAAGGTACTCCACAAAGATGCTCCTCTTTAGAATCCCCTCCATCATCGAGACGAGATTCGTCAGGGCATTAGCGTACCTGTTCTCTTCCCGTAAAATTTGGGACACTTGGATTTTTTCAAAATTTGTTGTAAGTGTCTTCACCCTCTCCAAGTATGTCGACATACTTGGATCCTTGGACATGTAGTCGCCATTCACCTGGTTGACTATGAGTTGTGAGGCATAAAAGACCAGGAGAGCTTGCACCTTGAATTCCTTTGCTGAGCGGAGACCAACGAGCAAGGCTTCGTATTCAGCTTCATTGTTCGTAGCCCTAAATTCGAGTCGGAGAGCGTACTCCACAACTTTCTTTTCTGGGGCTACCAGAATCATCCTTGCCCCACAGTCGCTTATATTAGATGATCTATCTATATAGAGCCGCCACTTTGTCGAGCCAAAGTCGCAGGGGTTAGAGGAAGTCCCCGGGTCTCCCAGGGGCAGAAGTCCCTAACGATTTGCTTCTGGATCTTTCTCTTTCAGAAATGTGATTTCTACGATGAAATCAGTAAAGACTTGGCCTTTGATAGTCGTTCACGGTTGATACTCAAAGCTGTACTTCATCAGCCTTCCCAAAACATCAGGAGAGTGCATGATCTGTCTTAGGGGTTGGTCAGTGATAGGTGTAATTTACCTATCTATTTCCAAATCGAACCTGTTAGTTTTTTAGTATGTTTATTACATTTTATTACGCTTTAATATGTTTTTATTCTTTTTGTGTAAATCAGGTGTGTGGGGTGAAAAGGAATGAAAATGGATCATAAATGATCAAATTGGATCGAGAGCGGTAGAAGAACGGAGGAAAAAAAACAAATAGGCTAAATTTCAGAACCTGCAGCCCACTGCCGTGGCGGTCAATATACAGAGAAAAGGCCTAAACTTTTTGCAAATCCACCACTGCAGCGGTGAAACAACAGAATGTCTCTACTCCCACCGCCACGGATGAGACCACTGCTAACATACCCACCGCTGCGGCGGTCACTCTGCACAGATTTTATATATATTTTTTTAGATATTTTGTTCCCTATTTCCTTCTTCAACTCCTCTATTTTAGGCATTAGAGATCCCTTGTGAGTAGAATAGAGTAGAGAGTATTTTGGGGAGTGCTCAACCAAATTCGAAGGAGAAGAACAATTTACGAAGAAGGAGAAGCGATCTCGGAACAGTTTGAGCATCAAATCTTCGGATAACGGCTAGTTCTCTTCGTTTATTTCTTTATTTCTTAACTTCGATTTATTGTTTGAGCATGTTTAGCTCGTTTATCATTGTATATACGGTTATGGTTATTAGCTAAACGGATATTGTCTAGGGATTAATATAATTTATGAATATGTGGTTTATTTGAAATCGGTGTTTTGTTGATGGTTATTCTTTGATATTTGATTGTGTTTATCATTATTCTTCGATTATATGCTTGCTTAGATATATTAAGAATACGTGGTTTGACACTTGAGATAGGTAACCCTAAATTCGGACTTGGGTAAACACAACGCAACGATCTAATAACCCGGGAGGAAGTTAGAAAGTGTGCAATCCATGACATTGGGGTAAGACTCATGTGATCTAGTGTCGTTAAGATATTGAAGGAGACTTCTTTGTTGACACGAAGTCACATATTCATTTATTTTACACTCGGGAGAGGTGGTGAGTGAGTTTACGATACAGACATTGTCAGATAAGTCGAACACCATTAACATAAGTCAAATGAGATCAAACACATTTAAGTAAATAAAGTTAATTTTTAGATAATCTACCCCCCTAAAACATCTCAATTTAGTTTATATAGTATAATTAGGTAAATTAGTATTTTAGTTTAGTATATTATTAATTATAAACACATTTTTTATCGCCTAAATAAAATTAAGTTATGATAATTACGGTACTCGATAATAATCTCAACCAATCCATGTGGACACGATAACCCTAACTCTCCTAATTTATACTAAAACTTGACCCGTACACTTGCAATGAAAGTAGCGACGTAATATTCTGCCACCAGTCAGTCAGAACCACAGTGGTGTGTGCTTGAAAATATTTTTGAAGTTTCCTGGAGGCGATCAGTAATGTATAAGCCAACTTTTAGAATTTTGAGTACCTGGTCTCGATATCTAGGAAGACGCTGTAGTAGTATACTGGGTTTTGAATACTATTCTTTTCCCTCACCAGGGTTACGCTTATTATGGTTGAGGAAACGAAAATATACAAGAATAACTTTCCCCCTTCGTGGTGCTGAACAGGGGAGCTGAGGAGAGGCAGTGTTTCAGATCATAAAATGTAGCTTCACACTCACTTGTCCAGGTGAAGTTTTTATTCCCACGAAGCACCTTGAAAAAGTCAAACACCACTCTGAAGACTCAGAGATAAACCGATTCAGGACTGCAAGCTTCTCGATCAGCATATAGATCTCCTTCTTTGAGCGCGGCGGGGACATGCCGAGTATAGTGGTGATCTGGTCTAGGTTGGCATTAATTCTAACTAAGAGACCATACACCTAAAGAACTTCTCGACAGAGACGCTGAAGATGCACTTGATGGGGTTGAGCTTCATCCGGTGGGTCCTCAACATACTAAAACATTTCTGGAGGTGCGCCAGGTGTCAGGAGTTTGTGAGATCTTCACTAGCATATCGTCAATGTAAACTTCCATAGTTTTATCGATTTCTTCCTTGAACATTTTGTTAATCAATCTCTGATAGGTGGCTCTGTCGTTGCGCAGGTCGAAGGGCATCATCTTTTAATAGTACATTCCTTTGTCTGTGATGAAGGACATCTTGCTTTTGCCAGGGGAGAATAGGGGGTTTTGGTTGTAGCTACCATAAGCGTCCCGAAAACTAAGAAGCTCGTGACTTGCCATGGCACAGATGATTAGATCATTCCTTGGTAGAGGAAAAAAGTCTTTGGGGCAAGCCTTGTTGAGGTCCTTAAAGTCAATGCAGAGTCTCAACTTGCCTTCGGCTTTAGGGGCAAGCACGACATTGGATAACCAGTCCGAAAATGTCACCTCTTCTATAACGCCAGACTTGATCAATTTCTACATTTCTTCCTCGATGATTTTTAGGTGTTTAAGGTGGAACTTCCTCATCTTTTGCTTGACTGGAGAATGGTATGGATTTTCGTGGAGCCTATGCATGGCTACTTTTGGATCGATTCTTGGGAGTTTATCATGGGACCATGCGAACATATCAATGTTCACTCGTAGTAGCTTTGTGAGCTTAGCCCGTTATTTTAGGGTGAGCTTGGCTCTTGCTCTGACAGTTCTTTCTTCAAGAAATGGGTGAATAGAAACTTCAACCAAGTCTTCATGTGGGCGGGTTCCTGACTGCTCATCCCTGGGTTCATCAATAGGCACCAGAATTTCTTCAGCATCTAGGGTCATGATCTCAAGAGTTGTTAGCTTAAACCCTTGGGGCCCGAGCGAAGCCGTTGGTTGCTATTTATTCTATTCTAGTGCCCTCCGGGCACAAGCTCGTGATGCCTTCTAGTCATCTATGACCTCTTTGATCCCTTGATTGGTGGAAAATTTCATGACTTAATAGTATAGAGAGCAAACGGCCTTGAAGGCTGAGACGGTCGGTCGCCCTATAATAGCGTTATAGGGTGACAGTCTGTCCACAGTTAAAAACTTAGACTATACCATCCCGAACCTTGGACTTATCCTAATCGTGACGAGCAGAGAGACCCATTCAAGAGAGTTGATCACCTTTCCCCCAAAACCAACTAGAGGAGACTTGGTAGGTTGTAGAGCACTAACCTCTGTCTTCAACTTGTCGAAGACCCATTTAAAGATAATGTCAACTGACCTCCTTCCGTCGACTAGGAGTGCCCCATCCTGAAATTTTTACGCAGGGCAATGATGACTAAGACATCATCGTTTGGCATATGTACCCCCAGAGGTTGGCCTCACTGAAGGATATAATATTGTGTGAGGCAGCGTTAACCGTGCATACCTCATATATGTCCTCGTCTGTTTTCTGTTTGGCTTTTTGCTCATGCCTCTTCCTAGAGGATGATGTTTCTCTTTCGAAGCTGAATCCACCATGGATGATATTGATCTCACCATCCACGCATTGTTGATCATTCTCAGCCCTTGGCATTCGAGGCTGTGAACGGGTGCAGTTTTCCCGTCTCTTTTGGGCCTGAGGTTCTACCGGTAGTTCATCCTTAGTGGGGTGCTCCTAATTCTCTTTCCAGACATAATTTTCAAGATAAACTCTTTGGATGAGAGCCACAATTTTCTACCAGAGCTGGAAGCAATTTTCAGTAAAGTGCCCTCGGTCTCGGTGGAACTCACCGTACTTGGTCATTGCCCTTCCGACTGGCTTTTTTCTCAGGTGCGGTGGAGGAGGAAAGAAATCATGTTCTGAGTTCTTTACGAATGTGGTAGCCACCAAGGCCGTAAGCAAGGTGAACCCTTGCTGGCGATGCCTTGGGGGAGGAAGTGGTATCCTCTCCTTAGGCAAGGGTCCCAATCTTCCTTCTACATGTAATCTTCTTGAGCCTTGAGTTTGATTTGGACCTCTATTTTTTGGTTTCCTTGACTTGTTCACTTTTTTCCTCTCTTTCCTAATTACAACACGAAGATCAACACCATGGAACCTAGTCCTTTAGTCCATAGCTTGATCAAGTGTGGGAGTAGGGTTGAAGTAGAGGTCATAGGACAATCTATGATGCCAGAGCCTATCTATAAAGGTATTCAATGCTATACTTTTAGGGAGGTCGTTGCACGCACTGGATTCTCGATTGAAGCGTTCAATGTAGTCTCCTAAAGATTTAGTGAGCTCCTGCTGAAGAGCAATGATATGAGCCTTGGTTTTCGACCTTTACCGAAAGCAACTGAAACGAGTCAGGAACAATTACTCGAGCTCTCTGAAAGTGAAGATGGATGCTGACCTTAGACCTTGGAACCAAGACCTCGCTGACCCTGTGAGGGTGATGGGAAAGAATCTGTACCGTAGCGCTACAAAGGTCACTTGCATGTCCATATAAGACTTGAACATGGATAAGTGGTCAACGGGATCTAATGTCTCATCATATAGATTTATCTAGGGGTAAATAAAGCGCCTTGGCCCTACTTATTCCAGAACTTTCTTTACAAAATGAGACCTTACCTCCACAATAACACGCGGTCCTACTCGGAATTCTTGCACCTCCTAGAGGCGGGTTTCTATATTAGTCAGGTGACGTTCCACAGTCTTTTCTACTCAGGGTTTTTCTCGTACATGACTGCCTGCAGCTTGGGCCACAGAGTGACGGGAGGGAAGTGAGTAGGAGCCAACTTCATGCATACGCTGGCCTCTAAGAACAGACCTGGTTGGCTGATGAAGAGCTCGACCATTGGGGAACACTGGCAGGTCCTTTGTCACAAATTCACGAGGTAGAGAAGATTGAGATGTCAGCATCGCCTGGGGGCCCTTTCTTATCCCGTAAGCTTAGGGTTGCGAGGCGGAGGGTGGCCCTTGGGCACATGCCCATTCGAAGTGGTCATGAGAATATCACGGTTTTGAGATGGCTTCTCGAGCGCTACGGTCTAGAGAGTTGGTTTTCCCTGAACAGGAGGTAGTAACAAGTGTGTGAGGATGAGCTATACACATAACTTGAACTCACTTATTTGGTATTCAAGGATATTAACCCGAGATACCTACACGGCTCCTGAGGTCTGTCCCGTAACCCCAAGTGGTTGAGTGGATGGTCTTTCCTGGTTCTGGGGGGGCAGTTATCCTTATTAGTGGGAGCTAGAAGTGTGTCTTTGGAGTTCTTGACATGTCTTCTCTTTCTTTGTTCTAGGTTTACCTGTTTGACCATACTTTATGATCATCCAAGCTCAGCTGAGCAGAGAGCAATGATCAGGGGAAGGCTTTTTGCACGCTTTTCATAAATGGTGCCAAACTATTGGAGTCCAATAGTGGTCAACATCTCAAGTATAGTCCAGTCAAGTGACATCCTTTTGCTGAGGTGGAATTGATAGTTGAAAATTCTTCAATTGAGCTATACTGGGTTCTGAGAGGATTAACCTATTGTGCCCAAAGTCCTACTCCTCGGGGAGTGGTACCTAAAGAAGACTCAGACTGGGATTTGTCTTGATGAATCTCTTTCGGCGTGAGAATAAGAGCTTAGAGAGAAAAGGTATAGAAATGCGTCAAGTAAACAAGTAAACTCAAAGCCTACGTGTAATAAAGCGTAGATCGGCCTTACATAGCCCCTGGTATATATCGGCGTTAGAGATAATTAGTCGGGCCTAAATACGGTTAATTAGGTGAAACTATATGTTTGGCCGATAACCCGGGGCGTTTAGGAGATAATTACTGGGCTTAGGCTTTTGGGCCCATTTGACGAAGCCCGTGAACCTTTGTCAGGCCTGTAGTGGTGACCTAGTGGAGGAGAGTTGAGACCTGTGGAGTCCTAGAGTAGAAACGAGTTGGAATGGGGTGGCTGATCGAGGTGACGACTAAGTCTCTGAAGTTGGTCGTCTAGGGCACGATGCAGAACTCAGGGCGGCACATCTTTACAGGGCACCTTGCTCCTCCCTGGGTGCAAAGAAGATTCCAGGGAGGAGCCGTGGTCAGCATATATACCAACGTAGTGCTATGGATTCCGAAATACGTCCATATCACTACGAGGATGGACACGTGGCTGGGTTCTAGGTGATGACTCAATGGTGCCCGAAAATACCCTCATTAATTTATAAAATGTTTTGCAATTTGTTACAAGAAAAATAATAAATATACACCAACATAAACCCAATTTCTACACTTAGCTAATAAAGACTTTAAAAATATCATAAATTATAAAACTAGAAATTAAGAAAGAAAAAAATATGGGATGATGGAATTTGAATTGTTTTAAATTAAGCAACAAAAAAAAAAAAAAGAACGATCTTGAAAAACAAATATTACAGAAGTAGAGAGGTTAGATATTTTTCATTGAAATAATTAGGTTTTGAGATAAAGAAAGATTTTGATGAATGGAAATAATAAACATGTTTTTTTCGTTTATATTTTCTCAAAATATAAACAAAGTATGTACCAACAATATAGTACGAACTATTTTTGTAATATAGATATGTGTTTGAAGATGGTAAATCCTTCAAACATTTGGTATTTTTTTTTTTTTCAAATTTGTAAATAAAACCTTTTAAAAGAAAAAGTAAAAGAGAGAGAAATAAGTTTTTTTTTTTTTTTTTTTTTCGATAAGAAAAACTAAAAATGATAAGAAAAATAAATAGATAAAGAATAACTTACGATCTTCAATAAGGATTGGCTTTATTAGGGCAATATATCTTTGAGCATACTTAATCGAAACTGATGATGGTATTTCTGGCTGTCACTTCGTCAACACTTAGGCTCCAGGCACGTGTACATCCTTCGTCTCCTCTTCTAGTCTCTGGACGACCATCTTCAAAGACTTAGTCATTTTTTCTCTCAACAAAAACAAACTTTCTCAAATGATTTGGATCGAACCATTGGGATTTCACAATGGGCCACAAAGCCCAGGTCCATAGGTTATCTCCTCAAATACTTCATTAGGGGCTAATAATTAACCACGCTCACAACTCCGATTAGCGATACTAATAATTTTTTACTCCTATAAGCACCAAGAGGCATTCAATGCCATAAGATAATGCTCATTATTCATCTTGAAACATTTGTCTAGTCTTTCTCCCCCGAGCTCTTACTTTCACGCCAGAGGGGCATCATTGGGTATATCGATCTTTGTGCAGGTACCCACTTTCTGGATATCGGTTTTCTGGATCTCAGTTAGGCGATTGAAGAATACTTAACAATTTTCGAATCACCAGCTCTCCTAAATTTAAAACACCACCTCAGCGCTCCAACTCAATCCCTAACTCTTACGTGGAACCTGACCGGACCATACTGTTAGTACTCACCAATTCTCAACACCAACACAAATAATCTTAATTCTCTATTTTCAGAAAAATAATGAAGTTGTGAGTTAAATTGTGATTGATTGAGCTCATTCATGATAGAAATCAAGGAAAACTAGCAAGGTAAACCAAAAAAGACATAGAAGTTTAAACAAAAACTTAACACTTTAGGAAAATAATGTCCAAACAAAAATATAACTATGGGTTCTTGATGTTGTCGGAGAAAGGTAGCACTGTGAATTTATGATTTTGCCCTCGATAGCCTCTGTTCTGCTACCTCTGAGGGTTCTTGCATAAATTCTTAACACCGAGGGGTGGATCTTGGTGAAGAACCTTCGGCGTGAGAGTAAATATTAGATGGAGAAAAATGTATGAAACCAAATACAAGGATGCGAATATAGACTAATGATGCCTAAGACACAATGTTGTGTTACACAAGAATTGCATAAGATAGTATCGTATCGCATACTTGGGCTCATGACTTACTTAGATATTTATACAATTCTTCTTATAGGATGGAGAGATAGTGGAGTGCCTAGTCACTAAATATGTTATGGCATGATGATTGTTCTGATATTTGTGCGTCCTATAAGCCAAGCGAATATTCTCTGTCTAAGATTTTGATGGACAATTAAAGGTTAATATTTTTTGTGGAACTAACGGTTTAATTGAGTGTTTCAGTCTATTAGTTCTAATGATGAAGATATGATGACAAGTAATGAATGAATGTTAAAAGATGATGATAAAGGATTAAGAGGTTGAAGAATTTGAAGAACCTAGAGAAAACAACTCAGATTAAATTTCAACTCTTAATATCCCAATTAAGATCACACACTACACAAAATGATTTTTATAAATATGTGTGTTTTTTATAGGATCTTAATTAGTTAAGTTATTTGCTCCTATGTGTAATTGAAAAAGAAATAAAGATAATTGACTAAAATTGAACTTAAATATTTGGTGGAGCTAATCGAGAAAAAAAATCGGTTAAAAGGGCGAAAACATCAATGAGAATAAATTCAAAACGAATTAAGGAGAGGATTCCAACATTGGTAAGTCAACAGGTAAGTTGACCGTGCATAGAAGGTGAAGTTGTTGAATCTCTTGGTCGACAGGTAGGTCGACCTGAACTTAAATGGTGAACTCTCTAAATCGATAAGTCAATAGTGAGGTCGACCGGTGACCAGAAATGAAACTCTCTGAATCTCTAGGTTGACAGATAGGTCGACCGATAGGCGATGGATTTTTGGCTTGGCTACATCCTGAATCGAGTGGTCGACTGGTGATCTTTGGTCAGTCGACTTATGGCACTGTTTCAGGATTTTGTGAAATTCCGATTTTTATTCTAATAGTAGCCGTTACTAGCCGTTTTATGGTTAAGATTCACGAGATATATTAGGGATTTAATGTTATTTAAGATATGCAACATATATTATGATATCCCTATAGATATGTTTCATTAAGTTTAAATATTTCTCAATTTGGTACAGGTAATTCTTTCTATCCTATTTAATTGTGATCGAGAAATATTTGCGAGACTTAATTGAGAAATTTAAAAGCCACAATTAAGTGATTTGAACCAGGATGAAGTCTTAATGATATAAGGGGTCTATAAGAGCAATTAAATATCATAACAAGTGGGAACTAGCCGTTGGAGAGCTTGTTTTAATCCCTTTTAAATAGACTTGCGTTTTTCACTTTAAAAAATGATGAGATATCAATCATTCTGAGCTACTCAGCTCTTGTGCTTTCTAAGAATTATCATATGAGAGTTTTGTGAGAATTGTCTTGAAAATCATTCTTGAGATATTGAAGAAAATTATTGTTGATCACCGATTTGAAGTTGTATTGCTAATTATTATTTATTCGGTGGAATCTTGGTGAGATCATTCTAAATTACTTGTTATTAATTGTGGCTTGATTCTATTATTTATTATTTGGAATTTGATATTTGAAATTGTTTTTCAAATTTTTTGTTGAAAAATATTTTTGAAACAATTTCATGAGAAATCTGATTACGTGCTCAATTACGTGTTACCCAATTTTTATTTAAAATCATATTTTAAAAATCTCACTTTTCTATCACTAGTGTTGGGATATTAATTGAGTTCTAATTTATTTGGGGTGGTAGAAGCTCCGAGTGAGAAAATCACTTATCAATTTGTAATTGGTGAGTTGAGTGACGGATTAGATACTATTGGGAGTATCTAATCAAAGGGTAGTTAGTTTTAATCTCTTCTGGTAAATAGATTGAGGTGTTAATTCTTCCTTAATTGAATTAGTGAGTAATTTGTAAAGGTTCCATCCTTACTTGGGAAAATGATACTTGGAGTGATTATGAGGTTTTGGTTCTTGAGCTTAACGTATAAAAAGAATTAGGTCGTGATTCTTCCTGTAATAGAATTAGGTTATTCTTGAGCCTTGAAAAAGAAGAAGTTATTCTTGAGCCTGTAAAAAGTAGAGGTTATTCTTGAACTTGGGAAAAGGAATTGTAAAGGTTGATTTTAAGCCTGTGAAAAGAATCATTGTAAGAGTTTGATTCCTACCTTTAAAGGAATCTTGAGTTTAGTGGGTGCGACTCTCTGTGGGAAAAGGAATTGTAAAGGTTGATTAGCCAAGAGTAGCTTGGTGAATTAGTATAAATTTCTAGTGTGTTGCTATCTTTACATTATTTATTTTTGTTGATTGGTGTGCACCTAGTTGATAATATATTTCCACTACTATATAAAAATATAATAATTAATTTAGGATAAAATTAATTATTTAATTTTTTTGAAGTATTTTCTCTATTAATTTTTAATACTACCCAATTCACTCCCCTCTTGGGTAGCTCACTGGGCCAACAATTCCCTTTCTGAAAAAGATTGAATGGAAAAACCATAGATAAAAGCTTTGGGCCCTTCCACACCGTTCGCACTTGCAGGAGATAGGTGGACCGGTTATCTTGGGGGTGGTAACCCATCAAGTCTACTGTCTCCAATAGCCCCTCAGTTGGAGATACCTCCTGTATGGGAGGTGAGGAACACCCATCTAACTTTTAAAACTACCATCTGTGAAGATTCTTCTAATGCCCTGGACTTTTATCGTTTAGTTCTTATGTTTCGTGACACGAAGTCTATGCTAAGAGTTGATCCACAAGCGGTAAATGGGTTTGCTGTCTCCCACGTCGTGCAACTTCTCCATGAGCTGGATTTTCTATGCTTTTGTCGTGATAAGGATGTGGAGTCGAGGAGGCAGGCCAAGGCCTGCATAAGAGAGATGGAGATTTAGGAGTGCCTTATGCAAGAGGAGCTTCAGAGATTACGTACCTACGATGTCGGTGAGACCCACGTCTTTTGGGAATATGAAAAAGATCGCACGAAGCTTTAGTTGATCCAAGAGAAGCTGCACCAAATCCGTTGTGCCCTCTAGGTTTCTCAAGACTTATTTGAGCAGCCGATGGTAGCGCCTCTAGAAGTGGGGGTAGCTCACCCTGACGAGGGTTTTCATGCCCTTCTTCAACTTGGTCTATCGAGGGAGGAGTCAGCTCGCAGTCACGCCTCGGCTGGTGGAGAATTAAATAGAGATGGAGGGCCTCTCTTGTATTGTCTAAGTAGGTGAATGAGGCTTTGTCCTCCCCCAAATTAATTACTCAGATAGGAAGGGTAGTCTTTGAAAATGGCGCCTGACTTTTGGGAGCACTATGCCCCCAATGCTGGTCATATGAGGCAGACATATCCTTCTTAGGGCTAACGTATCACCTAGGGCAATCACACGACTTCCCAAGAATATTCTTATAATGTTCTGCATGATTTTCTGAGTATGTAAGTTGTGACGATCCGCTTGTATGTGTCGTCGTTTCATATCAACCGGTGGGACACCTAGAGAGAGATCTCATTTGGTGCATATCCTTCTATAAATAGTGGAGGCATGCTAGGTTTATTTTAACCATCACCTCACTGCCTTTTGATTATTTTCTTCTTTGTTTCTGAGAATGCCGGCGATGACAATTCACGCTCCCTTGTTGTTTTGATTTAGAGAGAGAGAAAAAAAGGTTAACAAGAGATTTAAACATAGAGGGGTCCCGTTGTCAGCGATGTGGTTGGCGGTGGTGTGGTCAGCGGTTGAAAATAGTATCGGCAATGGTGGTGTCATTGTCAACAGAGATGAAAAGGAAATGACAAAAATGAAGAGGAAATGACGGAGATGAAGAAAAACAAAATGAGAAGATGAGGGAAAAAAAGAACAAGAAAAAAATATGGGAGGACAAAGAGAAAAAGAGAGAAAAAGAAAAGGAAAGAGACTGAGGGCAATTGGTCATTTACTAACTTGGATTATTTTATTATTTTTAAGTTTTGAACGAGTAAGGGTATAACGATCATTTCATTACAAAATACTCCGGCAAATGGTTCCCGTTGTAATTTGGAAACTTAGTGGGGGTGTATTTGGAACATTAAAAGAATATAGGGGGTGTAAATGGTATTAGCCCATAAATTGGACGACCACGCTGGTATTAGTAAGTGGGACCACTTCACTAAAAGATTCCAAAAGACAGAGGATGAACTTATGGCCAGAGTGAAGAAAGAAAAAGAAGACAACATTAGGCTGAGCGTCGAGTCTTCCAAGGCCAAGGAATATATATCCAGGTTGGAGATTGACCTTGTGGATGCTAAAAAGACTTGGTGTTTTAAAGAGAGAAAACAATACTGAAGGACAAAGATGAAGAGTTGAAGGCAGCGCAGGGCCAAGCCCAGAAGGATGAGTTTCTCGAAAGGTAGAAGCGACATTATTCAAACTTGTACAACCATAATTTAATGAAATGAAACAGTTAATATGGTCTATAAAACTCCATTTAGAGGGTTGTTTGTTCTTTCTTTGTATTTTTATTTTTTATATTGTAAATGGCCTTTTGTAAAATTAATAAAAGTAGTACCAAAGGCTTTTGCTTTTTTGTTGCTTTGCCTATACTTGAATTTTCTCTCAACTTCAACAGTTAGGATTTCTTCATTTTTATTTTATATGACTTATGAGATTTAGATACATATTTTTTGAACTCTTAACTTATTCATGATATGGAGTATATTGGAAGTATAATTTTATTTTGGAAAAATTCTATTTTAGACTCTGACACATTTCTATATTGTCTAATAATTTTGTTGTGTTTTAATTTAAACCATCTAACTATGAATGTGGTTTAAGAGGTTTTTCTGTTAAATTTTTAATCCAAACTAATAGAAAGGCAATCATGCGTACTGCACAAGCCATTTTTCGGGGGTATAATGGTCATTTTTTTTCGTCATTTTTTTTTTTTTTTTATTTCCTCATTCTTCCTCAGCTCCATCATCTGTCTCCTCCTTTCTCTCTTAGCTCCATCACTCTCGACTCTGCGGCCGCTAATCTTAGTTAGTTACAGTATTCATTGCATTTATAAAAAAATTGTCAATCCCAAACACATGAAACGCCTTGTTTTTATGCCTCTCATTCATCACAACTTCAAATGTCGGATTTCATACATGAACATCAATTTTCGAACCACCCCACCGATGTTCGTTCTGAAACAACAGTTTGATTTGCTCCAAAGTCTTCCCTTTGTTCTTCGGCACAAGCCCATAAACAAACACAACCGAAAGAGCCAAAATCACCGAGAAAATGAAGAAAGTTTCGGCAACCATTATTGCCTGAGATATTGACAGAAACAACATTGTCAGACCGCTACATACTCCAGAGCCATCGCCTGAGCACGAAGCCTAAGCAAAAATATTTCAGAAGTCTAAACCAAGTAAACAGGGTCAATCCCGATTGAAATGAAATCTACATTTCCGCAACACAGACGACAGAGTCAGTCTAATCCAGAGAGGTACTTCCTCAAAAAGAGATAAAGCAATCCCTGGATTGAACAAACAAATGGTCATACTGGGCGTGCTCAGATTCGATGAGGAAAATACACGACCAATATAATTGCAATCTTTGAAATTCCAACAGTCACCACCACTGCCAGAAGCTTCGAGTTACCCTTGATTCCGTTCACTTTGAATATCTTCAGGTTATAATAGACCATCACGTCGATCCCCATTATTTGCTAGAAACATTGGATTTAGAAATCGGTAATCAACATTTTTTGAAGCGAAGAAGATGGGCTCAATAATGCACGCCAGACAACTTAAAAAACAAAAAAGAAAAAAGATAAAAAAAATACAATTATATCCCTTAGACATAACATGTGCAGTGCATATGATTCTCTTTTTGTTAGTTTAGATGGAGTTTTTAACAAAAATACCGTTTAAAAACATGTTAAGAGGGTTTAAATTGAAACATAAAAAAATATTAGACTATATAAAAATATATTAACCGTTAAAGACTAAAATAGAATTTGTCCTTTTATTTTTACATAACTCCACAAATTCCATGAAAGCAATTTACTTATTGTACGTTAAAAATAATTGGATCTTTGAACACTTATGTTTGAACTATTGACCACCAGGTCAAGATTGATTTTTTAAAGCGAGTGGATCTTTTTTGCTTTGGCCTAGGTGACGGTTCATCACCTGTGGTTTGGCCAGACGACTGTCTGCCTTTTACAGTCTATATGTAGTTTTCCTGTCCCCTAGCCCGTTAGCCGCGAGAATGGATGTATGTCTGCTGGAGGGTTTAATCAACGGAAACATCTACAATACATTTAGGTTGTGTTTAGGTAAAGGGTTGGAGGAAGGATTTGATTTGTTCAAAGAATTTCACAAATGTTCTTTAACAAATTCTTTATTTGGGTATTATGAAGAGAGATTTATAAATTCTTTTTATGTAAAAAATAGGGGATAAAACGTGATTTACAAATCCTTTTAAAATAGGTGTCATTTAGAAATCCATCTTCTGAGTGTATTTAGCAAATCCATTGTTGAGCAACCTTCTTTATCGTCAACTACACTCCACATCTCTCTCTTTCTTTGTTTCAAACTAATGCACTAAAATTAAAATTTAAAATTTTAATTTAACCGTCAAACATTAATTTTTACTTTCAAACTAAGCGCGAAAATTAAAATTTAAAATTTTAATTTTACCGCTAAAGGGTACATAATTAAAAATTAAAATTTTTCAATTTTAATTTTATCATCAAATCTCAAATTTTGGTTTCAAACTAAAGCCCCTCAATTGAAATTTTAGATTCAACTTTATTGCCAAATCTCAAATTTTGGTTTCAAACTAAAGTGCCAAAATTGTAATTTTAGATTTCGACTTAACCGTCAATTTCAATCTTGAAATTTTAGTTTTGTTGCCTAAACTATCTATAAATGCACTCAATTTCTCTCTTATTTTCACACATCTCTGTTAATACAAATCTATACACTCATGTCCTCTCTTATTTTCACATATTTCCTACCAATATCATTTGATATCTAACTATCCCAACTCTTTCGACATATTAGATATCCTCAAACGTGAGGATGATTTTGATGAACAGCATCGCGACGTGGTTCTGTCCTAGGTCACAATTCTATCTTTCGTGATCAAATTTCTAGTCATGAAAGGTTCTTTCATGACTATTTCTTTGAATTTCCTGTATATAATAAAAAAAAATTCCAATGGAGGTTTCGAATGAGTCGTTCTATTTTCTGTCGAATTGTTTGTTAAAGTTGAACAATATGATCCATATTCCGTCCAAAGAAGAAATATTGTCGGAGTTTCAGGTTTACCTTCTCTTCAGAAGGTAACAATTGCAATTAGGATGCTTGCTTATGAAAATGTAGCAGATTCTAGAGATGAATATGTCCAGATTGGCGAAAGTACCACCATAGAGAGCTTAAAGCAATTGCTTAGAAAATACGGATGGCCCGGTACCATGACAAACGCATCAGAGCATGCTCGTTCAAAAAAGGTGATCTTGTGCTATGGAAAGTTACCCTTGCTATGAGAGATCGACTACAAGGAACGTTGGAACCAAATTGAGAAGGACCCTACTGTGTTACAAAATTCATTGATCTAGGCACCTACGAACTCGTAACGCTGGAAGGAAGACCGTTGAAGAATCCATAGAATGTAGAACACTTAAAGAAATATTTCAGTAGCATGTGCAATAAATGTTTTTCTCAATAAAAACCTATGTTTTACTCAAAATATTTGCAAGTGTCTACATATGTCGAGATAAAGCAGTAGATGTGCCCGATAAGGCAACTATGGTCCTCAATAGTCTAGCTGAGATTCGATACCTTACACCTTGTGTGGGAAAGGGGTTATCGCCAACTAATGACACGACTTACCTGATAAGGCGACTATAGCCCTCAATAACCAGACTCAGCAAACAGGCGGCTATGACCCTTAATAGCCTGACTTAGCAGACAGGCGATTATGGCCGTTAATAGCTTGAATTCAGTTCTGGGATGCTACGACCATAAATAGTCTGGCTTACCCAGATGGCTATGGCCTCAATAGTCTGGTTGAGATCCAATTCCTCACGCTTTGCATGGGAAGGGGGTCATAACCGACCAATGGTGTGACTCGTCTGATAAGGAAACTACGATTTTCAATAGCGTGACTCGACAATCATATGGCTAGGCGGCTATGCCCCTCAATAGTACAATGAGGAACTAGAGAAGCGAAGGCCATCAACAACCATCTAAGTTTCAAACAACTCTAGATCCAACAAGAAGTTTGTACATGAATGAAAGAACCATCCGTATACTTAGGTGAACCCAATAACTCGTATCCACCCGAGTAGGGGGTTGGCGAAGAGTGGAGTCCATGCCTTACAAACTTGGGCCTACTACTGGATGACGACTCAACTCACTAGAAAGATGCACTCACCACAACAAGGGGCAACTACTGACCACTATCTTCTGTAACTCTATATCTATCCTGTAACTTTGCAAAATTTCTTGCATTCTATAGCTGTAAAATTTCCTGCATTCTATGGCTCGGATTTGACTATTTATGGCAACCTCTAGAAGATTTTGTGTTATCATAATATACACAACAAACGAAGCAAGCAGATACGCAAAGAAATCAAAGATCTTTTATTCATGAATAAAATTTCTATCTAAGTTCTCTCAAAGACATCTCTACACAAGTTATTTGATGTAGTACAGAAAATGCCCTATGGGAAATATGGACGAAAAAAGAGAATGCTAAAAAATCTGTGGGACAAAAGAGGTTTGGGAGACCCCCATCATATCTAGGAGAAACGATGTCGAGGATAAGAATCTACTTGTCTTAGACAAGTTTTGTGAAAATCCACATTTCGTATCCTCACCCGAGGAAGGAAGGTTACCTTCACTCGAGAAATGAAGGCTGGAGTTGCCCACCAAACGACTAAAATCTCACAATATCAGGAAGAGACAGTGCGACAGCCTCTTAGGTAAAAATTTCCCAACGCAGGCTAATGGGTGATTTAACCAAGATTGGTTAACTCATAGCGAGCGAACCAAGGTTTCCCAGCCTGGAAACCAGCTGACTCCATGAAGTCTAGTCCCGAGAACTCGCCAAGCAGGAATTCAGGGCACCAACAGCTGAAGAGCCAACCGTCTATGATCGGGACCAACAATAGCATATCTCTTCTCTATCATCATAGGTCGCTGTAGAGGGAGGTGTCGTACTCCTCAACGGCTAACCAATGCCGGAGGACTTTCCCTGCAAGCTCTTTGCCCCTCGGAGAAAAAAGATTTCATCCGTAAATGAATGGCCGAACATTGCGCCAATAAAATGATAGACTTTCTCATTTGCTTCTGCCGTTGTCCTCGATTGCTGAAGCGCCTCCATTGTGGCTTGGAAGGCCACAAATGTTTGGCCTTCAAACGCCCTGGAATGACATGGTAGCTTTTGTATACGAAGACGAAAGAAACTCTGAACTTTTTTGAATAACAGGAGCATCAAAGTCATCAAACAACTACTGAACAAAGACCTACGTCTTTCGATACTCGTCGCCACGATCACCTTCAGGGCCTTTGTGAAGGCTCCTCGTACAAAAGTAAGAAGAATAGAAGGAAGGATTCCGGGATGAAGAAATGGTGACCTTCTTCAAGAAGTTTACACGTATACCCCTCTTGGCCTAATTGCTCCTAAACACAAAGTTTGTCGCCTTTGTCGTGCCTTATATAGTCTCAAACAAGCTTCAAGTGTTTGGTTTGAAAATTTAGTACTACCATTCATCAGTTTGGGTTCACATCCAGTGATCATGATTCTGCCATGTTTCTTAGCCGCACTAAAAATGGTATTATCCTTATTTTATTGTACGTAGGTGACATGATTATTAATGGAGATGATTTATGCAGTATCTTTGAACTAAAAAAATAATCTCAATGAAAGATCTTGGCATGCTCACCTATTTTCTTGGCCTCGAAGTTTCATTCTGTTCAGATGAATATTTTCTCTCAGGTCAAATATGAATCAGATCTTCTTTCCAAGGCTCCCGCGACTGCCATTACTCCTTTAGAGCCGAATATCAAATTCACTTCACTAGATGGTTCACTTCTTTCATATGTCATTACGTATCGCCAATTGATTAGAAGTTTCGTATACCTCACTGTCACTCTTCCAAATATCGCCTATGTTGTTCATTAAGTCAATTAGTTCTTGTTTGTTCCTCAGACTACTCATTACTTGGTTGTTCTTCACATTCTTTAGTATGTCAAGGGTACCTTAATTCATGAACTTCATTTCTTTGCCCAGTCCGCTCCCATCTTATAGGTTGATTCTGATGTCCGTTGGACTGAAGATCTCACCGACAGACGTTCAACCATTGGTTATTGAATTTTCTTAGTCAACTCTCTCATTTCTAGGCGCAGTAATAAAGAAACAATGGTTGCCCGCTCTAATGTTGAAGTTGAATACCGTGTCATCACTGATGCAACACAAGAACTACTTTGACTTCGCTGGCTCCTCGCTAACATGTGAGTCCTCTCTCCACTACCACTGTTCTACATTGTGACAGTAGGAGTGCTATTCAGATCGACCATAATGACATTTTCCACGAACGTACAAAACACATCGAGACTGATTGCCATTTCATATGTCACCACATTATCTAGAATACTGTTCGTCTACAATCTGTTAGTTCAGCCGATCCGACAATAGATATTTTTACCAAGGCTTATCCATCTAAACGCTTTCACACTCAGATTTCCAAACTCAAGTTCACGTCTAATTTACCTTTTTAAGTTTGAGGGGGGGGGGGGGGGGGGAGGGAGAGAGGGCGCTAATATGTGTATATGGACTTGCTCCACTATATTAAATTCTAGTCTAACTAGAAACCAAACTATAACCCTACCAAAATTACCCTAACCACCTCCTATATATAGACTCTTTATGTATCTATATAAATGTATCTTTCTTATATATCAATACAATTCTTTCATATTCTCTCAAAATCCTACCTCTCAGTTATTCTAACAACAATAAACAAATACAGAGATGATGGATTTTTAGAAAACTTTCCTTTAAGATTTTCTTTTATCGAGCATAAGAGATAGCTCCCAAGAAATTTTGAAAATATTCTAGCGGCAAGAAGAAAACTCAGATTTAGGAAGTTTTTTTTTGCAGGTCCTCAATAAGTGATTTATAGATTCTCTATCCCCTTAATTACATCTTTGATAAATAGCCGAGACACCATTGGACCATTTGAATCTCAATATATTTGTCACAAGATGTTCATAAAACAGAACAGTTTAGGTGGCGTTTGGTTAGTGTTTCCACTTTTCTGAACCCAACTGGAATGGGTTGGGTTGAGTTGAATTGAGTTGGGTTAAGAATTTTGGGAACAGAATTACGTTTGGTAACGACAATTTTTGTTTTGTGCTGAGAACAGAATGTGTTTGGTAACGATTTTATCCTAAAACTATTTTTTTTTTTTTTGAATTTTTTTTTTGTTTGGTGGCGGCCGGACGGCGGTGGCGGTGGCGAGGTGGCCGGACAGCCGGCAACGGCGGAGGAAGTGGCCGGCGACGGTCGCCGGAGGTGGACGCCGGCGGCGCGGACGGTCGCCGGAGGTGTCCGGCGGCAACGGAAGGTCGCCGGAGGTGGCCGGAGATGGCGGCCAATCGCCGGAAGGTGGCCGGCGGCGGCGGCAGACGGTGGCGGGTGGTGGTGGTCGGCCGACAGATGAAGTCGGAAGTTGAGAATTTTGAGTTGAGTTTTTTGGGCACAAAAAGAAATAACTTTTTTTTATTTCTGATTTCTTTAGGATTTTGAGAATCAATTCCTATTTTTTGGGTTAGGTTGGGTTGAGTTTTATATTTGCCAAACGCGTTCTCAAAAATCAAATCCAAAATTTTTGAGTTGGGTTTGGTTGGAAACACTAACCAAACGGGGCCTTAATATTTTGAATTTTTTTTAATTTGCATAACCAATCCCATCTTTCCATGACAAGGAAACAATAGTGACCACGTAATTGTCACTATTGTTTTCCTTGTGGTGGAAAGATGGTGGCATTCAATATTAAGTATCGGGGCATTTGGGTTGGTTTGGGCCAAATATATACTCAACTGAATTAGGAGTGCCCATTAGCTGAGTATTGCGTGGGCTGGCTGGCAGGCAGGCAGGCAGGCTCACCCAGTCATGAGAAATGCGTGCTTACGTGCGTGCTCGTTGGACACCTCTCCTTATCTCCTTTTTTCTAACCGATGTCGAGTCAGATTCTCACTGTCTTCCCACCTTTCTCTCCACTCAAACGAACCCTGCACACCTTCCTAATTACCAAAATACCATTTTATCTTTCAATAGGCTTGTCGGCATTATGTACAAACACTGTTTTCATAATTAAATATTTTTTAATTTAAAAAAAATTCCGATGAAAGAATCGAATTTTGACGGAATGGAATTGAACATTTGAAATTTGAAATTTGATTTCATTCCATTGGAATATAAAAGGTATATTGACATGATATCCCAAAGAATTAATTTATTGTGCCTAGTTTTGATATTGCATGTAGTGCAAGACCCTTTTGGTAAATTAAGGTCAAAAAGGAGAAGGCAAAAACTGTCAGTCGATTGGTCCATGAAATACATGCCTCTCTCTATATATAATATTAACAAAGTGTGTTGCGTTCGCTTCTTTAGTTTCGTGTCCTTTTAGTTTTTGTATTTATCTGTTCTCTTTTAAGACAGTGCTTCCAGGTTGGATATTGCATTCAAACAAGTCCATATACATTTCCTTCACTGCGTGTATATATATTGGTAAAGCCACAATTCTAGTGATAAAAAGAGAAGCTCACGCACTAACCCACTACGCAAACAGAGATGGAGTGGAGGAAATGCTATTTGGATGTCATTCTCGTTCCTCTGGGCCTCCTCATATCGATTGGCTATCATTTGTGGTTGTGGCATAAGGTTCGGACCCAACCTCTCGCTACCATCATCGGAACTAATGCCGCCGGCCGCCGCTTGTGGGTCTCCGCCATGATGAAGGTAACTATCTGTTTTTTTTTAATAAAATTACTTATTTTCAAGGAACTGAACATGCACTTGATTTTTGTTTTCATGTACTTCTATTTATGGGCCAAACACCTACTTGAACACCCTGTTTGGTAGTTGAATTTAATCAAACATGGTACTTTCTAAATTTTGGAAACTCAAGAATATGATTGAAGTAGATGAGACCAAATGTTAAGCATGCAGCAACCCATCACAAACAAGATATCCAAGGGAAAATTTGATCCATCAACTTTTTAATTAAACAAAATGGTTCATAACTTACAAAATTCTATTACCGATTAGTCTCAATTTCAAATTCAAAATTAATTTCCGACAATTTTACCCTTCTGCCATGATGAATATAACACGAATGTGAATTTTTGATAAAAAAAAATGCATTTTATTTTCTAGATTTTTATTTATTTTTTTATTCTTTACAAATATCATACCAAAAACTTTTAAAAATACAAAATGCAAAAAAAAAAAAAGTAGAAAAAAAAAATAAACAACAAAAAATATTATGTTGCAAAGGTATTTATATAATTAGATCGTGCAAAAAATATTATGTTAGATTCAACA
This sequence comes from Eucommia ulmoides, assembly GCA_016647705.1. NCBI lineage: Eukaryota > Viridiplantae > Streptophyta > Magnoliopsida > Garryales > Eucommiaceae > Eucommia > Eucommia ulmoides. The sequence goes on from CM028332.1 coordinate 55,774,437, forward strand.
TGATGTGAAAACATTGAATATAACAAGAATGTGAAATTTTGATGAAAAATTGATGAACGTGATATCATTTTGAAAAAAAAAATAACATATTGAATTCAATAAGATAAGATGTAGAAAATTATGAAATATCCGAAGTAGCATGTTAAATGTAACATGAATGTGAAAACTATAATTGTATCATGTTGAATATATTACCAATTTGAATTTTTAATAAAAATAATGATGAATGTGATATTTTCTTAAATATTTTATTCAGACGAACTTAAATATATAGTTAAATCTTGAAAAAAATACCATGTTGAATTTGACACGATGTGAAAAATTACAAAAGTTCCGAATAACATGTTGAATATAACATGAATGTAAAATTTGAAAAATCTGAAAATATTATGTTGAATATAACACCAACGTGAGAACTAATGGAAAAAACATTAAATGAGATATATTTTGAAGATCTTATTAGGACGAATCTGAATATATAATTAGATTGTGAAAAAAATCTTAAAATAATGGTTATTTTGATTTTAGTAAATGATTATTTGGTAACCCAAGAAAAGGTTCGATTGGTAATTTTTTTAACTTACGAGGATTCCTGTCCATAAATAAATGTTATAGAAAAAGAAACGAAGGTAAGATGGGATAAAACATAGAATAAACCAAATATGAGAAGTTGGTTACAACAGGAATTGAGGAGGTAATTGAATTACGTTTTGGAGTTTTACTCCATAAATTCACTTTCAAAATCTAATAATTTTTGTAAGAACCAACTAAATAAAATATTATTTATAAGAATTATATTTTTTTAAAAACAGACAGCACTAACTTCATTTAAAAAAATTAATGACAAAATTGTCTCCAATACAAAAAACCTCAATAGACAAATTATTTCAATTTCTTTCTCTCTCTTTCTCTAATATAAAGCACAACCCGTTATATCAATTGTTGTAGCATTTGCCTGTCGCCGTCTCCTTCGCTCATTATTGTTGTCGTCATCGTCGCCGCCGCCACATCGGCTTGTCACCGCCTCTTCTGCTCATCCTCGTCACAGTCTGCTTCTTCCTCTTCTTTCGTTGCCAACATATTAGTTTTAACCACCACCATCTTAGTGAAACTTGTTATTGAGATTGTACCTATAAAATAGAATTAATTTGAAATGATAATGTTTTTGCACTTTCGACATGAGTTGGGTTTAAATAGTTGGTGGAAAGTCCTAAAAATGAGACCAAATTAATAAAAATTCACAAACCAAATAAGTACATTAGTTTTAGTCATATCTATTAGAATTCATGAAAACACTAATGTTCCAATTAGGGTTGCATCGCCATCTGCTATCATACTACCGTCGGCCACCATACTTCATATGCCAAATTTTGGCCACCGCCGGCCGTTCAATCGTTGAAACTTCAGTGGTCAGTTGCCGGATTTATTTTAGTTACATTCCACTAATTTTTTAATAAATGTAACTAGTGACTAAAAAAGTTCCGGTGGCCGGTTGCTGGACTTCGGCTAGCGGATGCCTGAGATCTGAAAGCGAGCAATAACAGGCGGCAGAGGGTGGTACCGACAATTGACGATGCAAACATTAGTTGGAAGCATTGAAGATGTAGCGAGTATTTATCATAAAACTAAAACACAAGGTAAAACATAATTAAGGGATTAATACTCAACTTAGAATTAAAATAGGATAAATTATAGATTAGACTGTCTAATTGGGACTATTGACTAATTATCCCAAAAAGTATCTTGTTGGGAATATAGTTTGAATGTATACCATTTCATATTCATTTGCAATAAACTGTTTTAGTTAAAAAGAAAATTAAGCACTACAAATAAGCTATTTTGTAAATTATTAGAAAAAAAAAATAATCATTATACACCAACACTTCTCAACACATATTCAAAAAATAAATATAAAGTAGATGCAATATATTTTACGCTAAATGAAAATTAAAATATATTGGTGTTTCTATTATAAAGTTCTCTATCTATTTTTTTTATTAACAATTTATGTTTTATTTATTATAAACTTATTTTTGTTAGTTTTACTTGATAATAACCATGAAGTTAATATGGGTTTACACCACTTACCCCTTAAATATGGGTTCAAATGAGGTTAATAACCATGAAGTGGTGTAAACCCATATTAACTTGATAATAACCAGTTTTTTTTAAATAGAAGGACAAACTGATAATAACTATGAAGTTAATATGTTCAAATTGATAATAACCATGAAGTTAATCAATTTTTTTTTTAATAAAAAAACATGAATGTCCTTCTATTTAAAAAAAAAAAAAAAAATCCGAAAAATTTACTAATACCCCTATTTTTAAAAATATATTTTTTACCTCTAATTTTTTAAACAATTACATTTATCCTTAACCTACCCCACCCTGCCACCCTATCCAACTGACGTCATCCCTTCTTCTTCCTTCTCCTCCTCCTCCTCCTCTCTCTCTCTCTCTCTCTAGACCATCGCGACGGATCTCAAAGTCTGTCGTGATAGATATGCAGATCCGTCATGATGGATATGCATTTGTCGCAATGGATCTATGAAGATTCGCCGCGACAAATGTGCAAATCTATCGCAATGAATTTCTCTCTTCCTAGACCATCGCGACGGATCTCAAAGTCCATCGTGATAGATATGCAAATCCGTCGTGATGGATATGCATTTGTTGCAATGGATCTATGAAGATTTGCCGCGACAAATGTGCAAATCTATCGCGATGAATTTCGTCACAACGGACCGAGAGAGAGAGAGAGAGAGGAAATAAGGAGGAGGAAGAAAACTTCGACGGGGTCCAGTGGGTTATGGTGGTCGTTCCGGCAGGTGGGAGGTGGGGGAGGGGGGTATTTTTTTTTTTTTTTTTAAATTTGTTAAAAATAAAAGGACGATTTTATTTTTTTATTTTTTTATTTTTTTTCAAAATAGGAATATTAGTGTAATAAGATAAAGGAGATAAATATTTAAAAAAAAGGGATATTTATGTAATTCAATTTTTAATTATTTAATGATTTTAAAATTGTTATTACAATAATTTTTTTTTATTGATTTTCAACTCATAAGGGAATTAAATGGTATTTTACCAAAATGATAAGAGAGTGACAGATATTTTTCAAGAGGTTTGTGATTTTTGCAAAATGACAAAGGAGTTAAGTAGCATAAACTCAATTTAACATTTAGTTGATATTAGCTAAAATGTTAAATACTTAGGTAATATTAACTTAAAGACTAGAATATATAAAGAAGAAAAAAAAAATAGAAATGAAAAATTATAAGTGACTTATTTCAAGAATAATCTAATAATTTTTCTACTATTTTTTTTTAAAAGAAACTAATAAAAAAAAAAAAAATAGGCTTAAAAATAAATAATAAAAAATGAGAGACCTTAAATACGTATTCGATAAAGAAAGAGATAAAGGAAGAGACCCGCCTTTTTTTTGTGGTGAAAATTTGATTTTTTTTTTCTTTTCAAATTTCATTTTGATGTTTGTCATTTATTTTATGACTAATAATGTATCTTAAAAATATTACTTTTTTCCATTTTATGACATAAATCACGAAAAAAGAAAAAAAAATAAAAATGAGATGATAAAATTTGGGCTATATTGAATTAAAAAAATAATAAAAAAAAGACTTAAAAAATAAATAATAGAGAAATAGTGGAATTTGATACAGTCCAATGAAGGGCTCCACCTGTTTTTGAAAATGTCTCTTAATTTTTTTTTCTCCTTCTGAAAATATCTCAAAAATATTAGTATTTCTTATTTTTAAATGTAATGTTAAAAACATCTCCAAACCTGGTTTTAAAAATGTCTATTATAAATATCTTTTAAAAGTATATTTTTTTTTTCTAATTTAGTTCTATAAATCACAAAGTATGAAAAAAAATTGAAAAATAAAAAAATAAAAAAAAAAGGAAAAAAAATATGGGGTGATGATATTTGGATTATTTTGAATTAAAAAAAAAGTTTAAAATAAATAATAAAAAGTAGAGAACTTAAATATTTGTCAATTGAAAATAGTTAAGAGTTTGAAAGAGAATGAAAATTGTGAAGAATGAGAAAAAGAATGAAAAAAATGCGTTATTTTTCTTAAAATTGTGTCTTAACAAAAAACAGAATTAAAATTTATTCTAAAAATGAACGAGCTATTTCAATATCGATATTTATAAATCATTCTTTTCTAATTACTTTTCATCATATTCGAGTCGCTTCCTAATTTTTATTTTCATTCACTTGACGTGTGAAGGACAACGACAAGAAAAACATCCTGGCAGTCCAGACCCTCCGGAACTCGATCATGGGTTCAACCCTAATGGCCACGACGTCGATCCTTCTCTCCTGCGGCCTGGCCGCCGTCATAAGCAGCACCTACAGCGTCAAGAAACCCCTAACCGACGCCGTTTACGGAGCCCATGGGGAGTTCATGGTGGCTCTAAAATATGTCACAGTCCTCGTCCTCTTCCTCTTCTCCTTCATCTGCCACTCACTATCCATCCGTTTCATCAACCAGGTCAATTTCCTTATCAACTGTCCGGTCGACGATAGAGGAACCATCAACTCGGAGTACATTTCGGAGCTTCTGGAACGAGGCTTCGCTCTAAACACGGTGGGAAATAGGCTGTTTTACGCGGCGCTTCCTCTTCTGCTTTGGATATTCGGACCGGTAGTGGTGTTTTTGTGCTCCGTCACGATGGTCCCGGTGCTTTATAACCTTGACATTGTGTTTCCGAGAGGGAAGACAATGGGGAATGAGATGGAGAACAGTGACTGTGAGTCCGTGTAATAGATGTAAATTTCAGTAATATGATTTGAGTTACGACGTCTCTTCTCTTTCAGTAGTTTTCCATTGTTACTTTGTGTTCTCGATGGGGGGAAAAGCAATTGCATAAATGAAAACAAATGGTGATTTTGGATGATAACAATAACAATTTGAATTTTAACTCATATCTATTAATAAATTATGATATTTTTTTTTTGGTAGAAATATCATTTCAGTTTGGATTAATCTGAGGAGAATGAATAGTTGACACGAGCTGATAAAATATTTAGAATAAATAAATAAATTCTCTTGAAAAATGCTAATTAGATTGCATTCGATTATATTTTTCACCTTATACATATACCCACAAATATCGATATAATACCACAAAAAATCTCTAGTTATCAAAACCAAATTTCTTCATCTCTTCCAAAAAATTCTTCTACTGATGTGGGCGGTTTTCCCATGACCCACGCTGAGCATTTAATAGATGAACAGTTATGGTTCAGCTAGAGTACACCCATAATCATCCAAGAAAATATTACATAATGGACTCAAACGAGTAAGTACATCTTCAATTATATAAAGAGTTGCACATGGGCCTATGTAAAAGCAGACCATGGGAGATCCGAAATGATTAAATGAGACCCAAATATTCAAATAATTGATCTCAATATTGAAGATTAAGTATATTTGAAAGAGACGTTGATCAGTTGAGATACGACGAGAATAAAATAATTTGGGTAAGCTCTACTCTATAAATATGGTAATTTACAAGTTACATGCACGATTTATGATATCACTCAATTCTTTTTTTACTCATTCTCACGCTGGAAGGTATTTGGTCGATACCACATCGGTATTCTAAGTGCTTTTCCTATGTTTTACAGGTGTTGATAAGGGAGTTGGGATTTGGGATCATTGATGAAATTCTAGAGTTATCATTTCGCGCTGTCTGTGGAAAACTAGCAAAAAGTTTACAACAATGCTACAACTGAGATCATGACGTAAGACCATCAATGAAGTACCAAACAATAATGTAGTGGTAGGAGATAATCATGGAGTAGATATCACTGCTCTCAATATCCAGATTGGGGAGCTAAGAGCTTTAGTAGGTCAATTAGTGAAAGAAGCACAAGTGCTGAAGGAACAATTAATGGAGCAAGGGGCGGGTCTGCACGACTTGCTTTGTATCTCGAAAATGGAAGAAAATCAGGTCTCGCTTTGGAGTAGAAGTAAAATCCACATTAGCAAGGCTAATTTTGTGGAGGAGTACATCAACTTTGATCGAATAGGGGTTAACAATAGACGAGACGACTCTTGCACATGGATGAATCGGAGGAGCTACTTGGAACAATGAAATATCCATTCCTTGAAGTAATAATGAAGAAACCTTTCTAGAAAGTTTGTCGTTACCAAGCTAGACAAATATGAGGAAGACAAATCCAACAAATCACATTAGGCATTTCAGGCATATGATGGCCCTATATGAAGTAGGAGACTCCATTTTATGTCAAGCATTCACCACCATATTTAAGAGGTCAACTCTAGAGTGGTTTCATGGGCTACTACCTCGATTAATTAGTTTATTTTTTAAACTGGAAAAATAGTTCATCAATCAATTCATCACGTGTTAGTGGATGAATAAGGGAGTAGAGTACCTGTTGATGTTGAGATAGAAAAAAAGAGAGACAATCAAATAGTATGTGACAAGATTCAAGGAGGAGCTGACATATATTGAAGGGTGTAGGTCTAACTTTATTGTGAATGCCTTCGAGACTAGACTGTGACCTGGGCGCTTCCAGGATTCTCTGATACAACACCCACCTATGGATATGATGCAGTTGATGGAAAGAGAAAAGCCACAAATGAAACTAGAAGATGTGAAGAAAGCCAGAGAAGGAAGTTCTTTTAATAAAGAAGGTTAAAGTAAAGAGCAAAAAGAAGATCATCCCGAGAAGCAGAAGGATGAGAGTCATAAATACGACATAGTAGAAGAAATAAGCTCTTGAAGAGAGTGGGAACCAGCTTTCCTAGACTAAAGGTCCATATCTCGAGGATCCTACCCAAACTAAGATCTTCGGCCAAATTGAGCTAGCCTTGAAGGATCCTTGTCATCCATATAGGAGGGGAAAAAACAGGTACTACCATTTTCACTGGGATTATGGCCACGATACAGATGAATGTAAACACTTAAAAACATTATTTTTTCTCATTTTTTCAATAGAAAGTCGAATATCAAAATATTAGATAAAAACATTAGTTCCATAAATCATCGACGTTAATTTGTCTATCAAAACATCCAGGGTCAACACTAAGTTCATTTATAAACTCAAATGCCTAAGGAAACTGCAGAGACCAGGTTCAGCTTGTGAACCCAAGTGCCTCAAGGCTAAGTTCAACAATTAATTCAAATGTCTAAGGAAACAACTAAGAAAACTGCTAAGGAAATTACGTAGGTCGGGTTTAACCTATGAACCCAAGTGCCTCAAGACTGGGTTCAGTAATGAACTCAATTGCATAAGGAAACAACTAAGGAAACTGGTACATAAACAACTAAAGAATCAACATAAGTAGAAGTTAGGTCAACCTAATCCATAGATCGATTCTACAAATGAAAAAGAGGTCAAAACTGACCCTACAATAAAGGTCATTTTAGTCTAGTCTACAAACAAGTCCAACAAAGGGTGGCGACTCTAAAACACTGGTGGCCGCTAAATAAGCGCTGCCACTTTCACTGCAAGCGTACGGATCAAGTTTTAGTATAATGGACCTTTTGGTCGGGTATCGTATCCACAAGGATTGGTGTTGTTATTATCGAATATCACGATTCTCATAACCTAACTTTATCTAGGCGACCAAAATGTATTTTAATTAATTATTATTAATACTAATACACTAATTTAACTATACTAATTACTAATACGAGATAGTTATGAGATAGATTATTTAGGGATTAACTTTATTTACTTAATCGCGTTTCATTTCGTTTAGTTTACAATAATGGTGTTCGACGTATTTGACAATCTCGGTATCTAAAACTCCACCGCCACCTCTCCCGAGTGTAAGACGGGGGATGTAACGCAACTTCGTGTCAACGAAGAAGTCCCCCTCAATGTCTTAACGACCCTAGGTTGCGTGAGTCTCACCCCAACCTCATTGATTACACACAAAACCTCAGTTCGTAAACTCCATCGCCATCTCTCCCGAGTGTAAGACGAGGGATAAAACGTGACTTCGAATCAACGAAGAAGTCCCCCTTAACTTCTTAGCGACTCTAGGTCGCGTGAGTCTCTCCCCAACGTCATTGATTTCATGCGTTGTGTTTACCCTATCGACAATCTCTGTTTTAAAACTCTCTCGCCACTTCTCCCGGGTGTAAGACGAGGGAAAACACGACTTCGAATCAACGAAGAAGTCCCCCTCAACGTCTTAACGACTCTAAGCCGCGTGAGTCTTGCCCCAACGTCATAGATTGTCCACAATCCTAACCCGGACTGGGTTATCGGATCGTGACGTTTGTTTATTCTAATCCGAATCCGGGATTTGTCAAACCCCGTATTCTCCAATTATCATTCTAAGCATAATAAACAAACAATATGATAAACACACTCAAAACAACGAAGAACAATCATTAAGAAACACAACTAAACAAAAATCACGTTTTTATAAATAATATTCATCCCATACATAATTTACGTTTAACCTAAGGCCATAGCTATTTATACAAATGAAACTAGGCTAAACATGCTCAAACATACATAGAAGATAAGAAATAAAAGGAAAAACGGGTGAACTTAGCCGATATCCGAAGATTAGTTGCTAAAACTGTCTACTGAATGATTCTCCTTCTCTGCGTGTTGATCTTCTCCTTCCGATATGTTTGAGCACTCTCCATATTATCTCTATATCCTAACCTAAGCCCTAAAGACTCTCATGGCCGGAGGGAAGAGATGCGGGAAGGATATAGGGCCAAAAATATCCTAAAATATCTAAAAACACTTTACAGGTGTAGGGTGACCGCTGCGGCGGTGGATATACAAAGCCGTTACAAAGTTTCTGCAGTTTTATCGCCGCGACGGTGACACGCTTTCTTGTTTTGGTTGTAACTTCTTCATCCGAGCTCCAATTGAGGTTATTCAAAAACCTATGGAAAGATAAGAAAAAGTTCTACAACTTCCATGTTTTGAGTTTTACCAAAATCGAAATGAATCCTATTCCAAATTGACCTTGAAGTTACAGCACCTGTACCGACTTTGCAGGTTTGGTGATCGCCTAGGCGAAGAAGTAGGTGATGGACTTGGAAATATTTTTGCTGGAGTTTCCGCCTAGGCGGAGGAATTTTCAGCCTAGGCGGTGGGCTGTCAGTAACCTTTTTTCATTCTCAGCATCTTCACTGCCTAGGCAGAGGTCTGGACGCCTAGGCGGTGGGTTTCCTTCATATTTTTGCCTCCTTGCTTGTTTATCCACTGTAACTTCGACTTGCCTTCGATTCAATCTCATCGTTTTCACTCTAGTTTCCTATCTTTTTACTCCACACACCTGATTTAATACAAAAAGATAAAAACTAATTAAAACATAATAAAATACTATATAAACACTTGAAAACCAACTTAATTCGGTTTGGAAATAATTAGGTAGATCACACCTATCAAACACTAAAAGAAAACTTGAGAAAATGTTATCCATATTTACGGTTTGATCTTAGAAGGGACTAAAGCTTGGGAAGAACATAAGTTTCAAAATGAATAAGCCAAGTCAGCCTAACTAGCTAAATCGCAAAAAGAAATAAACTCCGAGGAAGGGCCAGTCTAAGGACCGGCTTCAAGAAAGTTCATCCTATTAAACACAAATAGATCTACAACATCTATATGGTCATAATAAGAGCAAATCATCTCAAGCTTCCGCAATAGGCGATGCTGAAGTATGTTAGCTCTCATATTTGCAATAAGATTGTCCAAATTCTTTCTTGACTTGACAAACTCAGTCCATAAGCAGTCTATTTCAATGGAAGTGTCTATTTCTTGAAAAGGAGAATTAGAATTGAACTAATTTGATTAAAAAATGCAAGACAACAAGTAGTGTACTTACTTTGACTGGGAACTTTTCTGTCTTGAGAGAAGTATGGTAAGAAAATGAAAAAAGAAGTACGCAACAAAGTCTGAGAAGGGGATACTTATATGGGCAAACGTGATAACCTAGAAAATAAAAAGGTGGAACTAAATTCAGCCTCTAAACGCATTTGAAAAGCAACATTGGGAATCATTGCAACTTTGAATATTAATGACAAGACTAATCAATGTGCATAAAATATGAAGACACATACCAAAAGATTTTCATAGGGAAGACCGAAAAAAACAAAAAAACATAGAGGGTTGAAAACTTGGAATATACATTAAATTTGATTTATTCAGATATATCAAGCAAAAAATAAAATACATAAAATAATACATCAGCTAGGATGAACTAAGGGGGTAGGGTCATCATTGTGGTCAGATTCAGCTTCGATATAGGGATTGGCTTCAACAACGAGGTCAGACTAAGCTTTGGCAGCTTCTTTAGCATCAAATTCGATCTAATCTACCATAAAGCTCAAATCAAGGTCAAGGAAGTACCAAGACACTAATCCTTAGCAACACTTGAACCTAGGGAGCTGGATATCTTCGGCCAAGATCTGAAACTCTTTGCTCTAATGCCCCCTCCGTTGTTCATACTCTAACTAAGTTTGATGAATAGCAAACTCCGAACTCTCCCTCAATTGTGAGATGGAAGATTCTGAATTTTTCCTTTATTGCAATAGGGTATGCTGGAACTCTTTGATCTTTGCCTAGAGCTTAGATCAAAGGTAAGGAATTTTCCTCGCTAGATCTTCCTCTCTTAGTAAAAATACAGAGGTCAGCTCCACTTCTTTCTCTGCCAGTAGGTAGTTCAGCTCAGTCTCTTTTTGAGTGACTGTGGAGTTGATAGGTGTAAAATATTTACGTATTTCCAAACTGGTTTTGTTAGTTTTCGAGTACGTTTATAATTATTTTTATATGTTTTAATTCATTTTTATCTTTTTGTATTAAAACTGGTGCATGGGGTGAAAAGATAGGAAACTGGAGCGAAAACGATGAGATCGAACCAAAAGCGGACGAAGTTATGGTGGATAAATAAGCTCGGAGGCAACATTGTGAAAGAAGCCCACCACCTAGGCGTCCAGACCTCCGCCTAGGCGGTGAAGATGCTGAGAAAAGAACAAAGGTTACTGCTGGACCACTGCCTAGGCGAAAATTCCTTCGCCTAAGCGGAAATCCAGCAGAGGAAACAAAGATTGGCTACTGACAGCCATTAGCCTAGGCAGAAATTTCTTCGCCTAGGCGAAAATCCAGCAGAAAATTCTCGAAGTCCACCGCCTACTTCTTCGCCTAGACGGTAACCAAACCTGTAAAGCCGGTATAGGTGCTGTAATTTCAAGGCTATTTTGGACTATGATTCAATCCGATTTTGGACACACTCAAAACATGGAAGTTGTATATCTCTTTCTTAACTTTCCATAGGTTTTGAATTACCTTAATCAGAGTTCGGATGAATAAGTTACAGTCAAAATAAAATGCAAATCTGCAGTTTTTCGGCCTAGGCGGAAATTCCTCCGCCTAGGCGAAAATCCGGCAGAAAGTTAACCGACCTACCTGCGCCTAGGCGAAAATTCCTTTGCCTAGGCAAAAATATCTGCGTAGACTTAGATATTTTATAAGGAGCAATCGGATTACGGTTTTAACGCTAAATCTTCAGATATCGGCTAAGTTTTTCCGCTTCTCTCTTTATTTTCTTCATTTTTGTAGATTGTTGAGCATGTTTAGCTTGATTTTTGTTGTTTATACAGTTAGGGCTATGAGCTAAACATAGATTGTAAATGGGGATTAACATTTTATTTATGAAAATGTAGTTTTGGTTAAGTTTATGTTTTGTTCTTGGTTGTTCTTCGTTATGTTGATTGTGTGTGCCGTATTGTTTGTTTATTTTTGCTTAGATTTACATATTGAGAATACGGGGTTTGACAAATCCCGGATTCGAACTAGAATAAACAAACGCCATAATCCTATAAATCAGTCGGGGTTTGGATTGTGGACAATCGATGACGTTGGGGCAAGACTCATGTGACCTAGAGTCGTTAAGACGTAGATGGGGATTTGGCGTTGATGCGAAGTCACGTATTCCCTCTTCTTACACTCGGGAGAGGTGACGGGGGAGTTTTAGAACTGAGATTGTCGATTGTCGATAGGGTAAACACAACGCGACGATCCAATAACCGGAGAGGGAGCTGGATTGTGTGCAATCAATGAAGTTGGGACGAGACTCACGCGACCTAGAGTCACTAAGATGTTGAGGGGGACTTCGGCGTTGATTCGAAGTTGTGTATTCCCCCGTCTTACACTCGGGAGAGGTGGCGAGGGAGTTTACGAACCGAGATTGTCGGATACGCCGAACGTCGTTAATGTTAACTAAAACTAAACCAAACGCATTTAAGTAAATAGAGTTAATCCCTAGGCAATCTACTCCCCTAAACAATCTTAAATTAGTATTTATAGTATAGTTAACTTAAGTAGTATTTTAGCTTAGTATTAGTATTAATTAATTAAATTTTATTTTTGTCGCCTAGATAAAGTCAGATTATGATAATCGCGGTACTCGATAGTTACGACACCAATCCCTGTGGATACGATACCTGACCGAAAGATTCATTATACTAAAACTTGATTCGTACGCTTGCGGTGAAAGTGACATCGCTTATTTAGCAGCCACCAAGTTTTTGGTGCCGTTGCTGGGGATTGATCGTTAAGACATTGAGGGGGACTTATTCGTTAACACAAAATTGCGTTATATCCCTCATCTTATACTCGGGAGATGTGGCGAGGGAGTTTTAGAACGGAGATTGTCGATAGGGTAAATACAATACGACGATCCAGTAACCCGGGAAAGAGTTGGATTGTGTGCAATCAATGACGCTGGACGAGACTCACGTGACCTAGGGTCGTTAAGACATTGAGGGAGATTTCTTCGTTGACTCGAAGTCATGTATTCCCCCGTCTTACACTCGGGAGAGGTGATGGTGAAGTTTACGTACCGAGATTGTCAAATGGGTCGAACACTGTAAATGCGAGTAAATCGAGATCGAACACGTATTTGTAAACACGTTAATCTCTAGGCAATTCTTCACCCTAAAACATATTAGCATATTAGTGTAGTTAATTTAGGTCATATTAGTATGAGTTTAATTAATTAATTATATTTGTTTTTCGCCTAGATAAAGTTAGGTCACGACAAACGCGGTATTCGGTAGTAACAACACCAATCCCTGTGGATATGATAACCCGATCTTTCACGATCACACTATACTAAAACTTTGACCTCATACACTTGCGAGTAGTCATATACTTTGAGGGTGTAAATCCTCGGCGTATAGGAGTTGAACTCTACTTCTTTCTTATCAAGATGAGAGATCAACTCAGGTCACTTTTTTGTTTCCTCCAGCATTTTCTTGAGGATCTACAATTCTTCGTTAGTGCAATCTTTGGCTTACCTGGCAAGGACCAGGTCGTTATGGAAAGACTCATTCTCTTTTCGTGTCTTACACAATTCCTCCTTTAGTTTACCAGATTCATTGACCTGGAACACGAACTGATAATCCATTTAATCAATCGTGTCAACCCTACTAGACACCACTGCAAAAAGATGCATAATCTGAATCAGGAAAATACAAGGCCTAAGAAAACAAGCTTAAAGTATGGAAGATAAGTTTTAAAGATAAGTGATAGAAAAGGAACCTGAAGGATGGTACAGACCCCTATACAAAAGAGTCCGACCCTGGTTTGGTCCCCAATTTCGATACGACCTCTCATCCAAGACTGGTCCCCAAGTATCTTGAGGACCTTATTGACCTTGTTGTGAGCCGTAGAAAAAGAAGGACAAGGTTAAGAGATGAAGTTTAGTATCATTTTTCAAGAAAATAAGGAAGAACTCTTACTTGATGGGTCCTTAACTGGGGAGGAGATGGAGCACAAGTATCTATGGGATCATCAACAGGTGGAAAAAGTATCGGACAAGCCACAGGAACATTCGAAGATGAAGTAAGATATAGATCAATACATATTGTGTAGGCATCTGCAGAATCACCACTGGAATCCTATTCTTCATTATTAGCGGTAAGTCTGGATGAGGTAAACCTTGAGATTGAGAAAGAGTACTAGATGAGCCCATAGTAGGGTCAGATCCTTCAGATCGTAGAGGTATGACTTTGCTTCTTTTGGTAGGAGGAGCTTGGTATCGGCCAAATACTCTCAAAGATAAGAATAAGTTAATCAGGAATTGAGTGACATCATAAATCGTGCATGTAACCCGTAAATTACCATATTTATACAGTAAAGCTTACTTGAATTCATTTATTCTCGTCTTCCATCCCAATCATCTATATGGAAATGAAACCGAGATCTGCGTTATTGCCATAACGATATCCAGAGAATTAGGGAAGACTTGCCAAACAAATCTTCTCCCTTTCTATATAAAGGTTAGAACCCCAAAGATATGAGGCATGTGCAATTGTACGTTGAATGTTAGGCTACTTATACCACTTTACGCACTTACTACATAATACATCTACTTTATCATTGATTCTGGCAGTTGTGAGAATGTGTTGTCAGAGTTAGCAGTGGAGAAATTGGGCCTGAAAGTAGAACAACACCCTAAACCATACAAGTTAGTTTAGCTTAATAAAGGTACGGATGTCATTGTTTCCCGCCATGCCTTGGTTTCTGGTGGCCACAATTTATGCGCTGCTACTTTCACCGCAAACGTACGGATCAAGTTTTAGTATAATGGACCTTTCGGTCGGGTATCGTATCCACAGGGATTGGTTGAGATTACTATAGAGTACCGCGATTGTCATAACCTAACTTTATTTAGGCGATAAAAATGAAATATAACATTAAATACTAATATTAAAATACTAATTTAACTATACTAATTACTAATACGAGATAGTTATGGGATGGATTATTTAGGGAATAACTTTATTTACTTAAATGCGTTTGGTTTCGTTTAATTTACAATAATGGTGATCGACCTATTTGACAATCTCGGTATCTACAACTCCTCTGTTACCTCTCCTGAGTGTGAGACGGGGGAATACGCAATTTCGTGTCAACGAAGAAGTCCCCCTCAATGTCTTAACGACCCTAGGTTGCATGAGTCTTGTCCCAACGTCATCGATTGCACACAAAATCTCAGTTCGTAAACTCCCTCGCCACCTCTCCCGAGTGTAAGACAAGAGATATAACGCAATTTCATGTCAACGAAGAAGTCCTCCTCAACGTCTTAACGACTCTAAGTCATGTGAGTCTCACCCCAACGTCATTGATTTCATGCGTTGTGTTTACCCTATCGACAATCTTAGTTTTAAAACTCCCCCACCACCTCTCTCGAGTGTAAGACGGGAGAATACATGACTTCGAGTCAACGAAGAAGTCTTCCTCAACATTTTAACAATCCTAGGTCACGTGAGTCTTGCCCCAACGTCATAGATTGTCCACAATCCTAACCCCGACCGGGTTATTGGATCGCAGCGTTTATTTATTCTAATCCGAATTCAGGATTTGTCAAATCTCGTATTCTCCATTTATCATTCTAAGCATAATAAACAAACAATATGATAAACACACTCAAATATTGAAGAACAATTATCAAATAAGTACAACTCAACCAAAACTACGTTTTTATAAACAATATTAATGCCATACATAATCCACATTTAACCTATGACCATAGCCGTTTATACAACTGAAACTAGGCTAAACATGCTCAAACATATATTGAATATAAGAAATAAAATGAAAAATGGATGAATTTAGCCGATATCCGAAGATTAGCCGCTAAAACCGTCCACCGATCGATTCTTTTTCTCTGCGTGGTAATCTTCTCCTTCGGATTTGTTTGAGCACTCCCCAAACTCTCTCTATATTCTATACTAAGCCCTAAGGACTCTAATGGACGGAGAGGAGCAAGAGGAGAAAAGAGGAGATGATATTTATAGGGAAAATATCTAAACAAAATATCTAAACTGTGCAGAGGTCACCGCTGCGGCGAAGGGTATGTCAGTTCACTGTTCGCCTAGGCGGTGGAGAAGGTGGTGGATTAAGGACCATCCTGATGTTTCATCACCGCGGCGCTGGGTATTCAACAAGAATGGGGTCTCTCTGCATCTTCACCGCCGCAACGGAGGTTTGGACGCCGCGGCGGTGGGCTTCTTTCACAATATTACCTCCTTGCTCATTTTTTCACCATTCTTCGACCGTTTTTTATCCGAATTGATCGTTTGCGCTCCGATTTCATACCTTTTCACCCATACACCTGTTTTAATACAAAAAGAATAAAAATATATTAAAACGTACTAAACGTACTAAAAAACTAACAATGTTCAGTTTGGAAATATATAGGTAATTTACACCTATCAGTTTCATTTTCCATTGGACCAACCTCTACTGATGAGATATACTGTGACGTGGTACCCATGGATGCATGTCATCTTTTACTGGGGCGCCCTTGGTAATTTGATCGTTAGGCCATGCATCATGGCCGTGCCAACACGTATTCGTTCATGTTTTGTAGGAAGAAGATTGTGTTGCCACCCAGTAAAGATAAAATTGTCTCACCCATTGGGGACAATACTACTCTTTTGTCCAGAGCTCACTTCGAACATGCAATGGAAGAATCGGGGGTCATTTATGTGCTCTATACAAAAACTATCATCACAATTTCTACTGTCCCAGATGTCATTCAACCATTACTGGTAGAATTTACCGATGTCTTTCTTGAAGTGCTTCCCAACGAACTACCTCCATTGCGTGACATCTAACATCAGATTGATTTGATTTCGGTAGCCGCCTTACCCAACTGACTGCATTATAGGATGAGTCCTAAAGAACATGAGGATCTGTGCCGCTAAGTTGATGAGTTACTAGCAAAAGGCCACATACGAGAGACCCTTAGTCCATGTGTTGTGCCTGCCCTCCTAACCCCAAAAAAGGATGGCACTTGGCATATGTGTATGGTTAGTCGTGTAATCAACAAGATCATGGTACGCTACCGCTTTCCTATACCCCATTTGGATGACTTGCTTGATCAATTAGGTGGTACAACGGTGTTTAGCAAGTTGGATTTGAAGAGTAGCTACCATCAATTTCGAATCAGGCATGGTGATGAATGGAAGACGACATTCAAAACCTGTGAGGGTTTTTATGAGTAACTAGTGATGCCTTTTGGCCTCTCCAATGCTCCTAGCACGTTTATGCAAGTTATGAATCAAGCACTGCGCCCTTTCACCGGTAAATTTATTGTGATTTACTTTGATAATATCCTTATTTATAGTGTTAATCCAGAAGTACATCTCCAACACTTGCGGGGAGGTTTTGATGGTCTTTTACAGGGATAAATTATATATTGCTACTACTAAGTGTGCTTTTCTGAAGGATACAATTCAGTTTTTGGGCTATATTATGTCTAAAGATGGTTTGGTGGTGGACAATACCAAAGTTGAGGCCATACAGCAATGGCCACGGCCTAAAATTATTATAGATGTGCAGAGTTTTCATGGTCTCGTCTCATTCTACCGCTGTTTTATCCCTCACTTCAGTAGCATTACGGCGCCTATTAGTGATTGCATGAAGGGTACTAAGTTCACTTGGACACCTGATACCGAGGCTGCATTTCAAGAGATCAAGCAGAAACTAACCCTAGCACTAATTCTTGTACTTATTGATTTTGCACAGCCGTTTGAGCTTTATTGTGATGCTTCCAAAACTGGTATTGGCGCGGTTCTCAGCCAATTTGATCGCCTTGTCGCCTACTTCAGTAAGAAACTTTCTGGTGCTAAACTCTATTTTAGCACATACGATATCAAGTTCTACGCGGTTGTTCAGGCTATGAAACATTGGAACCATTATCTCTTTTAGAGGGAATTTGTCATTTTTACTGACCATGACGCCCTCAAACACCTTGCTAGTTAGGACAAGATTTCAACTCGTCATGCCTCTTGGCAATCATTCTTGTTGCAATTTACTCTTGTGATCAAACACAAAGTTAGATCCTTGAATCATGTGCCAGATGCTCTAAGTCACCGCCATAGCCTACTTGTTGAGATGTGGATCATAGTTCTTGGTTTTGATTCTTTTTTCGACTTATATACTACGGGCCCTTTCTTTGCTACAGTTCTATTGAAGATACAGAATGGCGAGAAGACAAATTTTGTGTTGCAAGATGGGTTTCTTTTTCGTGGCCTCCAACTTTGTATTCCGGAGAGCAGCTTATGTTTAAAGATCGTTAAGGAATTGCACAATAGGGCCATGCCGGCCGTGATTGCACCTTGCATCTAGTTTATACTTCTTGTTTTTGGCCAACCATGCGTAAGAAAGTGGGCAAATTTGTTGATCGTTATCGTGTTTGTCAGTTGGCGAAAGGTACATCAGCTAATGCTGGATTGTATATGCCTCTTCCTATACCCAACCAACCTTAGACAGATGTTAGTATGGATTTTATGCTTGGTCTTCCGTGCACACAGCGTGACAGTGATTCCATTTTTGTGGTGGTAGATCGGTTTTCCAAGATAACTCACTTCATCCCTTGTAAGCGTTCCACAGACGCTGTTCATGTTGCTCAGTTGTATTTTCGAGAGGTTTATCTCCTACATGGGTTGCCTACCTCCATTGTGTTTGATCATGATACTAGGTTCCTCAGTCACTTCTGGCGGAGTCTTTAGCAATTAGTTAATACTACTCTCAATTTTTGTAGTGCTTACCATCCACAGACTGATGGGCAAACGAAAGTAGTAAATCGCTCACTCGGTAATTTATTGCATAGTTTGGTAGGCGACAATGTGAAGTCCTAGGATCTGAAGTTATGCCAAGCCGAATTTGCTCACAACCATGCGGTCAATCATAGCATTGGCTATAGTCCTTTTCAGGTTGTATATGGATTGGTCCCTTGTGGCCATTTTGATCTACTCACTTTGCCAAGTAAGGTGCGCACTTATGCGACAGCAGAAGATTTTATCACCTAGCTCCAACAAGTTCACAAACATATTCATTCTCAGTTGATTGCCTCCACTAATAAATACAAGATGCAGGCGGATAAGAAGCATAAATCTGTAGACTTTAATGTCGGGGATTATGTATGAGTTGTTTTAACTAAGGACCACTTTTTTGCCCATGAATGCAGCAAGCTTGTTGCTCAAAAAATAAGTCTGGTGGAGATTGTAGAGAAGATTAATCAGAATGCCTACCGCTTACAACTTCCTAGTCATATTCACACATCTAATGTTTTTAATGTTAAGCATCTCATTCCTTACTTTGGTGACAGTTCTTTTGACGATGAGCAGGTTTTTGATTTGAGGGCGAATCTTCTCTACCCTAGGGAGAATGTTGCAGTGCAACAGAAATGAGACTTCTTGGCCTAAAGAGAGCATCTTAAGGCCCAAAAAGGCTCAGTTTAACTAGAAAAGTGGCCGTTTTTTGACAAAAAATACATTTTTTTTTATGGAAAATACCTTCTGAGCAAACACACCCAACGTGATTTTAGCCAAATTCCATCATTTCAAGGGTCAAAACGGCATTTTTTCGTTTTACGCGAAAATTTAGACTAATTTTGCAATTTTTCAATAATTTAGGGATTTTTTTCGCAATTTTTATAATTTCTGCATTTAGGATTTCGTTTTGTAAAGCCTCTTGACGACTAGACAACTAATTTTTGAATCAATATTGAGGGTTTTCTCAATTTTTCCATTTAAGTTTTTGATATTCTTTTGTGAATCAACAAGTTTTTGATCTGCGATTCTCGTTTCACCATGCACGCTGCATCAGTTTGTGTCTGTGTCTGGCAAGAACAAAACTATACTTTCTCATCTAGTCGTCAAGCTATCTCCAAGTCCTCTCAGGTGGGATCTATTGCATTTTTCGTGATTTGATGGATACATAGATAATTGAACATGACTCGATTTTTGACATTTAATAGATTAAAATAATAGGAAATGATCTTTGTCAGAGAAAAGATAACCGTGGTAATTTCTAAAACATGACGGCTCATAAACGACGGAGAGAGAAATTAAATCTATAACGATTCCCACCTTCGACTTGTAAAATAAAATCACAGATCCTTTCTTTCCTCCTATGGAGGGAAAGATTTTGCAAAGCAAACTACTACTATTACCCTACCATGTTTTTTTAGTTGGTTCCCCTTGGCTTTCTTTTCCTGGAATTGCCAACCATGGGCTTAGCAGCATTGATGTTAGTGTTCCCAAACTTGAGCGGCACAACAGGCCTGATGTATGATTGCCCGGGGAAGTTTCTTCTCTCCTTTGGTAGCGATCGTAGCTCTGGTAACCAATATGCTACATAATCTCCTTCCGGATCATAACTTTTAGCCTGCAAAAAATCAGGCGGAACCTTTATAATTCAATTTGTGCGCATTGCATATGGCTAAGATAAAGCAATATAAAATTTAACATTAGTATGATATATAATTATAAAACCAAACATGTTAAAGATTAATTGGAAATTAAAGAGAAAAAAATCCAGTATGATACACATAAATACCAATAGAACTGTTTAATTAGGTGAACTATACAAAGAAGCAAAACATTATTATGCAACTTTAGAGATTATGAGGCAAGGAGGACTTCCAATCAATAGCAAACGACTAGGTGAGCCCATATTTTTACCTCCACATCCATCTTCTAATATGTCCTCTAATATTATAATTTGAAAAAAGAGATGTAGATGATTACTCTATTTAACGACAATCGGTGTAGACCAAAACCATCATTGTACATATCCAACTACAGATATTCTAATATAAATACAAGTAAAAGAAAACAACTCAAAAAGTGGAGGAAACACCAACAGCTTCCTTTGCTCTCTACATTTTTTTTCTTTCTTTATTTTGAAAACGAAATTAGTTACTTTATTTTTTATATAATAAGTACGAGGTCTTCCAGCATGACCACAGAGTTGTCAAATTTACTACTCTTACATGCAATATTTGATCCTTTTCCCCACTAGGTTTCCATTTCCTTTTCTATTTTAGATCAAACAGATATATGAGCTTGATACCCCGGGGAAAAAAATCATTAAGTGATTGAGTTCCTTACTTGCTTTGGAATGCTGAAGTAGCGGTCCTCTCTTGGGTCATTGCCGACACCTACAACGAGGAAATATCCAACTTCAAACTTCTTCCTCTAAATTCAATAGAAATATGAGACAAACAACGACACAAGAAATATAAGGGCCTGTTAAGTGCTGAAAACTGGTATATACTGAATTTTAAGTTAAAAAATTTAGTTGTGGAATTTATTAACTTATTAATTGATCTCCAAAAAAAATCTCTTCAATTTTTTCTCTTTATTTTTTTTCTTAGTATCACTTTCTCTCTCTAGAATTTTATTATATATTTTTTCTCTGTATTTTCTAATGGTTATAGTTTAATGATACTTGTATTAATGAAAATGTATAATTTGAAGTGTACATAATAAGTCATGTGCATATCACTTAATTTTTTTTTGCCTATTTGTAAGTGAAACTTAATACGTTAAGTGGACGATAACTTTTTTTTCAAATGCACTTAATTGAATAAGTACATAATGCATTCAGTTTTAAGTAATGAATTGTGTTATCAAATAGGCCCAAATTGTTTGGTTCTAAGAAAAAAATTATTCAACTACCTGTGATAGAAAATTCTGAATGAAATTCAGATTCCAATTAGATTTTTATTCCATATCCTTTATAGAGTTATGCAGTCATTACTCTATATAATACTCTATTTGTTGAAAAACTAGACTTGAGCACCGCCCCTTCAGCACTTGCTACTTAAAGGAAACACAGTAACCCCTGTACTGCTTAACTAATGAATAGAACACCATCCCAAAAGAACAAAGTCATAATACGTTTCCTTTCCTTCTGTTTCCACTTTTCCTCTTCTTATTTTTCCAGGAAAATATCATTTGCCTCCCAAAGGTCAGGCATAATATCAAAAAGCTCCCAAACTTTTCCCATAATATCAGTAAGCTTCTTTAAGGTATGGGTTTTATTTATCGTATTTTGATCCTTCGGCAATGAGTCCAAACATTTGTTATCAAGACAACCTTTTTCCCATAGTTCCGAATTTACCATTAAAAACACATTTGATACAATTATTTTCAAATATATATATATGTGTGTGTGTGTGTGTGTGTCTTCTCTTCTTTTCAAATTTTTTTACAGAAAATCTCACTAAACAGTTTATTATCTCATAAATGAAAAGTTAAAAATGATAGCCTAGCCGCTTCCTCATCTTTTGCCTCTTTTCCTCTTCCTCTGTTATTCAGTTCACTTACCCAGACCAAAATCAGCAAGAAATTAACAACAGTGAAATAGATAGAGGGGACCATGAAATACTAGATCCAAAATTGTTCGATATATTGAGAAATCATAATAATAGATCACCTGCTCCATATGTCCAATTGCCATAGTTGGAACATGGGTCATAATCCAAAAGGCATGTCTCAAACCATTCAGCTCCCATTCTCCAGTCAATTCCCATATCTCGAACAAGAAAGGAACATACAATCTAAAGATATACAGTCCATTAGATACCAGGCAAGTAGGCACGCATGCAAGCACAGACATGTCACACATAGATATGGTGAAAATAAAAAAGTAAATGAAAAAGACAACAGAAATGATTAAATGATTAAATCCAAATGAGATTAAATGATTCTTACTTATTTCCTTACTTAAATCTAAGGAAATAAAGGCAGTTAGATACCAGGCAAGCAGGCACGCATGCAAGCACAGACACGCTACACAGAGATATGGTAAAATCCAAGTAGAATGAAAAAGACAATGGAAAGCTTATGGATATCAGTTGATTCTTACTTGAATCCAAACAAAATGAAGTGATGATCACTAAATATATGATTCAATCAAGTGATTTTAGTTGGAAAAAGTAAAAGGAAAAAGTAAATAGTGATACTTTTAAAAAGAAGAAAACTATTTATTTGCTAAATTCTCAGGTAGTAGTGGAAATGATTCTTCTACAATTGACAAAAACTTGCCTGTCTCCCTCGGTTTGACATGAACCCCGTTGTTGATAATTCTTTCATATTTGCATCTACAAGAGGGTACCTGACAACTTATTCATGGTTAAATGAATCAAGAGTTGATCAATTAAGCATCGATAACATTTTTCAAAAACACAAGCTGTTAGGTTTCATTTCCATCCCAAAGCCCACAACACATAAATATATGGTGAGCTCAGACCCTGTTTTGCGAAGAAGCTTGATCAAAAAGTGGATATATTTCATCACCACATGGTGGTTATAAACAAACAGCTTTATAAAACATCATATACCCAGTGAGGCCATCTCTCCAAGCTTCAAAAAGTATCTGGTCTTGACTCCACGGACGCTCAACGTTTCTTGGGCCACCTAAAAAGAATAGGAAACAAGTAACCACAAAAATCTTATTCTCTCAAATTTTTTTTTTAACTATATTTATAGATTGAGGGGTTGTTTTATTACGCTATAAAGCAATTAAAACTAAATCAATTAAGTGCTTAATTTAATAAGAAAGTTTGCCGATACAACTTGGTTGCCACTTATTAAATAAGCACCTATTGAAATTAAAATAATATTTCAAGTAGCTTACCACTTACTTATCGTAATGCTTAATACATTTTGAAAGAGTTTTTTTCCCCTAAAAATAGATTATTCAATTCAATCCACGTGGTTTTCACTAACATTTAACATATACTTTATAATACCAAAAATTGCCCCCAAGTAACATTCTATGATTCTACTTTCACTCCATATTTTTTAGACACCTAAAATCTAAGAAGACGGATACCAAAAAAAAAAAAAAGGATATGGAAAGACACGGATAGGGAGATACGAGAAATCTTAAAAAGAAGAATACAAAAATGGCAAGGATATGGTAAATAATGATTACATATATCCATATATAAAAAATCATATAAATTAAAGTCATTAATATTTACTCAAAAATAGAGTTAAACACAAATTCAAATGATAAATAAAAGAGCACTAGTAGCACCAACTTATAGCATGTTATAATACCCAGTCAATCAATAATTTCCGATTTCATTTAAGAGGACTGGACTACAGGTTTTTCAAGATGGAATTAGGAGTAATCTCATCTTTATATATTGTGCCACCTTCAACGCTCTTAATTACTAAATATTACGAAGTACCATATGGCCTATTCCGCGTGTCTTCGCGCGTCCAAGAATGCCCAAGCAATAAATTAACAACATAATATTGCAACACGAATTTAGGCAAGTCGGACACATATCCAGGCATGTTGGTATCCTGTGATTCCTGTCAAGTATGTTTCCGACATGGATTCTTTGGCCTAATAGAAGTGTTGTTGCCTTCTAGGCTAAAATACCCTCAAAGGTACATTAAATTGAGTTGCCAAAATAACCCTAATAACATTGAACTAATTCAACATACTTTTTTTCAGTAACTAAATAGTCCTCAATGATACAAGTTAGTAAAGTTGTAATTTTTTTAAATACTGTAAGAAAATAGAAGATTTGAGGATTTGATTGTGTTGGAAAGTAGATTTAGAGGATTTGATTGCTAGGGTATAGAATTAGTCAACTTTTGTAAATCAGGAAAGTCTGTTAATTAGGTTAGCTGATTTTGGTTGTTAATTAGTCCCTGATTTTATGTCTTGTATTTTCCTATAAAGATGAAACTTGTACAACCTTTTATTCATCGAGTCAACATACAAAATACTCTTTGTTAATAGCGTATTAGAGCACAACTGATTGGTGACTCTGGGAAAAAAAAAAAAAAAATACACCTAGGACTTATTCCACTTACGCCTCTTTAGTTCACCATGTTTGACTCTTCTTTTAACGTTATTTCTTCTGCAAACAAGTCAAAACCACACTTTGTTATGATCACCACCATCTGCTTGAATGGCGATAACTTTTTGCATTGGTCTCAGTCTGTTCGCATTTACATTCGAGGGCGTGGGAAAATCGGAAACCTGATTGGAGATAAGAACATACCAACAAGGGAGGACCCAACATATGCCACCTACGATGCAGAAAACTCCATGGTCATGACGTGGCTTGTGCATTCCATGCATGACAACATCAGCTCCAACACTATGTGTTATCCAATGGCGAAGGAACTCTGGGATAATGTTAACCAGATGTACTCTGATCTGGGTAATTAGTCCCAAGCTTATGAATTAATTCTGAAACTTGGTGAGATCTGAAAAGGAGAAGACATCGTTAGCAAGTACTTCAACTCACTGAAACAATTGTGGCAAGACCAAGATCTATTCAATAACTGCGGATAGAAATCCACGGAGGACTACAACCACAACAAGAAGTTAGTGGAAGACAATCGGATTTACAAATTTCTTGTTGGACTCAATGTTAAGTTTGATGAGGTGAGGGGGAGGATAATAGGCAAAAAACCTCTCCCTCCGATTAGCGAGGTATTTTTTGAAGTTAGAAGAGAAGAAAGTCGCAAGAAGGTCGTGCTTGGAAAACATGTTATTGGTGTCCCTATTGAGAACTCCATATTGGTTGCTTCTGATGCAAATGGTAGCAACACCATTGCCAGTCAACGAAGGATGGATGACAAACCTCGTGTGTGGTGTGATTACCACGACATATTAAGGAAAATTGTTTGAAGATTCATGGGCAAACCTGGTGATAGACCCAACTGTGGGTTTCCTTCTGCAAACAAAGCTGAGATGGGTCCCTTCAGTAAAGAGCAAATGGATCATTTTCTTAAAATGCTGAAGTCCAATTCCTCATTTGGTATTCCTAATGTTTCCCTGGCTCAGACAGGTGGTGATCCTCATGCTCTATCTTATTCAAATTTTGCTCCTTGGATCATTGATTTTGGTGCATCTCATCATGTAAGCAATTTTTGCCATCTGTTTATATATTATTCACCTTGCCCTGGTAATGAAAAAAAATAAAATTGCAAATGGTAACTTCTCACCTATGGCAAGGAAAGGCCTAATAAAATTTTCTAAGAGTATAGATCTTAAATCTATCCTCCATGTTCCTAAACTCGCCTGTAATCTTTTGTCCTTGAGTAAATTGTCCAAAGATTCTAATTGTGGCGTTATTTTCTCTAATTCTCGCTGTGAATTTCAACACCAGAGCTCGAGGAAGATGATTGGCAGTGTTAGGATGATAGATGGCCTTTACTACTTTGATGACAACTCATTCAGCAATAAAAAAGCTTAAGGCTTTAGTAGTATGAGTTCAATTTCTATTTGTGAACAAACAAAACTTTGGCATCTTAGACTAGGGCATCCTATTTTTCCCTATCTTAATTTCCTGGTTTGTTTAAAAAAATTGGATTGTTCATATTTTCAATGTGAAAGTAGTCATTTATCAAAAATCCATCATTCTACTTATTTCTTAAAAGCCTATCGTGCTTCAATACCAATTCATTTAATTCATAGTGATGTGTAGAGGCCTTTCAAAGGTCAATACTGTGCCTGGAAAAAAAATGTTTTTTAACATTTATATATGATCACACCAGATTACGTTGGGTTTATTTGATGAGTGAAAAATATGAATTGGAAAAATTGTTCAAATATTTTTACAAAAATGGTCGAAAACAAATTTCAAACAAAAATTAATGTACTTCACTATGATAATGGAACAAAATATTTTAATAAGTATCGAGGAATGTTTTTGAAAGAAAAAGGGATTCAACATCAATTTACATGCCGTGATACTCCTCAACAAAATGGAATTGCAGAGAGAAAAAATGAACATTTGCTTGAAGTGGCTCATGCCATAATGTTTTCTATGCATATTCCGAAATAATTATAGGGTGAGACTATATTAACAGCATCCTACTTAATCAACAAAATGCCTACCCGAGTTTTGAAATTTATCACCCCCTTAGATTGCCTCAAAAAGTTTTTTTCTGAAACAATAATAAAATCTGATTTACCAATAAAAAATTTCGGTTGCACAATATTCGTTCATATACTGCGCAAATTTCGATCCCAACTTGATCCTATAGCGGAAATATGTGTTTTCATCAGCTATGCTCAAAAAAAAAAAGGATATAAGTGTTACAATCCTCAAACCAAAACAATTCATGTAAGATGGATGTTTCTTTTTTGAAAAATCAACCTCACTTTGGCAAAAATCATCTTCGGAATAAGCTAATTTTTGGGACATACAAGTTCCATTACCTAACATAATCCCAGGAAACAATTGTTCAAGATACTAAAAAAAAAGGAAACTCTAGTCAACCATCTTCAGGTATTAATGTATCGCCAATAGGGGAGAAATACTACAATGGGATCAAGATGATCTAAATGTCGAGGTTCAGGTCTATACTAGATAGAGAACTCATACAAAAGGAAAAGACCTGCCTATCACCCTAGCACAATTCCAACCAAAATCTTTGAAATTATTGTGACAGATGATTTTTTAGACAAGTTTGTTGAATGTTACGAAGCCAAGGATTTATTTGATGATGAAATAATTATTTCTGAAATTGAAACTAGGAGGGGAAGCAAGCATGTACGATTAACTTTAGAGATACAATTCCAAGTGAATTATTTAATTCATAGATTTAGATTTTTTTTATTCAACACTATGTTATTATTGACTTGTGATAATTCATATATCTGAATTTTTTCTTGTGTTATTGGTGTTATTATTTTAGATATACAATTCCAAGTGAATTATTTAATTCATAGATTGAGATTTTTTTTTATTGAACCCAATATTATTGTTAACTTGTGATAATTCATATATCTCAATTTTTTCTCGTGTTATTGGTGTTATAATTTTATTACTTTGTGTCTCGATTTTTTTTCCTACTCATCTTGATTTTAAATTTGAATTCTGAAGGGTAATAATGTAATTTAAATGATTTTCAATCTTTAAATTTTTGTACTTATCAAATAGACAAAAAAAAATTAAACATACTGTTTTAATCTTATCAAAAAAGCTTCCGATATTTTCAGCACTTAAAGTTTCAACACTTCAAATTCAACAATTAAAATTTAAGTGTTTTTAAATAGGCCCCAACACTCAATTTAAGTAAAAAAATGTGAGTTTTAATAGCTATAATGCCCGAAAGAGTAGCACTCAATTGATTCCGTCATGTAAATAACTTTTATACTCCTATTCTCTTAATGTCAGATTTGCCCAATATAAGTAAAAATCAACCTTATCATATTCTCTCTTTCTCGATTATCAATGATCTAAGTCCCCATCAATTTCTTAATGCAGCCACAATATAAGTAAAAATCTACCCTAAAATATTCTATATTTCTAAAATCCCAACGGCCTAAGTTGAATGCTACGACCACGCCACCGTCCTCCTCCGTTATGCCCCACTCAATTTCTCCATATCTCTCTTCGACTCATCCCTAGTTTGACTCCCCTAGATTTCCCCCTTTTTTGCAAACCTTCCTCATCTAATTTTGCCCATCAATTTTGGAATATTCCGAGATCTCCCAAAGAAGTTAACTAGGAAGGATGGATAGAAACATCTTCTAATTGTTATATAGGAGGGTTTGATACAAGCATGAAAAAGTGATCCACTTAAAATTCCTAATTTATAGCTTTAATTTAGTAACCATCATCTTTTTTTAGTTTTATATTCTAAGTTCAGTAACCCACTATTATCTAAGATCCTTGGTATTTTCGTTTTTTTGGTAAACCTCGACAAATCAAAGAGAACTTTATTGATTAATGCAAAGATATAAAATTCATAGGAGGCAAGGCCTGACCTATGAAACAAATCAAACAACAAACTAAAATAATGGATACACATAACAAAATAAACAAAAATTGAGAATAAAAATCTAATAGAGAGTTAAAAACTTTCCTTGATTTTTCAAATGTTATGAAAGCGAAACCTATCCAGTCTTAGACTTTCATGAACAGATGCCGGGGCATTCTAATTCAGACTAGAAAGTTTGATTTTCTCCGGTACATTCTAGCTTAGCTAACAAGTCTACAACCATGTTAGTTTTCCTGTAACAATGTGAAACTGAAGCGCGTATCTGAAAAGCCAGAGCCTTTATATTTCTAATCAATGACGTTAATCTCCATGACACTATAGATCTCCTAGCAACCATCTCAACCAACAGGGCATTGTTAGTGACTATATTGAAGGAAACCCACTCAAACTCAACACAACTCAAACTCAACACAATACTGAAGCGAGAGCCATAACATTTTTATCACTGCAAATTCCAAGAAATTGAGAAGCCAAACAATAATATCCCATTAGCATCCTGCAACGTACTGCCACCTCCAAATTAACGAGGGTTGCCTCTAAAACTTCCATCCAAATTGATTTTCGGTTTATTACACATGGGGCTCCAATACACCAACTAAATCTTAGATTTCCTTTTCCTCAAAGGCAAGGCAATCCGAGAGATGATTTGGTGAATTTTATATAGAACTTTCTGAACATTATACCGAACCCCATCAAATCTAAGATTGTTACGCATTTTTTAGATTTCTCAGAACAACACAGAAGAAAGGAGCATATCATAATATTTGTATGTTGGTGCCACCAATCAACCAATCTCCAAACACTTCTCCAATCCAAGGAGTAGCGGCAAAAGCGGTCCACACACTCTTAGTCAAAATCCCTTGCAAGAACAGATGATTCAATGACTCAACCTGAGGCCTAACGCAACAATTACATTGGGAGTAGATTTTCACACCTTTCTTTTGAACGCCTCATCCACCGGAACAATTTGGTGTAGAAGCCTCCACATAAAAATAGATATGTTAATGGGAAGGAACTTGTGGCAAATCTTTTTAAAGAAAGGATGAGCATCCTGTTGTTTCCTTGTGACTTCCCAAACAGTTCTAAACAAGAAGATCCCCAAGTTAGAGGGCTGCCAAACCATAACATCATGATCTGATGCATTAAGAACCTGAATACAATCCAGTTCTACGGATAAGTCTAAAATAAACTGCATATTCCAATCTCCACTAGCTAACTGAACATCCTTAACTAGTAGATTAGTCAGATGCGTATCTACCACCACAGCACCACCACCTCACCCAACAGAACAGAGATAAGCTAGGTGTCCCACCAAAAGGATACACATCCACATCCTATCAGGAACTGAATTTGGTCCTCGGCATAAAATTTTCTTTCAAATAAAGCACTCCAAACATAGCTCTAATGAGAGAAATATCTACATTTAGCTGTTGGACTGGTTGGGTTATACTTATCTTTCAAAAATCGAGCCAAAAAAGTTACCCCTTCTCTAAACCCCCCATCAAAGCTTCATCTGAAAAGTATGAATAACATCCTTAAAGTCTCGGATCCCTAAGCCACCTTCATTTGTAGGGAAGCAAATATTTCTCTAACACTTCCAATGCAACTTTTTCTTTTCCAGATTGAACCCCCAAAAGAACCTAGCCAAAATATTCTCCACTCCCCGAATAACAGAGATAGGGGGAGAAATCGCCATAAACAAGTAGAAAATCATATTCTGAAGAACGTGTTTCGAAAGAATGAGTAGCCCACCACTATAAAAAAGTTTTCCTTACCATCGAGCGACCTTCTGTCTAATCTTCCTCAGCATATCTTCAAAAATAGCGTATTTTTGCTTCCTTCATATGCCGGACAACCTAGGTAACTAAACGAAAAGCTACCTCACTTGAATCCAGCATGCCATAGTATAGTGAGACGAAGCTAAATTGTCCGGTAAGAAAATTTGTATTTTATCCACGTTTACCGTATAGCTAGAACACAACTCAAAATCTTTCAAGAACTTCATAAAATTATCAATGGACTTTTTCCTACAATTGAGGAACACCACCACGTCGTCAACATATGAAAGATGCAAAATTGGATGCTCATTCGGCATCAACGAGTATGTTTAAATATCTCCTATATCAATGAGTTTTTTTATCCCCCTTGTGAAAACTTCAACAACGATGACGAATAGGTTGGGGGATAATGGATCCCCTCGTCTCAACCCTCTTTGTGATCTAAAAAAGCCAGCTACACCCCAATTTACCAGCACCATGAAAATGGCTATTAGAATTAGCCCTATACACCATATTGATCCAACCCTCGCAAAAACCGAATTTCCTTAACACAACAGTCAAGAAACACCAAAAGACTCGGTCATACGCCTCCATATCGATTGTCAAATTTATGTTTTTAACAGAAACAATTACTGTAAAACAAATTCCCCTCACTCATCATTGTACTAACCACCCACCCTCTCATTTTTGCCACTTCTAGTTAGTGCTGATGCCCCCTTCCTCCACAAAGTGATGTTTTATTAATGATGTTTTCTTAATTTAACTGCATCTCATATGAGCCAATTGTGATTTTGGTTGTGTGGATCTCAGGTTTGGCTCAAATTTAAATCAAGATCTATTTATTTTTATGATTGAATCTTGCAGAACATCGCCGAGGTTCCGGGAAGGAGCAGTGAGATCTTCATTATGAAATTTAATCGATTTTTAGAAATCAATTTTTTTTTAGAGGAAATCAAGTGCTTTTCCTAGAATATGTTTGATATTCTAAAATGGGATTATATTTTAGTTTCCGTTGATGGAATATTACTTTTTTAATGTCGCATGTCGTTTGTAATTTTCTATTCTAAAGTTATGCCCTAAAATCTATTGTTTTGTTCTATTCATTTCTGTTTTTAGTTGTTCCAGTTTGGCCGGATCTATTTTTTTTATTTGGGTAGATTTATTTTTTGTTTTTATTTTAGTTCCTAAATTCATTTTTTTTTTTTTTCATTATTTTTATTCCGCTTGTTTCAATTTCTTTAGAGTCATTTGACTTAAAAAAATTAACCTAAATCATTCCTTAACCCATTTTCCAAGAATTTAGAAGTATATAAAAGGGCATTTATTGTTGAAGGTACTGTTTTATGATTAATCCTTAATTATTTTTGTTGAAGGTTATTTTCACGGTTTACTTATTTTTGTTTTATGGTTAACTTTTCAAGAGAAGGGTTGTCAATAATTAGTTTATGCAAAGAAAGTTCAGATTTGATTTAGAAGTTCTATTATATAGATAATTAAATGGAGATTTAGATTTTGGACATATCGAATTGTATTAGCTTACTTTTTATAATCTTGAGTGCAATATTTTGTTGGTAAACACTCTTTCCCTCCCTCTCAGTCTTCCTTTATCTTTGTGTGTATATTGATACTAATTAGTATCTTTTCTCTCTCTATCTCTTGTGCTCTCGATCGACTAATTTTTCCTTAGTATGATTCTGTTTGGTCTTCTTAATAGACCTAATTTTGTAATAGTTAAAGTCCGTGGTTATTTCATTTTAATACAATTTTTATTTTCATTTTTTGTTCTCATTCTTTTGTTGTTGTTTGCTCAGCCCTTGGAAATGCACATAGCTTGAGCTTTTGTTGAGCATTTGCTCCTACGTTTTTTCGGCTACATGGGAGGTTGATGGTCACCTACAAAGAGTGGTTTCTTTTGTATTTCCCTATCCAAAAGAAAATCTCTACCCACATGCAATTTTCGTTGTAATTTCCACGTTTTATGAGAATTTGTGTTCATGTTGGTCTCTCAATGCCTTTAAGCATTTTATTCTTTATTTTATTTTTATGTTTTTTTTCTTTTAGTTTAGAAGTTTCGGTGTGATAACGAAAGGGACTTGGATCTATCTCTATGGTTCGAAGTGGATTATTCAGAATGGAAAGTGGTGATTTAGTGAGTGATTTTTTTAGTAAGCAGTCAACATTGTACTTCTCAGCTACAAAAATGGTCGGTGGGCCATTTTACTTTTTTAGCCATGTTTGGTGATGATACAAGACGGACTAGACTCATTACTTTGCATTATTTTGGATGTAACATTACAATCACTCTGTCTCTAATTTCTTTATTTTAATCTATATAAGTTGTTGATAGTGTACTCCTATATGTATGTAAAGTAAATGTATGTTCTACTTATTTTGTGAAAATCATTATTGGTCGAACACGGACATACGATATAATTACTCAATTTGGGGTTATATAAAGAGTGAAAGGGATGGGATATAACACTATTCGGTCATTTTGTGTCATTTCTTTTGTCTACCATGTTTGCCCAGGCATGATTAGCACCGACGTACGTTAATGATTTTTGAACCAAAGATTAAATTTGTATCTTTAGGCACATGTTACACTATTATGTTTTTAATTGAGATCTATATTATAACAGTGCCTTTAGCATGGGTTATACGCTAATAATATTTATAAAATTGGATTTCTAGCTATGCTTTTCTCCCTTCCATTAATTGATTATTGGAAACTTAACTTAAATCTTTAGTTAGAAATCTATATAAAATCATTTTGTAAGTACCTCTAATGCGGATCAACTAATTATTATCATCTCTATCTAATATTGTAGTATCCCGTTCTTGAGAGATGTAATCTAATAATTGTATTTTTACATTAAGTGATATAATAGTACACGAACAAGACATGCCAACACAATCATAATTGACAAGTTTCAAATATGTGTACAAGAAGTATTAAGTCCAAGTCCAACACGGACATAAAAGGGTAACAGGCTATCTTTAGAAGTAAGGGTGCTTCCAAGGGAGGGAGGTTTTAAGAGGACCAAACAAAGATCCATCGAGCTTCTATGTAAGGAGCAAATTACCATTATGAACTGGGCATATAACCTACTTAGGAAGTTCTAGAATATCATGATTTTTCTATATATAATGAATATACAATAAAACATGTAAACAGATGCAATTTTACCTAAATGAAAAAGAGTGTTTCCGTGCTTTATTGATATAAACCTGAAGTAATCCCTCCATAACAACTCGAACAGCAGCCTGATAATAAGATCATGGTTTCAAACTGTTACAGTAGGAAAAGAGCAAGAAAATAATAAGACCACATGACCTTAACAGTCACATACTACTATAACACGCTCAGAGGACTGCTGACTGAATTAGACATGTACCAAAATGTAGAACTGAAATCCTCTGAAGATGCGAAGGCTATAAAGGATCTTATGTAAAGGAATTGTTGCAATATTGTTAAGGAGGAAACTCTGAACCACTTGTTGTCCCAAGGGGATTTAGCTAATTCAATTTGGGCTGCCTTTTGTTCTCCTCCAGGGCAAGGAAGGTTGTTTGGGAGGCTAATTAGTTGGTGGCAACACAATGCTTCAGTGGCTAAATTTAAGGAAGACAAGCTGCTTCTCCCTTCTCTTATTTGTTGGCAGTTCTGGAAAATGAGCAACCAGAGTGGGTTTGATGGGGGATACTCCTACATCAAGGCATGGCATTCAACAAGTTAAGCAGCTTTTTGCCCAATATTTGCAGATCTAAGAAGCAAACAGCTATCTCAATTCATGATGCTTTTAGCCACCGGCAGATCAGGGCATCAAGGTTATGTTTGGGTTCAAGCTTGTTGGCAGAGGCGTTAGTTCTTGAAAAGTCTGTTCAATTTTGTGTGGATTTTGGGTGGTATAATGTTTGGTTTGAATCTAACATCTGCTGCTAGTTCAAATCCAAAAGGACAAGCACAGTGTTGCTTGGAGACTTAACAATGACATTCCTGATATTCAGAGAACGTCATGGGAACTTGAATGATGATATGGCTAAGCTTGGGAGTGATGGAGTTAAGGCTCAGTTTAATAATTTCTCAGATTGCCCTCCTTCTGTTAGAGAGACCCTTAGACTAGACAGGCTTCAATTTCCCAATTTTAGAAAAGTGAAAGCTAATCCTAGTTGATTCTTTCATTCATTATTTGATTGTTTATTGTTTATTGTTTATTGTTTTCAGTTTTTGGTTTAGTGTCACCCCTGTTTTTAGTATTTGAATAAAGCTATCCCTTTCCTCAAACAAACGTAAGGGGAACGTGTCATACAGTTTTCGTTCGGATTCTATTCTGTGTATGATCAAGATAGATCGAGTCCTTTGGAGAGATGCTCTACCAGATCTTGATGAAGCATTTGCTATTATTAGAGGTGAAGAGAACAAGAAGGAATTGGCGGGCACCAAAAGCATGGAGTGTTGAAATATTATATTTATGCGTTAATTTATATTTTTGGTATTTTTATTGTAGGGCTTTATTAAGCCCATTTATTTCAATAATATTCTTCCTAATTTAATCTGCTCCTGCGGCTATATAATTAGGAGAATAAGACTCATTCTGAATGTACAAAAATTATCAATATAATTTTCTTCTTTCCCTATATCCTTTATGGTATCTAGAGCCAATATTTTTTTTTTTCTCCAAACCCTAAAAGCCGTTGACTTCACTGTTTACCACCACCAAGTTGCTGCCGCCGCCGCCGCCTCCAATCACGAAACCCTAGCCTGCAAAACCAGCCACCACCGCAATCCTAACCCTTCGAACCGATCGCAACCAACCCACCGAAACCCTAGCTTGCCGTCGCTGGACAAATCCTCACCCTACGCATCTCAGCCTCGCCACCGAAACCGCCACCGAAACCCTAACCCTTCGAACCAATCGCAACCAACTTCGCCCGAAGCCAAATCAGTTCGCCACCAGCCTCACCACCAAAACCCCAGCTGCGATTTCGCGACCTCGCCATCTTCGCGACCCCCAGCTGCGATTTCGCGAACCACCCATCTCTGTACCCCATCTCGAGCAAACAAGTCAATTGCTCCTTATACTCTGCTTGCGGCCAGACCCTGCAGCCATTAGTCCGACATCATTGCAGGCAGCCATCTCGCTTCTGCCCCTACTGCCAATTGCGGATTGTTCTCCAGTTGTTGGTATTCCGGCTGTTCTAAATACATGGCCGCCTCTTTGATTTCCTAAATGATTGGGTAACTCTGTCTCAAGTTTGCTTCTCAAATTGTGCCTTCTTTCTCCGGAGCCAGAACAGTCTTCCGTAGCATTTTGTCTGTGTATTTCATTGCTACGGACTCATCACATCTGTATTCATGGCATCCGGAAGAGAAGGTGACGTCCCATCTCGGACCGTTCATGCTCCATAGTTATCCGCCGCTTGGATTCTACTCGTGCCCCTGAGACCACGGTCCAACGTGTTACCACCGTCTTACTCAATGGAGCGAATTTCCCTGCCTGATCCCGCTCTCTCCGTCTCTACCTTGGTGGAAAACGTAAGACCTGATGGCTCAACGGCACTGAGCCAAAGCCAGATATCAACGATCCCAAGTTTGCTCAATGGGACGCTGATAATTGTACCATCCTCGGGTGGATCTTCAACTCTATGGAGGAACGGATCTATAACATCTTCATGTTTCACGAGACGGTCAGTGGATTATGGTCTGCTCTTATGAAGATGTATGCTCATTCTCGCAATGAATCACGGATTTTTGAGCTCTACTGTGAGATTTCCCACGCCTCCCAGGCATCCTTGGGACTTTCAGTTGCAGATTACTTTGGTTACCTTCAATTTCGGTGGGAAGAACTTGCGCAGTATGAACCTCTGAGTGAATTCCCTGAAGATGCTGCTAAGATCGAAGCCAAGCACCAGGATCGTCGACACACATACCATTTCTTGATGGGTTTAAATCCAAAGTACGAGAATCTTCGCACTTAGATTTTGAACACATCACCGATACCGGATCTATACAATGCATTCTCTACTGTTGACAATGATTCCAAACGTCGGCTTCTTCTCCCACCTGAAGTCCCTCCCTCAGTCCCTGAGCAAATGGCTTTTCCGCCTCCTTCTGGTCTGCAGATGGCATTTCCGGCCCACTCCGGTCCTCGCCCATCAAGCACGAGGCCATATTGTCAGCACTGCCGAAAGCCTAGTCACACCATTGATCGTTGTTACAATCTTCATCCTGAATTGAAACCCCGAAACCTAGGAGGGCAGAAAGGAAGAGGAGGACCACGTACTGGTGTTATTGCCGATATTGTCCCTGGTTCAGAAAATTCTCCATCAGCTTCGCTGGATATTTCCCACGTCCAGGCCCAACTTGCCCAACTTCAAGCTCAGTTAACCATTTTGGCATCGTCTTCCGGCCCCACGGCTGCTCTTGCCTCCGGGACTCCTACTGCGCTTCATGGTAAGTCTGGCCGCCCTATTTGGATTCTGGATTCCGGGGCTAACAATCACATGACTGATGAGATTTCTACCATCAACTCCCATGTGTCACCTATTAACAAGTCTGTATGCATTGCCGATGGTACCTCTATCCCTATTCGTTGTCAGAGAAATGCCTGTTTGTCCCCTGATATCACTCTTCACTCTGTTTATTATGTTCCTACATTTGCCTATAATCTTCTATCCGTTAGTTATCTTGCAAAAAATCTTAACTGTGTCGTTGTGTTCTTACCTGATCGTTGCCTCTTGCAGGACCTGACTACGAGGAAGATTTTTGGCAGGGGATATGAACGCGATGACCTCTACTACTTTGGCAGCCCTCCACCTCCACCTGTTCTACCTTTTAGTATGCAAGTTTCTGTACTACCTGTTTTTTATTCCTCTATGTGTTCTTTCAAAAGTTTAAACTTGTGGCATGCTCGTTTAGGACATGCAAACTTTCAGTATTTGTGTTGGTTGTTTCCGTCTCTTAATAAAGCTTGCAAAGAATTTAAATTTCAATGTGTAGTTTGTGAATTGTCTAAACACACACGTACCTCTTATATTCCTCGCATGCACCGTGCCCCCCAAGCATTTGATCTTATCCATTCTGATATTTAGGGACCCTCTCCTGTTACAGCCATTTCCAAACACCGCTACTATGTCACCTTCATAGATGATTATAGTCGGTGTACTTGGGTTTATTTGATGAAGCACAAATCCGAGGTTTACACTCACTTTACCCACTTCCTTCAAATGATAAAAACCCAATATAAAACCATTGTGTGTAATATCAGGTTTGATAATGGCCGAGAATACTTATCCGATGAATTTCGAGCTGAGCTTAATAAGCAAGGTATCCTTCAGCAACTTACCTGCCCCTATACCCCTGAGCAGAATGGTGTGGCGGAACGTAAGAACCGTCATATCATGTCTGCCGTCCGTTGTCTTTTGGGTGGAATGAATGTTCCCAAATCTTTTTGGCACACGGCTGTTCTTACTGCTGCCTATCTCATTTATCGCACCCCGAGCCGTGTTCTTACTGGTAAAACCCCCTTTCATATATTGCAACCCACTAGCACCCTTTTTCCTATCTTACCCCGTGTCTTTGGTTGTACGTGTTTTGTCCAGAATCGGAGCCCTACTCGCACTAAGTTAGATGATAAATCTATCCGGTGTGTTTTTCTCGGCTATTCTTCCATGTCAAAAGGATATAGGTGCTAAGATCCAGTTTCCTACCGTACTTACCACTCTCTCGATGTTACGTTCCTCGAGACTGTACCCTATTTTTCTGGTATTGTATCTTTTCTACCTATTCAGGCACCCACTACTGGGGATCATACTCCACTGCCGACATCTTCTCCGGACTCAGGTATATCTTCCTCTCCCATTATCTTTGACCCTGTTCCCCGCCGTTACCCGACTCGGGAACGTCACCCACCATCCCGCTACCTTCTTTCATGTTCTACTAATCATCCGATTTTCAAGTATTTGTCTTTTCAGGGTCTCTCAGATCAATATAAATCCTTCCTTGGACAAATTGATTCGGTTGTCATTCCTCGCTATGTTCATGAGGCCCTCCAGAATCCACAGTGGGTTGCCGCTATGCAAGCAGAGATGGATGCCCTACAGCGGAATCAAACATGGAACTTGGTTGATTTGCAGGCTGGTGAACAGCCGGTTGGTTGTAAGTGGGTCTTCAGTGTGAAATATCTAGCTGATGGTTTGATTGATCGGTACAAAGCCCGGCTTGTTGCTAAGGGCTACACACAAATCCCGGGCAAAGACTTCGGTGCCACCTTTGCCCCGATTGCTAAATTGACTACTGTCCGATTTCTTATTTCGTTGGCTGCATCTCATTCTTGGCCTTTGCACCAGTTGGATGTCAAGAATGCATTCCTTAATGGTGACCTGACTGAGACTATCTATATGGAGCCTCCACCGGGATTTCGGCCTCAAGGGGAGTATTCAGGCAAAGTTTGTCGACTCCGAAAATCCCTCTATGGATTTAAGCAGTCTCCTCGTGCATGGTTCCGTCGATTCAGCGAAGCCATCCTCACTATGGGGTTTATCCAGTGTCACTCAGATCATACTTGCTTCATCCGTCGCCAACACCAGGGACGGTGCATCATTATCTCAGTCTATGTGGATGATATTATTATCACAGGAGACGACGCACTTGGCATTCAGCAGGAAAAGAAAGATCTCGGATAGATTTTTGACATCAAGGATTTGGATCATTTCCTCTACTTTCTCGGTATTGAGGTTGCTCGGTCTCGGAAAGGTATCTCTCTCTCCCAGCGAAAATACGCTCTTGATCTTCTTCAAGACACTTGGATGCTTGGATGTAGACCAGCCTCCACTCCCATGGATCCGAACCTTAAGTTAACAACAGACTCGGAAGAATTATTATCAGATCCATCAGTATATCAGCAACTTGTGGGACGCCACATCTATTTGACTAATACAAGGCCAGATCTTACGTATG
Source organism: Eucommia ulmoides (assembly GCA_016647705.1). Classification (NCBI taxonomy): domain Eukaryota; kingdom Viridiplantae; phylum Streptophyta; class Magnoliopsida; order Garryales; family Eucommiaceae; genus Eucommia; species Eucommia ulmoides. The sequence goes on from CM028332.1 coordinate 55,813,773, forward strand.
CTGTCAGTGTTGTGAGCCAATTTATGCACTCACCACGTACATCACACCTGGATGCTGTCTACCATATTCTTCGGTATCTCAAAACATGCCCCGGTCTGGGTCTCTTCTATATGACAGGGATACAGGAGGGACTCTCCTACTTTACAGATGCTGACTATGCAGGATCGAAGGACGATAGACATTCGACCTCTGGTCTGTGCACTTTTAACGGAAGACACCTAATCTCGTGGAAGAGTAAGAAGCAATCCGTCGTTTCCCGATCTTCTGCCGAAGCTGAGTATCGCGCTATGGCTCAAGGAACATGTGAACTCCTTTGGCTTCGTTCTCTTTTGACCGAGTTAGGACTTTCCGTTAGAAACTCATCTAAGTTGTTCTGTGACAACAAGTCTGCCATAATGTTATCCTCAGATTCAGTTTTTCATGAGAGAACGAAACACATTGAGGTGGATATCCACTTCATTCGTGAAAAAGTCCAATCGGGAATCATCACACCAGCCTTCGTCCCATCTTCAGAACAGGCTGCTGATATGTTCACCAAGTCTACAGGACTATCTCTCCTTCAGTCAGCTATTAGCAAGTTAGGGCTCATCAACATTTTTGCCCCAGCTTGAGGGGGAGTGTTGAAATATTTTATTTATGCGTTAATTTATATTTTTGGTATCTTTATTGTAGGGCTTTATTAAGCCCATTTATTTCAATAATATTCTTCCTAATTTAGTCTGCTCCTGCGGCTATATAATTAGGAGAATAAGACTCATTTTGAATGTACAAAATTATCAATATAATTTTCTTCTTTCCCTATATCCTTTATGGAGGATGGAGAAGCAACCACAAAACATGCTGCACTTGCAGTGAAAAAGACAAAATCTGCTATTTAACAAAAACAATTCAAGGACAAAATTTAGTGTGACTATTGAAATAAATAGAGGCACACATGGGCTATGTGCGGAAGCTACACGGGAAGCCACAAAACTTGAAGCAAGTTGCCAACCGAGGAGAGTTCCAGCCCACCCATCCAGGTCAAGCAAATCAAACCAGAACTGTGGACGGAAGCAATTAACAAGGTTCAGAGGGGTTTTATTGGCAAGACATTGAGAGGCTCAGATAATTGTTGAACCAGCTGGATAGCCCCAACACTGACAGCTCCAGCTCCAACTCTGAAAACTCCAGCTGGCTATTCAGGCTCAGAAAACACCCACTCAAAAGATGTATTCCAGGAGAAAAAGGTCCACCATCACTTCTCAGGCTCCAATTGTCAACCCTGAATCAGGTAATGAAAATGATGCACCAAGTTCAATTCCAAACTCTATCTACTCTATCTACCATCTTCCTGAAGATGACATTGATTTGCCTATTGCTCTAAGAAAGGGCGCTAACCCTATGTATCTTTGCAGAATCTTTCTCCTCAATATATTGTCTTCCTCACGTCTGTTCTGACCTTAAAAATTCCTACATCTGTTCAGGAGGCCCTAACCTCAAAGCCATGAAAAGAGGCCATGGATGATGAATTACGCGCCTTGAAGAAGAATCAGACATGGGAGATGTGGATTTGCCCAAATATAAAAAGATTGTCAGCTGCGATGGGATCTATACCATAAACCACAAGCCTAGAACACTAGAGAGATATAAGGAAAGACTTGTTGCAAAAGGACAGTGATAGACCATCATGAGACATTCGCACCTGTGGCAAAGATTAACACCATCCAGATCCTCTTGTCTTTGGCGGAAACTAATGAATTGCCACTAGACCAACGGATGTGAAGAATGCATTCCTCCATGGAAACTTGGAAGAGAAAGTTTACATGGATATTCCACAAGGATGCTGGGAGAACTTGAGAGGGAACAAGGTGAGCAAGTTGAGAAGGTCCCCTCTACGATTTGAAATAATCACCACGAGCAAGGTTTGGGAGATTAACTGAAGCTATGAGAAACCGGGGCAGCTTTCAAAGTCAAGGTGACCATAATTTGTTCTTAAAGAACTTAATGAAAAGGGAAATTATGGCTTTGATTGTGTATGTAGATGATATCATTGTGACAGGTGATGATCATGAAGAAATAACCCGTTTGAAAGCTTCTCTTGCAAAAGAATTTGAAATTAAAGATCTGGGGAGCTCGAGGTATTTCTTAGGAATTGAGGTAATTAGGTCATGACATGGAATCTTCATCTCTGAAAAAAAAATATACTTGAGATCTCATCTCGCAAAAAAAATATACTCAAGATCTACTTCAACAAGTCCGAATGGCCGGCAGCAAGCCGACTGATAGTCCAATTGAAGCTAATCATCTACTTGGAGAATTGATAGAGGGAGTAGAAACAATGGACAAAGGAGAATATTAGAGAATGATGGGTAAACTTATCTACTTGTCAAACACGAGACCAGACATTGCCTACGTTGTGAGGGTTGTAAGGCAATTTCACATTCCTCAAGAAGTCCACCTCGAAGTTGTATATGGATTTTTTTGAGATATTTGAAGGGATCTGTTAGATCACTCTCAAACATCAATCAATTGAATGGAAATAAGAGAATAATTGAAAGGAAAATGTGATTGAATTATTAATATGATGTAGAACAAATACAAAAAAAAGTAAACACTCCAGGATTTCGAGAGCCCAGTCTCTCCCTCTAAGATTTCGAGGGCCTAGTCTCTCCCAATTCTTTTCCCAACTTTCTAATATCTAGCCCCAAAGCCCTACCTGCTATTTATTCACTACAAACTAACAAACACTCTAGCAAACTCCTTTAACAAACAATTCTCTAACAAATTAACAACTAATCTATAGAGGATTAGAACCTTCTCACTCCTTTACTAACTAATTGGTCTATCAATACCGCCCCCTCGGACTCTCACCTTGTCCTCAAGGTGAACAATAGGTAATTGAGTGTTCAACACCAATCCCATTGAGCATATGCAATTTTGTGCCTCTTCTTATCGGCATAATCCTCCCTTCGTTTCAGAGAACTATTCAAATGGCCTTTGAATTCTTTCAAGACGTGGTCCTTAGTTTCAAGTTGAGTGTTGCACTGTTAGTGACCCAAGTTCCTTTTTGATTTCTGCACCTCCTACTTCTTCAATCAAACAAGAATCATCTAATAGCAGTACATTGAGATGTTGATGATTCTTACACACGTGGCCAGAAGAGTATTTCTCATCACATCTGAAACACAAACCCTTCTTGCGGCGGTTAAAAAACTCGGTGTCAGTGTATACACAGTCGTCGTTCTGTTTTTGTGCCACCTGAAATTTCTCCGACCCATTCGTCGTCTGTTCTAGCTTTGTGCACTTGGTAGTCACCGTCATTGGTGGTGCAAATACGTTCATCGCTTGCGTCGTCGTGTGACTGGTTTTGCCGACAATGTTTGCGCGATAGCGCTATCAACTTCGAACGTCGTCGTCGCGAGATTCGTTGAATAGTTAGGGTCTTAATACGTTGAACCCTACCGATTCGAATAAATTGAACCCGACCCAGAACCCATTGCTTTGCTCCATGACGCATTGGATCCAGACCCGACCCGATTAGCTTGCAGAACTCGCTCCTTATCTTCGACCAGTTGAGCGACCTTCATCATTTCGCTCAAGCCCTTAGGTTTCAGCAACCTAACCTCTGCTTGGATCGATGGTTTGAGGCCATTGAGATAGGTGCTCTCAAGCACCTCATTCGGCAATCCCTTCAAAGGCGAAGCTAAGATCTCGAAGCGCTTTGATGGTCTTCAACGGTGGTCTCTTGTTGGATGGCCAAGAACTTTTCGCACAACGATCCTTCCATACTCAATCGAAATCGATTCAGGAAAGCCAATTTAAACTCTATCCAAGTACGAAATCGTAACTTTTCTCTACATACTGGTACCATGCAAGGGCTTTTCCCTCCATACTTAAAGCCACCATCTCCATTCTCTCGCCATCATTTATTTGATTCATCGCAAAAAATCGTTCAACCCTAAAAATCCAACCATCGGGATCAATTCCATCGAAAATAGGCAACTCTAACCGCTTATACGACCTGTTCACCATCGCCTCAGTCGTAGTACCCCCACCCATGGTCTGCGACTCCATCACCTGAGACTGTTTCTGCTTCTCCTCCATTCGTGAAGAACACGAATCCTCCTTTTGCATCAATTTATCTAACTTCTCCATCATAAGAGTCATTGTCTTCCCTAAACTCCCAACTTTCTTCTCCAACCCACCGACTATCTTCACCAACCCTTCGACTGTCTTCTCCAAACCACTGATTTTCTGAGCTTCAAAGTCCATCCTCTCCTCCAATACCTCAACCTTCCTTTGTGCCATTTTTATCCCAGAATTGTTACTGCTCTTGATACCAATTTGTTAGATCACTCTCAAACATCAATCAATTGATGGAAATAAGAGAGTGATTAAAAGAAAAATGTGATTGAATTATTAATATGATGTAGAACAAATACAGAAAAAAGTAAACACTCTAGGATTTTGAGAGCTTAGTCTCTCCCAATTCTTTTCTTAAATTTTTAATATCTAACCCCAATGCCCTTACCTGCTATTTATTCACTACAAACTAACAAACTCCTTTAACAAACAATTCGCTAACAAGTAATCTAGAGAGGACTAGAACCTTCTCACCCCCTTACTAACTAATTGGTCTATCAGGATCCTCAGGTAAAGCCTTCTATTTCAGAAGGGAGAATGACTTAAGGTGGAGGCCTACACAGATGCTGATTGGGCAAGTTCCAAGAAAGACAGAAAATCAACTAGCGGGTACTGTACCTTCCTAAGAGGGAACCTGGTTACTTCGAGGAGCAAGAAACAACCGGTTGTGGCATGCTCTAGTGCAGAGGCATAGTTTCGAGTCAATACAACATTACCGGACCAAGCACGTTGAAATCGACAAGACATTTCATCAAGGAAAAACTTGAGTCAGGGCATATTTTTACCATTTGTTTCTTTCAATGATCAATAGCAGATGTGCTTACTAAAGAACTACCAAGCACCATATTCCAATGCTTAATCAGCAAGTTTGGAATGCAAAGTATCTTTGCATCAGCTTGAGGGGGGGGAGTTGGAACTGTGCAGTAATTAGCAAAACGCATTAATTAAGCAGTAATTAGGATGACGCATTACTTGAAAATATTCCTGGTTTAGTCAATAGTTTCCTAAGTTCAGGAAATAGTTAATAGGTTCCTGATTTAACTTCCTAATCTTGCTTTCTAGGTCAACTTGTATGTTCTTTATATACCATATTGTATTATTGTATCATTATTTTCTATACAGAAAGATGAAAAGAGAATTTTCCTTTCTCATAAATGTTCAAATGGTTCAAATATATATCCGTGTAAAGACACCAAGCATAAATTGACATGCATTTCCAGATTACAATCGTAGTTTGAAATTTTATACATCCTGGCCTATCTGTTTATCACATCCATATGGTATTAAGAAAACTAGTCACCTCCTTGCAAAACAAGGACTTACATTTCACCTGCAAGGGTCTATACACAGTTAGATTGAATCATCATGACATTGTGTATTAAGAAAACTAGTCACCACATGAGGCCTAGTAAAGCATTTAATTGCAGTGTTAGCATGAGGAGGAGGAAGAGAGAAATACCAGTAAGTGGAATCATTTGATTGTCTCTCCTTTTCATATCTCTTTACCTTTACAGAACAAGTGGCACTTCTACAAATATCAGAATATTTATGGTCAAAGCAACACAGTCTGCAACAGTTACAATTGTTGAAGTTTTTACCTCTTCATATATGAAACGGGGGGAAAGGCATCCTGATGCAAGCCATGGGGAGAATTTCGTTGAGTAATCAGGTCCTACCAGCCCATTTCGTGTTTCTTTATACACCTTCAACAAGTCCTAAAAAGGTATAAGACAAGCATTAAGGAAAACATACATCCATTAACTTAATATAAATCATTTTCTACCCTATAATGGTAACAAAAAGTTCCAATCAAAATTTTTCCACCCTGTGGTGCTGTATGCTTTATATGGTTAACAATTAATTACTCATTTCAGGTCACTGTAGGGCTTCTTTTATATTTTTCTGAGGGGGGGCGGGGGAGTTAAGTTGTTTTAGGGGAAGAAAATCTGATATACCAACGTGTCATGTTATCTTCAATCTACACAACAGGTTTTTCAAAAATAAATAAATAAATAAATAAAGAAGAAGAAGAAACATATATAATGGATTTATAATGACATTCTTCTTTCTTCGATACAAATCTTTCAAGATTTGATTGAAAAAAAGTGATTGTTCAAAAATATCTAGATCTAGAATTGTGAAAAAAGATGAAAGGTGGCATCCAAGATAGCCTTTCCTTTCATGTCCGTCCACTTAGTAGCGTTACTGTAATGATAATTATATCCTCTTGCCTTCTTCCAGATGTACTCATGCACTCTGGTGAGTGCTGCACTTTCACCTCCTACAAACGCCATTCCTTTGTTCACCTGGACAGATTAAAGACAAAAGACTTAATCCAGCTTTTATATATACATACACATGGGAAGGTCAACAAACAATTTCCATATGTCCATAAATATTTTCCTTTTGTCAGTAAAAAAAAATGAATAGACATGCCTTCTCCTGTGGAAGTCCAAGCTGATTAGTTGAAGGAACACATCCCCAATCCTTGACCACTGGTGCGGGAGCAAGTGACATTGGGATCTTAATGCAAGGACGAACTCTGGAAGTGGATTCAACAGACTGTAAATTCACAATCATCCACAGACAGCTGACATATTAGAATGTATATTCATTGGAAAAGTCAAGAACTCAAACTTGTACAAAGAAAAGCTACACCTTACGAAACTGAGTATACACATCTGGTAAACAACTGCAATCAAATGGGAGGTCGTCTGAATGGTACATAGTACTGCCCCAGATCAGTTGTAATTTAGTATTATTTGTAGAAGTTTGGCTATTGGGTAGCTGTTTCGATAATGGAACCAGTCCTTGCAAACCTCGACGCACCAATTTCTCAACATTCAGCTCCTCGCTGCACGTTTCTTTTTGGGCATAGACCTATTCAGCAGACAGACATATTTGTGTTTTCTAGAGAAAATCAATTTGGACAGTCTAATAAAGCTGTGAAAGAAAAAATGGAAAGAAATATCTATGAAAAGAAGTTCCGTAACTGTGTGGGCTCCATATGCTTCCATGAGAGATGGGAGAATCTCCTCAGGCTTCCCATGTAAAATTAGCAAGTTGAGGCCCAACTTTATTAAATTATTTTTCAAGTCAGCCAAACATTCGACAAGAAAATGTGCTCTCAAAGCTGCCAAAAAAGATAACCCCACATAAATTTCATAGTATAAATAATACCTGAAACAGTGAAATCTATGCAATTTTTAGTTCACTGTCATCCCCTCTCCCAAAATCCGAAGAGGAGTAAGGGAAAGCTTTACATTAAAACATCAACTAAAAATACAAGCATCACTAGTCTCACTAGGTTTCTCCAAAAAATGACAACTTATACTAATATTAGTTTGTGTTTCCACAAGGCAAGGGTACCAACAAGACTCATATTACACAGATGTATATGAAGATATATTTTGTTTAAGGCCTGTCTATACTTCCAATTTCTCCATTTCGGTGTTCTGGTCTATGTCCGTCTTATTAAAGCACTGTCTCCTTCAGAATCTGAAGTTCAGATAAATTGCTTGTAGTAGACAGGATACGAGGAAAAAGAGGCTGAGTTCATCCATGTGCAATCAGCCAAATCTCTTTCCAAACAATTGACTGATGAATCAATAGAATATTTTTGTAACCAAATACGCAATCATACACAGGTAAAATCTGTACATTGTTTTTTTCATTGACTTTACATATTTAATTTCAGTTTTTGTAACCAAATAAGCATTCATACACGGGTAAAATCTGTACATTGTTTTCTTCATTCCCTTTCCATATTTAATCATTCATTGTTTTTGTTTTCTTCGTTCACTTTCCATATCTAATCATTCATTGTTTTCCCGGCCTGTACAAGTCTCTCCTTGATGCTTCAATAATGTAGAAACCCAATGGCCCAAACTCAATCTCAAAAGACACCTCATAAGAGAAGAATTACCCCAGACTTTATATATAACTCAGGATGAAGTAACACAAGAGATGGGGGATTCAACACGCCCCCTCACATGTAGGTTGGACTTTGCCAAACTACTGCGAACGGATATCGAGGGGGGGGGGGGGAGGGGGGGCAATATCAATGTGGGAATCGACATACCCCCTCACGCACATGTTGGACTTTGACAAACAAATACTTGAGGGGCCATTGATGTGGGATTCAACATGCCCAACATCAGACAAAAGGACAAACTCTGATACCATGTACAAACCCAATGGGCCTAACTCACTCTCAAAAGGCGCCTTGTAAGATGAGAGATTGCCTCTAGGTTATATATAGCTCAAGATCACGCAACACAAGCGATGTGGGATTCAACACGTCCACTCACGCTCAGGGTGGACTTTGTCAAAATACTGCAAACGACTATTGGGAGAAGGGCCCAACATCGATGTGGGATACAACACGTCCCCTCACGCGCAAGGTGAACTTTTGACAAACCACTGCGAACGGATATCGGGGGGCCCAACATCAAAGTGGGGTTTAACATACCCAATATCAGATAAGAGTCATTACTCTGATATCATGTAGGAACCCAATGGGCCTAACTCACTCTCAAAAGACGTCTTGGAAGGTGAGGATTGCCTTCGACTTTATATATTGATGCGAACCTCACCAAGAATTAGTAAGACTCAAAACCAATTTAGGGTTTCTTCGCTAGGATTGATTTAATTCAGATTTATAAACAAAAAGGACGAACACAAAAAATACCGAATTTAGGCTAGAATTACCTTGACCCAACGTTTATAAACGAAACGCGAACCAACGATATAAGTAATGTTCTTGACCCAATGATTATAAGAATCACGAACCAAAGATATCGAGATTGAACGTCACAAGAAATCTTGATAAGTTTAGAAAAGTTCTCTGAAGAACTTTAAGAGAAAAACCCTCTCAATTATATTAATCAATATCAAAGTTGAGTTTTTTCTCATGTACACACCTTTCCTTAAATAGGCGGCTAAGAGAGTACAAGAAAATCTAGTGTAACAAGGAAAAGGAAACCTAGTCTAACAAGGAAAGGAAACAAAAGAAAATAAAACTTCTTATCTTGCCTTTCACTTCTAGTCCAACAAGGAGAGGAAACAAAAGAAAAGAAAACTCCATATCTTGTCTTTCACTCCTAGTCTAACATAGAAAAAACTCCTAGTCTAAAAAGAAAAAGTCTAATTGGCAATCATACCTTACAAATCATCAACTAAAAGACATAAATTAAAATTAAAAGACTAATTAATAAAATAAATAGGCTGAAAATTCATGGGTCTAATGCCTAGACCCATTTAAGTTTACGTCTAAACCCATTCGCTTGCCTTGGTGAGATGGATTAGGCCTTGATCGTCAGTTGGGCCTAATTTGGGCTTCACCATTGTAGATTTCACCAAAATCTCTTGTATTAATCCATTAAGTGCTTCTTTGAATCTTTTAGATCTTTCCCTTATTATTGGGTCAATTGTAACATGCAATCAATCGCTTGACATAGCTGATATATTCTCATCATTCCCTCCCTCTTCGAAAAGATTTGTCCTCAAATCTTCATCTACACCAAACGGAGATATGACAGTCACATTAAAAGTAGCACCTATATTAAACTCACCTGGAAGGTTTAACTTGTAGGCATTGTCATTGATCTGTTCTATCACTTGAAAATGGTCATCTCTCCTTGGAAGTAACTTAGAACGCCGTTGTTGGGGAAACCGTTCCTTCCTCATATGCAACCAAACCCAATCACCAGGTTCAAATACAATCTTCTTGCACCTCTTATTAGATCAAACACAATCTTCTTGTGCCTCTTATTAGCTTGATTGGCATATTGCTCAGTTCTCCTCTCAATGTTATATCGGGTCTTTTCATGGATCTGCTTAACAAAATCAGTTTTTTTCTTCCCATCTAAGTTGACACGCTCATACATAGGTAAATGAGTTAAATCCAAAGAAGTCAATGGATTAAAACTATACTCAATTTCAAACGGTGAAAACTTAGTTGCAAAATGCACACTCCTATTATATGCAAACTCTACATGCGACAAACAATCTTCCTATGTTTTTAAATTCTTTTGTATTATAATACACAATAAAATAGATAAAGTCCTATTAACTACTTCAGATTGACCATCAATTTGTGGGTGACAAGTAGTAGAAAATAAAAGTTCAGTTTCGAGCTTACCTCCACAAAATCTTCCAAAAATAGCTTAAGAACTTAGCATCTCTATCCAAAACAATAGTTTTAGACATGTCATGCAACCTAACTATTTCCTTGAAGAACAAATCAACAATATATGATGCATCATCAGTTTTATGACATTGAATAGGCTTCTACCGAGATCGGCAGAGTCTGTCGAGACGTGTCGCGAGTTTTGCCTGTGGGGCGCCACATTCCTTCGTGGGGGAGCTTCATGCGTTCTATCTCATGTTTTCTCCTTGGATACCTTGGGCCCTAATCGGGAGTGCACACTGGGGGGGTTTTCAGACCTTGGGGCTTTAGTGCCCAGTCGTTTGTTTCAACTCCGCTGGCGCAGCTCGTCCCATTCCTTGCGGATCATTTCCAACTCTTGCCGGAGGTCGCGCTGTGTGGCAGCGTTCTTCTTCCTAACACTGCTCACGTCGGGTCGTTCGTCCCTCATCTACGATGAGTTGCATCTCACTAACAGGTGGCGTAAATCCTTGCGAGACAAGCGACGACGAAAGTCGTTGGCTTGGATTAGCCCAGTAAAGTACCAAACGGTTTGGGAGAGGTCTCGGACCTCTCTCGTTATTTCCATCAAGAGTGAGGGCAATTCTCCTGATGGGCCAACTTTGTGGGCTGCTATGCAGAGTGCCTACCTCTCACTTTCATCTTTGTTGGTCATGATTCCAGACCTCAAAGTGACCATTTACTTAGTGGAGATTGCGAGAACAATTGTATGTCGTTCTTACAGACGGCATCAATCTGATGATACCTAGAAATAGATCACCGAACACATCACTTTTGATATCTGGATGGACGGGATGTCCTCTGGTTTTGCTCACTCTCCCTCGGCTAAGGTTTCTGCAAAACAATGCAATGCGGGTGGGCCTGCCGGCATTGCACCTCAAGTGTGAGAATCAGTCGAGAGTTATGAGCAGAAATGCAGTGTGGGTCTATGTACATCTGAATGCGTACCTAATTAGCTATTTGTTATGATATTTATAAGTGAGAGGAGACTTGTTTAGCAAGTCTTCCCTTATTCTTGGTGCACCATTAAGGTAATTGCACTGATCTCAGCCCCGTTAACATAGAGATGGCGGTGATTACGGGGGAGATCGTGGAGCCGTTACAACACTTTTCTTACCAAGCGGAGGCTCCTCGGTCTACTTTCGAACAGGAGTGATGTGGCGCTCTCGCCCAAGGTGGCATGACACTAGCCGAGTATGGAGAAGCTGGTCAGTTTGGAGTCTCCTGTGTTTGTGACACGTGGCGTCCTTTTTTAGGTTCAGTTGAAGTTTCACTCATCACTTATGAACAGGAAAGTCGCAATAGACACTTTCTGGACTTGCTTTTCTCCCATGAATAAACTGAACTCATAAAAATGTTTACGATTCAATATGAGAAGCGCCTTAGTAGCCCAAATCCCAATTAAAAAGAAATAGAATCCGTTTGAATTTCATACTTAGGACACACCAAATGTACTAGGATATCACACTACGTCTATTAACTCACAAATTTGAAAATGTTGAACATTCAGCAACAAAAAAGAAAGGGAAAGGTACCTCCAGTTTTAGGAAATCCGAAGAAATGAGTCTTGCCGAAAAGGCGCGGATCGACACAATAGACGGGCAAGACCGCTTCGGAAGAGACCCATGCCTTGAACAATGCCTCATTGTCCGATACCCTCAAGTCGTTCCTGAACCAGACAATCGCTACCCCTTTACCGCTTCTCTTCGGCAGCGAATCAGACGAAGAGTACGCGTATCTTTTCAAGGTCTCATCCGTTATTCGGCTCGTTTCGTCGGAATTCGTTCCGGGGACAAGGTAAACTGTTTCGGTAGCGGAATTCATTCTTGTAAAGCAGCAGGAGAAGTGGAAGATGGTTTTGGGTGAACGTGAAGAAATGAGCTTTGTCAAAGGAAGAGGTGAGGAACGGAGACGAATCATGTGTGCTGCTTTGGACTTGAATTGTTCTGTTAAGTTGGGTGGAAGAGCGACACGTGGGAGAGCATGCTTTGAGGAAATGGTTGAGGGCTGGACGTGGAGGTTTTTCAGCCTTTAGACACCCTTCTTTCGTCTCTGCACCCATTGAACACCAGTCAATTCTTCGCCAACCGGCCTTTATAAGCTCCCACGGCGAATGCGGGAAAAGTTGGGAGCACCGGCTAAAACATAGGCGTGATTTTAAATCGCGGTAACTCTCAGAGTAACGGTAACGGACGATGATGCGAAAACAGGATGAAGTGGCTGATGCTGCCAGATTTCCCAAGTGATGATTCCTGCTCTTAAAATTTGATCAATGTTTGCAGCATTTACGGTGCGGTTAGCCAGGATGGGGTGGAATCGATCGCAATTCCATTTTCAATTTTGATTCCTTTGTTCAGTATCTAATATTAGAATGAAAATGGATAAAATTGAATTTTATACTTATGGGACGAAATCGAATTCCATAGTTCATGGTAGGATTTTTTTTTCGAGTTACACTTAAAATATTTCACCTCATTTTAACCTATAATTTTCAATTTGAAAATTACTTCGGTACTTTCTATAAATTAATTTTATCAATTCAGTTATATATTAATTTGAATAAAAATATTATTCATTAAATTACGGAAATAAAATATTTTATTCCAAATTTATATTTTTATTTTGAAAAAAAAAATTGGATTTTTCATCTAATATTGTGTTTTTGTTTTGGGAATAAAATTAATAAATTTTATTTCTTTTTTTTTTTTTGGAATAGATTTCTTTTTTTTTGTTTCCAGATTTCTGTTTATGTTTCCAACACAAAATCATATTTTTTTGTCACAAATTTATATTTCAAACAAAAATAAAAACTTGAAAGTGAAAAAATCAATTTATGTTCCCAAAATAGAAACAAAAATTTGGGAACAAAAAATTTAATTGTTTTCCTGAATCAGAAATAGAATTTTGAGAAGCAAAAAAAAAAAAAATATATATATATATATAGGAAATAGAAATGGAAATCTAAGGAAAAAAATATTTTTCTATTCCTAAAAAAATTGAAAAAAAAAATCTATTTAAACTCCCAAAACGAAAACAAAACGATTTTAATTATTGAAAGATTTTGAACATTTTCCACATGGGATATTACTCATATTCTGTAGTTATTTTTTTAAAATAAATTATTATTAGGTATATTTATGAATGAATTTGATCTTAAAATTGATATGTAAAATAATACTACTCCATTTCATTCCATTCATTTAAACATACAATAACAACTAAACAAGATAATGAAATAGTGATTCCATTGACAAATCCATTTAATTCCTTCTTTCATTCCATTCTTTCTCCAATTCCATTCCACCCTCATTCCATTCCATCTAACCAAATAAGTCGTTAAGATAAATATTTACGCTACGTTTGGTACATTGGAATGGAATAAAATGGAATGGAATGAGTATGGTATTGGAATGGAATAACCATTACCATTCCTATGTTTGGTGACAAACAGGATTAAACATGATATTAGAATGATCATTATCATTCCTGCGTTTGGTTACAAAATACATTAAACATGGTATTAGAATGACTGATAAATAAAAATGAAATAATATTCAGAAATTTTAGAACAAAATTTTGAGAACATGACAGAATTATTTAGAGACACTAAACAAATGTCACCTAGGTTATCCTTTAACCCGACAAATTAAAGGGTTTGGAAGTATTTTCGTGTTTTTGTTTCTCTTTTTTCTGTTCTAAAAAAAACTTATAACTGAAAAAAAAAAAAAAAAAAAAAAAAAAAAAAGAATGATTTGCTTATGTTCTGATTCCAAGATTTTGTTGTAAAAATCTGAGAACAAAACAGAATAAAAATTTTCCTATTTTACTGATTGTGTTCCAATCATTTTGTTTAGTGTTTCTATTCTCATAAAATTTGAAATACAAAAAAACATATGGGAGAAAAGTTGTTTATTCCGAGTTTTATATCTATATTCCAGGTTTTCTTGGAACAAAAATAGAAATTTGAGAACAAAAATGAAAATATGGGAACAAAAACAGAAATTTGGGAACAAAAACAGAAATATGGAAACAAAAACATAAATATGTTCCCAAATTTCTATTTTTGTTCCCATATTTTTGTTTTTGTTCCCAAATTTCTTTTTTCGTTCCCAGATTTCTGTTTTTGTTTTTGTTCCCATATTTTTGTTTCCGTTCCATGTTTTCTGGGAATAAAAATATGAAAGAAACATCACCATATTTTTATTTTTGTTCCCAGAATTTTATTTTCTGTTATGAAAAATACGGAAACAGAAATATAAACTCTTCTTCTTACATAATACCTAATTTCATTTGGGATTGACTAATCCCATGAGTTGTGGGATTAGTCATTACTTGGAAATGAGAATGAAAATCAATCCCACTAACCAAACGTAGGAATGGAATGATCATTTCTAACTTTATTCCAATCCCAAGATGAATCACATATACCAAACGTGACCTTAGAATACTAATGTAGTATCGGTCAAATACTTTTCGGTGTGAAAATAAGTTAATCAAGAATTAAGTGATATCATAATCATAGAATAAATGTAATGTAAATGTAAACTATAGATTATTGTATTTGTAGAATAAAAAATCACTCATTGACTCCCTGCGATTTGGGAAGAATAATATCTCCTTAAGTTAAGAAAAGTAATGTCTTCTCGATTTGGGGAGAATAATATCTACTAGATTTAGGACAAATAATATCACATCAATTTGGGGAGAATAATTGAAATTGAATCTGGTTGATCGGTTATTATGGACCATAGTTTGTTCCCCATCCCCATTATTAGTTATTTATTCATCACATCTTATATAATATGGGTGATTCCTATTCAAGCCATTTTGACATTGACCCATTGGGCGGGACAGTTGACCTCCCATCTGTAGGCTTGAGCACTAATGAGTACGGAAGACTAGGGAATCTGTCTATAAAAGACGGCCTCCCCTTCCCTCCAATGGAGACCTAATTTCCCTGCAATTTGTCCCGAAAAACATCCTCCAACCCCTTTCTCTCACTAAGATTCTCCAGGAGAAACACAAACTTGATCTCCCAAAAAACCATCCAAAAAGAAAAGAAAGAAGAAGAAGAAGAAGAAGAAAAAGAAAAAGAATTAGGAGAAGAAGGGAAGAAGACTTCCCAGCTACTAAGGTAAGTCTCCCTTCACTAATCTCCAAAACTTGTTTTTTTCTTTTAAGTTTACTGCTTGAAATTATGGACCTAAAAATCGACACAACCTAAAAGGACGTTCCAAAGAGAACACTAAAAAAATGGTTTATTTTCTTGCATTTATTTTCAGTATTTACTATTCCGCTTTTAATTTCTATCATTTACTTCACTACTTTGTGCCTTTCCGCGCTTTACATTTCTGCATTTTAATTTTTTGTCCTTTATTTTATTACTCTGCGTCTTTCTGCGCTTTACTTTGTTGTCATATACATTTTTGTTTTGCACCTTTTTGCGCTTTACATTTTTGCAATCTAAATTTCTATCATTTACTTGTCCTGGTCTAAGTCACGCTCTAAATTTTCTTCACTTTTATTTTGTTGTATTTACTTATGTCTAACAAAAAAGGAAAATAAACAAAAAATTATCTTAACTGAAGATTGAAAGGGGAGATTCTCCCATATCCTATTTTTAGGTTTCCCAACATGTATGAAACTTTAAATGGGGGGAGATTCTCCCATATCCTATTTTTAGGTTTCCCAATACGTATGAAACTTTAAATGGCGGGTTAAGGAATATATTTTCCCAGAATGGTTTTTTAGCTAAGGTTAAAAAAAAAAAAAAGAAAAAAAAAACTTGCATTTCATTTCCCATGAAATGTTTTCTTCCAAAAAGAATTTTTGTTTAAAAACAAAAATAGACTTTTTCATGATAAGGATCCAAAAATACGTATTTCCATGTTTTTTACACACTTCTCTTTATGTTTCAAAAATAATTTCTTCATACTAATGATTTCTAAAATGTTTTGTCTTCGTTTAAAATGTTTTAAGGTTGTTTTTAAGGGTTTCACGATTTTTATTTTTTTTTCACAAACTTATATTTATCTTTCAAAGTAAAAGGATTTATTCGTAATAAGGATCGTAAAAATTCCTTTTGATTAAATGTTTTGACTTTACTTTTTTCTCCTATTCAATCAAGAAATTGTTGCATGCATTAAAGTTATATTTTTTAACTTTGCAAAAGTGACCCGAAACTAAAAAAAAAATAAAAAAAATGTCAAAATAATCCTCCCCAGGATCATCCTTATTAAATCTTCATTATTTGATAAGAGCTCGTACTGGGGGAATAATTCAAAAAAGTATACCAAAAACTTGTCCCATTTGTTTTCCAAAATACCAAAAAGATTTTTTAGGAAAAAGATTTGAAAATCAAATAAAATATCCAAACTTAAATTTTACTTGGACTTAATTGAATAAAATACCGTCTTCAAATAGATTAGGAACTGCAGAAGGCCAATCAGTAGATTAATAACATCAACAGACCAATTGGGAAAGTATTGAACCCAATCATGATGATCAGTAACCCGCCATGAATATGATTCGATTATACTCGAAAGTGACAACTGAATTTAGTAAAGGAGGTGAAACATTGTAAAGATGCAACCAAGAAAATAAACAAGGCAAAACTAGCAAAAAATGGACAAATAATTCTTAAACAGTATGGAACAAAAAAAGAAAAAAAATCGTTCAATAAACCAAAGGAAAGAAGTGAAGCAATTTGGAAGAGCGATCCAAAGCTTTTATAAGCCAAGTGGGTTGCTTCTGTAATTACAAAAAGCCATATTGTGTTATCTCATGTCACCCAACAATAAAGCCAACAATAATACAATCACTACCAACGGATGGGGATCTAATGATTTGTCAAGAGTACATGAAAGAAAATTAAAATCATTATGAAACAATCACTAGTACAAAACAAATAATCCCTTATTATCAAAGAAGAGATAACACAAATTCGGATCTAATCAACCAACCTTACCTGACCTTGGCTAGAATCATAAATGTTAGAATAACTAAAAGCCAGAATGTTGAGAGAACATGAGAGATTTGTATTGATTTATGAGAAAGATACAATTACGGAAATATACAAGAAGTCTATATATAAAAGATGAGTAGGGTAACTGTTAGCCCCTTGAGAACGAGATAGGACGTTGGGTTGGATTCTGGTGCCATATCCAATTCAACGTCCTTGCCAGGTTAGTCGGATTCGGTTAACTTGTCTAAATAGAGCAATGTTGGATCATGTGAAGACAAGACAGAAGGCATTGGCATGCGCGACACACAACGACGTTGTTGGGCATTGTTGGTGGACATCGGGCACACTGAAATGAGGTGCGGTGATCCTAATCGCAACACTAGGATTAGCATTCGTAAGCACAACATAAGGGCCAGCTTGTGCATGAGGCCAAGCAAATATGATAGAGCGTGGGCACAAAAACATGTTCTGGGCAAGCGGGCGGTATGGTGAGGCATCGATATCCGTCGGCATGACCAAGGAAACAAAACTGAGAACAGGCAACGTGTAGGCACGACGAGAAATAAAGCAAAAACGTTACGTTAAAGAGTTATCTCGTGGAAGCTACAAGAGACTGGAAGTTCTAAGGCAGTTATGGGCAGTTCTATATGGATCAAGCTGGGAATAACTGCCCATCTATGGGCTTGACAAGTATCTGACATGTGGCAACTTACTGCCTAGACAGTTGGGGATGTCAACTGTTAACTTTTCTCTATAAATATTGTTAGTTAATTTCTACGAATTGTATGCCGAAATTATAGACACTTTGGTTCATTGTTCCTCAGGAAATACAAGGTTGGATTTTTCCTGTAATCCTATCTGTGCCTTTACATAGGTGTATAATATACTGTCTGTTTTCAGTGTTTTGTGTTGTACAAACATTGCAGGAACGTGGCTAACTTATTGTGCCAACGATCAAGTCATCACTTGGTTAGAAATTTGTGTCGAAAATTTTAACCCTATGACAGTGGGTATCAGAGCAGGGCAACGAAAATTGCCCCTGCATCAAGTATAAACAGTCGACTAGAAGCATTGGAATACTATGTCGGTATCCCACCGACGGGTAGTGAGGTGAACCTATCTGTCCAAAACACTTAATCGAGGGTTGAAATTACAAATTTTCGAGCCTCCTTCGAAGAATTCTGTATCGATACATCGACCAGGCTTACATCCATAGCGAAGGACATGGTTTCACTAACCGATGTTTGGAAGATAAATCTTGAAAATGTGGAGAAAGAAGTCTCAATATAGAAAAAAGTCGTCACTGGACAAGGAACACGAGATGGACCAACAAATGTACGCATACCAGAACCTAAACTATGCTCTAGCGCTAGAAACACCAAAGAATTGGAGAACTTTCTATTGGACGTTGAGCAGTATTTCAAGGTTGCACACATTCTAGACTCTGAATGGGTGACCATAACCATGATGTACCTCTATGGTGACCCAGAGCTATGGTGGAGGAAACGAGTTTCAAAGAAAGACCGTGAGCAGATCATGAAGTGAAACGAGTTGCAAAAAAAATTGAAGGAATAATTCCTACCCAACAATACTTCCTGGGTTGCTCGGGAGTCCCTAAAGAATATAAGACAGACAGGTACGGTACGTGAGTATGTAAAGAACTTTACCTCAATGATGTTGGACATAAAGAACATGTCTGAAAAGGACAAACTGTTCAATTTTATATTGGGATTGCCACAGTAGACATAAGTAGAATTACGGCGGCAAGGAGTGCGTGACTTGCCAGTTGCAATTGTTGCTGCCGATAGTTTGGTCAATTACAAACTGAGTGATCGATGAAAGTTTTCTGTCGGCACAAAGGGCAAAGACAAATATGGTGGTTCGAAAGACAGGAAAAACAATACCCGTCATCCAAAGAAGAAGAAAAATGCTAGAGATTTCCAAGGCAAATCCAAAGGCGAGGGGTCTTCCCAATTCAAAGACAATAAGAATCAGGGGCGTTTCCTATGCAACGGACCCCACTGCATGAGAGATTGCCCCAAGAAGCAGAAGATCAGTGTTATTATTGCCAATAACTCGGGAAATGACAGTGAAGAATCTCCTACACGAGTCAATCCCTTACAGATTCTTAGTGCACTTCGTATTGAGAGGACCCTGACACAACAACACAACTTGTTGTATGTGAAGACATTGATAAACAATTGTGAAGTACTAACGATGGTTGATACTAGCGCTACTCACAACTTCGTTGCTAATCGAGAAGTTAACAACCTTAAGCTAGGATTGGTGAAGAATCCTAGCTAGATCAAAGTGGCGAACTCTTAAGCTATCCTTATCCGTGGCTTAGCTTGTGCCAAATTGAAGATCGGTATGTGGAAGAAAAACGTGAATCTAATGGCAGTACCTTTGGATGACTTTAACGTCATCTTAGGTATGAAATTTCTGGTGGCAGCCCTATCTTGGGGCCTTGTTGATTGCGGATGAGGAATGACCTATTTTAGTTCATGCTACTGAAGGTGAACAATCTAAGAATGAGGGTAAACAGAAAGTTGGTATACTATTAGCTTTGCAAGTGAAGTCGCGTTTGAGGCACAACAAGAATACTTACATTGTTGCGCTGATCGAAATCAAACCCGACCAGATGGTGGAAGTTCCTGACATTGTTGCTGAAATTTTCAAGGAATTTAGCCATGTTATGCCCCCAGAATTCCTGAAGACCCTTTCTCCTAGGCGAGCTGTTGATCACAAGAGTGAGTTGAAACCCAAAGCAAGGCCTCCTGCATAAGCCCCTTACCTGATATCTCCATCGGAGTTGGCTGAATTAAGAAAATAGATTGGTGAACTTTTGCATTCTAGATATATGAAGCCATCCAAAGCCTCGTACGATACATCGATTTTGTTCCAGAAGAAGGCCGATGGCTCGATACGCATGTGTTTCGATTACCGGGCATTGAATAAGGTGACTATTAAGAACAAGTACCATGTTCCTAATGTTGCAGACTTGTTTAATCGTCTTGCATGCGCCAAGTATTTCACAAATTTGGACCTGAGATTGGAATATTGACAGGTTCAAATAGCAACAGGTGAAGAACCGAAAAACATCATGCGTAACACAGTACGGTTTCAACGAGTTTCTGGTTATACCATTTGGTTTAACTAATGCCCCTGCTACATTTTGTAATTTGATGAATGACGTGTTGTATCAGTTTCTGGACCTTTTTATTGTCGTCTATCTTGACGACATCATGATCTGTAGCAAGACGATAGAGGATCATCTTGTGCACTTGAAAACGGTTCTCTCTAGGTTGAGAGAGAATCAAGTGTATGTGAAGAAAGAAAAATGTGAGTTTTACCATGAGGATGTGATATTCCTCGGAACCTGGGTAAGCCAAGGAAAGGTACGAATGGATGAGCGTAAAGTACAGGCCATTGTTGATTGGGCAGCGCCTAAGAAAGTTGGAAAACTACATTCATTTCTTGGACTTGCAAATTACTATCAGAAGTTCATACAAGGATATTCAAAGAAGGTAAGTCTACTTACAAATTTACTAAGAAAAGAACGAAAGTGAGAATGGACACCGAAATGCCAACATGCATTTAATCAGCTGAAAGATGCAATTTCTGGGGAATCTGTTTTGAGACTACCATAATTCGAGGTGTGGACAGATGCATCCAACAAAGCAATCAATGGTATTCTGGTGTAGGAAGGACACCCAATTACTTATGAGAGCAGGAAGTTAAAAGATGTTGAACAACGATATTCAACGCACGAGAAAGAGATGACGGCAGTTGTTCACTGTCTTGATACATAAAATCATTACTTGATGGGGACAAAGTTCACGGTGATGACCTACAATATGGTGAACACCTATTTTAAGACCCAAAAGAAGTTAACACCGAAGTAGGTACAATGGTAACAGTTCCTGGCCGAGTTCGATTTTTACTTAAGCGCACAAACTGGGAAATCCAATTCAGTTGCTGGTGCATTGAGTTGAAAGGAAGTTATGGAATATGTTGCATCGATTTCGAGGGCGAAAACTGATTTCTTACAGAGAATTAGAGATCAATCTCCACACGATGCTTCCTACCAGAAGCTTCAACAACAAGTCGACGATGACATTATCCAAAGGTATTGGTTAGAAGATGGGTTGTTATATGCCAAGGGAAGCCGGCCCTATGTCCCAAGCGGAGGTAGATTAAAAAGAGAGTTGTTACGCGAAACACATAACACTCGTTGGGCGGGGCACCCCTGCAATGAAAGAATATATGCATTGTTATCTTCGTCGTTTTATTGGCCGAAAATGAAGGATGACACAGAGACCTATATCAAAACTTGTCTTGTGTGCCAACAAAATAAGTTGGAGAGGAAGAAAGAAACTGGATTACTACAACCATTGCCGATTCTGGACAGACCGTGGGAGTTTGTTTTAAAGGATTTCATTTCTGGTTTTCCAAATATTGATGGTATGCGTTCAATTTTTGTAGTTGGTGATTGTTTTTTTAAGTATGTAGTGTTCATTCCTACACCTCATGCATGTCATGTCGATGTTGTGGCGGAATTATTTTACAAAAACGTTGTAAAATTTTTTGAGCTGCCTGAAGACATAATAGTGATTGAGATACTCGTTTCATGGGACGTTTATGGATGGTGTTGCTTAATATGATAGGCATAAAACTAAAATTGTTCACAACAAACCATCCTCAGACGGATGGACAGACCAAACAGATGAATCAATTGATGGAAAAGTACCTGCGATATTATGTAACGGCGAACTAAAAGAACTGGGTCGAGTTGTTGGATAGTGCACAATTCTTCTATAATTTGCACAAGTCATCAATGAGGAGAATGAGTCCGTTTGAGATTGCAAACAGGCAGCAGCTTCTAATGCCAAACGAAGTGGCTGCCCAGCGTACTGGTGGGAGTTGTCCTGCCGTCTATCGATTCTCTTGGGCGAAACAAAAGCTGATTGATAAGGCCAAGGACAACTTGGCAAAAGTTAGTTGGAGAATGAAAAAATATGCGGATCAACATTGCGGAGAACTGGAATTTAGAGTCGGAGATCGAATGATGCTGAAACTCACTCCGCAAATCTGGAAGAAGATAAGCAGCCAAACGGTACACCGAGAGTTGATGCCGAAGTACGATTGACAATTTGAGGTGGTTAAGAAAGTAAAAAAACGCTGCTTACCTACTGAAGTTGTCAGACCAGTTGAAGATCCACCCCACATTCCACGTAAGTTTTCTAAAACCTTTCAATAAAAACTTGTTGGATTTAGGTAGAAAATAGGCAAGGCGAGCACTGCCTATAATTCGTAAACAGTTTGAGAAGGATGTTTAGAAAGTTCTGGATCACAAAATCGAAGGGATGAGTAAGAAGAACCGAATAACCCATTTCTTTGTTCAATGGAAAGGGTCAACCGAGGCAAACGCTAGTTGGGAGAAAGATGTGACCCTATGGAAATTTAAAAAACAAATCAAAGAGTATTGGGACAAACACCCTCCAATGAGAACGTCGGTCTCTTCTAATGGAGATGGTTTGTTAGCCCCTTGAGAATGGGATAGGACGTTGGGTTGGATTCTGGTGCCATATCCAAGCCAATGTCCTTGTCAGGTTAGCCAAACTCGGTTAACTTGTCTAAATGGAGCCATGCTGGATGATGCAAAGGCAAGATAGAAGGCATTGGCATGCGCGACACACAACAACGTTGCTAGACGTTGTTGATGGACATCGGGCACGCTGAAACGAGGTGCGATGACCCTAGGCGCAACGCTAGAATTAGCATTCATAAGCACAATATGAGGGCCAGCTTGTGCACGAGGCCAAGCAAATGTGATAGAACGTGGGCGCAAAGACACGTCCTGGGCAGGCAGGCGGTATAGCGAGGTGTCAACATGACCAAAGGAACAAAACGGTAAACAGGAAATGTGTAGGCACGATGGGCAATAAACAAAAATATTGAGCTAAAGAGTTAGATCGTGGAAGCTGCAAGAGACTGGAAGTTCCAAGGCAATTATGGGTAATTCTATACAGATCAGGTTCGGAATAATTGTCCATCTGTGGGCTTGACAAGTGTCTGACATATGTCACTTTCTGCCTAGACAGTTGGGGATGTCAACTGCTAACTGTTCTCTATAAATATTGTTTTTAGATGTCTAAATTTGGTTAGAGAGTTAATTCCTGCAAATTGTATACCGAAATTGTAAACACTTTGGTTCTTTGTTCCTGAGTAAATACAAGGTTAGATTTTTCCTGTTATCCTATATGTGCCTTTGCATGGGTGTGTGATATACTATATGTTTTCGGTGTATTGTGTTGTATAAACGTTGCAGGAACATTGTTAACTGGTTGTGCCAACGATCAGGCTATCACTTAGTTAGAAATTTGTGTTGAAAATTTTAACCCCGTGACAATAACCCTTGTAGACTTAGGGTTTTGATTTTCCTAGTAAAACTAGGGTTTGACAAAGTAGACCAAGGCTCATATACATATATTATCCCCCCTCAAACTCAAGGTGCGAAATAATATGTGAACATGAGTTTGGAAATCAGGGTGTAAAAACGCCCAAGTAGATGAGCTTTGGTGAAAATAATATTGTCTGATCAGCTGAACTAATAGATTGAAGGCAAACAATATTATGAAGAATGTGATGATAGATGAAGTGACATCCAGTCTCAATATGTTTTGTACACTCGTGGAAAACGTTATTATGGGCGATCTAATAGTACTTCTATTGTTATAGTATTGAACAGTGGCAGTAGGGGATGAGAATCTCATGTTAGCGAGAAGCGAGCGAAGCCAAAGTAGTTTTTGTGTTGCATCAATGATGACACGATATTCAACTTCAGTATTAGAAAATACAACTACGGTTTGTTTCTTACATTGTCCAGAAATGAGAGAGTTGGCAAAAAAAAATAGTAACCAGTGGTTGAACGTCTATCAGTGGGATCTCCAACTTTGTAAACATCAGAATAAGCCTGTAAAGTAGGAGTAGACTGGGCAAAAAAACGAAGTATGTGAAATAAGGTGGCCTTGGCCTTAACATACTGAAAAATACAAAGAACAACTGAGTAATGAGTGATCTGAGGAGCGGACAAGAATTGGCTGATTTGATGGACAACATAGGCAATGTCTAGGGGAGTAACTATGAGATATACCAAACTTCTAGTTAATTGGCGAAAGAGAGTGACGTCTGAGAGAAGAGATCCATCTAGTGGAGTAAGTCTGATATTTGGCTCTAGATAAGTGCTGACAGTTGTCAAATCCATGATGCTTATCTTGGAAAGAAGGTCGGATGTATATTTAGCCAGAAAGAGAAAGTATCCATCGAAACTAATTAAAACTTCGAGAACAAGAAAATAAGTAAGTACGCCAATGTCTTTTATCTTGAAGCAACCACTGAGCAAATTTTTGAGTTTAGAGATTTTGTGTAGATCATGTCTTCTAATGATCATGTTGTCCACATATAGTAGAAAAGGGATAGTATCGTTGTCAATTCAGTTAATAAATAAGACAAAATCATAAGTGCTGGATGTGAACCCGAACTGGTAGATTGTTGAATTTTACAAATCAAGCACGCAGAGCTTTTTTGAGACCGTTTAGGGCATGACGAAGCCGACAAACTTTGTATTAAAGAACAGCTAGACCAGAAGAAGTATGCATGTAAACTTCCTCAAGAATGCCGCCATTGAGGAAGACATTCTTGACCTCTATCTGGAAAAAAACAATGGTCTTTTACCAATGGCAATGATGCAAGAAGAGTACGAAAAGATGTGAGTCTAGCCACTAGAGCCAAATGTCTCTTCGTAGTTAATGCCATAATTATGAGCAAATAATTTATCAACGAGTTAGGCTTTATAGCGTTTAAAGGAACTATCAAAAAATATTTTGGTCTTGACCACCCTCTTGCATCGAACTTGAGTTTTCCCAGGGGAGAGGTTAACAAGATCCCAAGTGTGAGTTTTGGTTAAGGCCTGAAGTTCTTCGTCCATCGTTTTCTGCCAAAAAAGATTAATACTTACCTCCTTATTGGATTAAAACTCATACAGATTAAGTATGGTATAAAAGTAATGATAGACATTAAGATATGAAAATGATGAGTTAGTTACCTTATTAGAGCGGCGAGAGTGATCTGGATGGGGAGTCTTAGAAGGAGTCGATGCAGAATCATCAGACATAGGCAGGAGCCTCATGCACAGTTAATGGAGTTAGAGGTGTGAGATTAGCTGGTGGTCCTGAAGTTGGCTCAGCTGGCGGTTTTGGAGTTAGCTTAGCTGGTAGTTCTAGAGTGGGCTCAATTGTTGGTTCTGGAATGGGCTCAGCAATCCTTGGAACTATATCCTCAGGGAATAACTCAAGAAAGAGATTAGTAAAAAATCTGGGGTTAGTAATGGTTGATATATCAAATGACAGCAAGGAATAAAATATTTAATACTCCCAAAAAATGATATGACGAGAAATACGAAGAGTTTTAAAAATGAGATCACAACACAGATACCCTTTATGTTCAATGTCATATCCTAGAAAACAACATAAGTGGGCCCTTAGTTCTAACTTGTTGTGTTCATGTGGTTTGAGAAGAACAAAATAAATACAATCAAAGACTTTGAGTTTAGAATAAGAGGGAGGGTTACCGATAAAACGCTCAAATGGAGATTGATGCTGAATTGTAGTAGAAGGGACACGGTTTATTGTGTATACTACAGTTAAGGCAGTCTCACCCCAAAAGCGCTCAGAAAATTATGAAAAAATAAGGAGGGCACGAATTGTATTAAGAATGTGTCTATGTTTACGTTCGGCTTGTCCATTTTGTTGGGAGGTTTCAAGACACAGAAAGTGGTGGTGCGTTCTATTTTTGTGAAGTAGGTTGAGAAAAACATGATCATTGTATTTCATTGCATTATCTGAGAGAAAAACCTTGATATTTTGAGAAATTGGATTTGAACCATAGAAGAAAACTCAGAATATATTTAAAATAATTCAAATCTATGTTTCATAAAGAATGACTATGTATATCGAGAGTAGTCATCTACAAATATATTAAAACAAATATTGTTGCATGAGGAGAAGACCCCAAACATTAGAATGTATTCAATCAAAGGCTGTAAGGGAAATAGACTAACTATCATTAAAAGGTAAGGTTGGTTATTTTACGAGTTGACAATGAATACAATTGAAGGACTCATGTTGAACTGAACCTAATTGACTACTAGAGATAAGTAATTTGAGATGACTGGATGAAATATGACCTAACCAAGAATGCCAAATATAGGAGGATAGTGATGATGATGATGAGAAGGAGGAGGAGGAGGGGGAAGAGTAAAAGAAAGATGGTAATAGTGGTAGTGGCATTGGTGGTGATAAGGAGGATGGCGGTGATAATGCTGGTGGTGGTAGTGAGGTTGTACTAGTCAATGAAGGGACATGGGGTGGTTATGGTGGGGTTTGAGGTGAAAAGTGCAAACTACTGAACTCAAATAGATATCCAACTTTACGACTAGTCCCAAGGGTTTTTCATGTCCAATGATCCTGCACATGATCACCACTTTTAGAAAATATTGCTTCAAGTCCAAACTCACTGATTTGCCAAATAGATAAAAAATTTAAAGTGAGTTTTGGAAATACATACGTGTCAGGAATAGAAAAAAGGTAAAGTAAAAATTTAACCAGTATAAGTAACACGCATTTGAGAACCATCAACGGTATGAATGGTAGGAGCATTCATAGTGGACAATTTGGATGAGAAGATGTTAGGATCAGAAGTCATATGATTACAACAAGCAGAATCAAATAACCATAAAGAATTTCCTATAGTAAGTGAAAATGTAGGGAAAAAGTTTGTGTCATAGTCGGAGATATATTTTTTGAAGAGTGAAGATATATCCTCAATAGATATGGTAACAACAGTAAAAGCAGGATCAGATCCTTTTTTGGAAATAAGAATGGTCAAGGAAGAACAAACCTTAGGCATCGTCATTGAATCTGATTAATAATATACAACAAAGTATATTGTATGATATGATCTGGAGAAATTGAGGTTACAGATAGATTCAAAGCACTGAAATTATCCAGGAACAGGTCTATAACGTGAATAATTGATTAAAGAATCTTTAAACCAGTCAAATCACCATAATCAACCGAATCAACAATATAAAATGAACTATACTATATGATCTGAATTTAAGAAAATGAAGGCCACAAATGGATTCCGAATGCCGAAACTAAGAAAGAACTGGTGTTAGATCTCCAAGCACCGGTCTAAAAATGGGTGAATTGGGCAACAAAGTCTAATCCTGAAGCGGTCAACAACCGGTATTGACTAGGGCTAATATAGTAGATGAGTTGGCAAAAAACGATGACATGGCACTGATTTAGGAGTGTTCTTGTATAATGTGGCACTAACGTGTCTAATATATAGCGCTGACGTTGTAGCCACGTGAAGATGATGTGGAAACCGAGACCAAGATGATATTAATATGGCTATGATGTGTCAATGAGTTGGCAGTTGATGTGGTGAATCAATAGAAGTGGCATGTGGTTTAGGTGCGACGAAGGTTCTTTGCCTTCAGGCGGCGTGTGAGAGCGCATGAGGGACCCAATGGCTATGGTTTTGGTGGCAATTTGTTTATCTCTTCAAGATGAGTCTAACGATATGGTGGGTGTTGAATTTGGGTTGATATTGAAGGTTGTAGCAGTCAACAAAAATGATGGTGGTGCTGGGATTGTTGGTGGGTGTGCAGGCATGTGGAGCTCCGATAGCAGTGATTTTGGTGGTGTTGGAATCGTCTAGTCAATACGAAGGCGATAGTGTGATTGTTGTTGATATCGGAGCCACAGTAAGACCTGTAATAGTCAACAGATCTGATGGAGGTGACAGTGATTTGGTTGGTTTCATATGAGGGTGTGTGAGAACCTTGATGGCGGTGATTTTGGTGTTGTTGAACTTGTTTTGACGAAACGAGTCTGATAGTGATGGTGAATACGATATAGGGGTGTTGGATGATAAAAACGAGGTGGGCATAAGCGCGGTGGAAGAGTTGAAAAGATTAGGGTTGCGAAAAACTTAGTAGGAACATGGCCAAACAAAGTTGGCTCTTAATACTATGTTAGAATAACTGAGAGGCATAATATTGAGAGAGCATGAGAGACTTGTATCAATTTATGAGAAAGATATAATTATAGAGATATAGAATGAGTCTATATATAAGAGGTGACTATGGTAACCCTGGTAGGGTTAGAGTTTGATTTTCCTAGTGAGAATAGAGTTTGATTTTCCTAGTGAGAATAGAGTTTGATATAGTGGGTAAGGCCTATATACATATATTAATGGTAAAAATCTTGGAATAAGTCTTGCCGTACTATCTACCACGTACTTGGTTGCAAGAACAAAAAAATCCATTTCCACCAGGACATGCTAGCTACTCATTCTTTGCACCACACAAGAAATCCCATTTTCAATTGCCAAATATATGGCGACCTTTCAAGGGAAAGTTGATATAAGTGTCAAAGACTTATAGTTCTTTGTCCAATTAAGTGAACCGTTGAAAATTAGTTTCTTAGATAGATTTATAAAAGCCTTCGCTATACATGATATCACAAATAGCATTAAAGATTGTGGTTATGAAATTGGACACGGAGAAAATTACAACTTGCAAGTCCTAAAATCTCCGTCTTCACTATACAATTGCAACTTTTATACATACCCTCGAAATAGGTTGTAATTTAGCCTTAACGAAAGATGGTGATAGAAGAACCTCGACACATCCCGATAAAATATCTAAAACTAATGCCTTGGAATTACTCTACCACCATCAAAATTGAACGTCCTAAGTCTATAAGAAAAACAATTAGAGAATTTTGTTGGTGTATAAAATTGGTACACACCTCGAGTATGATCCAATCGGGTGACAAGTGTCTTTTTGCTTAGTTTTTGTGTCCAGAGTCCTGCTCCTCGGGGTGTGGTACCTACAGAAGGCTCGGGTTGGGATTTATCTCAATGAAGTCCTTCCAGTGTGAGAATAAGAACTCAGAGATAAGTGATATAAAAATGCGTCAAGTAAGCAATGAACTCAAAGAATTTGCGCTTAAAATAAACGTACATCGGGATTGCATAGCCTCTGGTATATATAGCTGTTGGAGATGATTAATTGGGTCTAAACATGGTTAATTAGGTGAAACCATGTGTTTAGCTGATAATCCGAGGCGTTTAGGAGATAATCATTGGGCTTGGGCTTTTGGGCCCATTTGACGAAGTTTGCGGGCCTCTGTCAAGCCTATGGTGGTGAGCTAGTAGAGGAGAGTGGAGATTCGTGGAATCCTGGAGTAGAAGTAAGTTGGAATGGAGAGCCGGTCGAGGTGAACGATTAGGTCCCTAAAGCTAGTCATCTAGGGCACGGCGTAGTGCTCATGGCGGCACGTCCTTGCGAGGCACCTTGCTCCTACTTGGGAGCCAAGGAGATTCCAAGGAGGAGCCGTAGTCAGTATATGTTCTAGCATGGCACTCGAATTTCAAAGTGCGTCTATGTCACTACGAAGATAGTAACATGGTTGGGTCCCAAATGCTGACTCAACGATGCCAAAAAATACCCTCATCAAATTCAATAGAAACACTCATATTGAAAGTGTTTTTTGACTTCGAAAGATTTGTCTAAAGACCCAAAAAGGGACATAAAGAAACAAGTGATTGAACAAGAAGCTGAGATTCATTAAGGCATTCAAAAGCACTTACTATAAAAAAATTTACAACTCAACAAACAACCCACTCATATTTCCATGTTTGCACTGCTAATGACAAAAAAGGCCCACTAAAACAGGCTTCTAAAAGTCTTAAATGATTTCCACATGTCGAGTTTGCAATCATTTCATCAGTACTATGGAATTGAGCACCAACAACATTTCCATCACGGACAATGAAATCTGACCATCAGTGATGATGAAATCCTCACTCGTGTTATAGTTTACAATGGTTCCATATTAAACATTTGTTCCCTCAACACAATTGAGAAAGTTCGACTAAACTCCAAATAAACCATAAGCACGTCTACCGTCATCCGATCATTTAATGGATCCAAAATAAAATCTATGGGATTATTTGGTTATCCCAACACCGCAAGACCAATATATTTCCATATAAAATTTCAATTATATCCAAAAAAAAAACACCCACCTACAATCTCCTGATCGAACAACCCTTGATCCATAAATACTAACAAATATTAGTAAGGGCTTGTTTGATAATCAAATTAAACACTTTAAACTTATTATATTAAACACTTAATTAATTAAGTTTGTTTGATAAATACATTTAGAATCACTTAATTAATTAAATTAACTTAAAAATTAAGTCAAAATGTAAGTAAAAAATTAAGCAAAACTCTTTTCACTTAATTTTGTAGGGGCATTTCAATGAAAGTCTTAATTTTAAGTTATCTTTTTATTTATTAACAATAATATCAAAATTGTTGTTGGATTTTTTTAAGGGTAATTAATTATATAATCCCCCAAAGACAGTGAAATTGAAAAAGAGACTTTTGACCCAATTATTTAAGTTTTTAATCCTCATAGAATTTGTAGAAAAATATCTCTAATATTACCACCAACTGTTCACTCATATTTATAGATTCTATCATTTTGTCCTTTACAACAAGATAAAAGTAATAAACTTCTCATATTTGCAACAAAAATATTACCAATGCAAAATCCCTTCTCACAAGCATAAAACAAATTGAAAAATTTAGGAAAAAAAATAAAAAATAAACTACAGAAAAATATCTACACGATAGTGTAATCAAATTTTTTTTGTCCACTTTAAAATGTTAACATAAATCTTAATTAGTGAAGGTGAAGGACGTTAACGTCAACGTAAAAATTCAAGTAATACACATTGTCTATATTACAACTACGATTTTGAATTTCATTTTTTAATAATGTGTAAACCTTCAAGTAATACATTTTTCAAACGCTTAAATGTTTGATTAAAATACTTTTTTATTATGTGCGTAAATGTTCAAGCAATACATCTTTAGAAATACATTTTCCAAACTCTTAAAAATGTTAAATTTGATCTCATTTCTATTTTGTGCGTAAATGTTCAAGCAATACATTTTTCCTAAATTACTTGTTTAATTTGAACCGCATCAACAAATACCTTTTAACTGTGCATAAACATTCAAATAAAACATATTTCACTTTCGAACAGTATTAAATTTGAATCTCATATCCATATTGTGCTTAAAAGTTAATTAAAATAACACATATTTTACTATGTTAATGTTGACGTAATATTCACTCAATATTCTAATTTTTATTCGAATATTCTGTGTGATTGTTTTTTCAATATTTCAAAACAATATTTCAATTCACTCAATTTTCATTCAAATATTTTGTATGAATGTTTATTTAATATTTCAAAATGTTATTTTAGTTAACTCACATTCATGTTCAGTCAATATACTGTAGGAATATTCACTCAAAAATATTCAAAACAATTGTTCACTCAAAATGTTAACTCAACAAATTCAGTTTACACATTTGCGTTAATATTTACATCTCATTTTCGAATATAGAAAAACATACACGTTAACATTTATGCAATTTAACTAATAACAAAATTCAGATGTCGATTTTCATTTATGCAGTAAAATTATCAGATTTGAAAATCTAGATCTGAATTTTCTCCAAAAAACAACAGATCAAAGTCAAAAAAACTATTTCAATTAACTCCGATTCATGTTAACTCAATATACTACATGAATGTTTATTCAAAAAAATTCACACACAATTGTTCACTCAAATGTTAGCTCAGCAACTCAGTTTACACATTTGCGTTGATGTTTACGTGTCATGTTCGAACATAGATAAAAATACACATTAACATTCACGCAATTTAACCAATAATAAAATCCAGATCTAAATTTTCACAAAAAAATAATAAAGCAAACAAGAAAAAAAAAAATTGAACATAATCGGGAAGATATTTGAAATTTCAGTTAACTCCAATTCATGTTAACTCAATATACTGCATGAATGTTTATTCAAAAAAATTCACACACAATTGTTCACTCAAATGTTAGCTCAGCAACTCAGTTTACACATTTGCGTCAATGTTTACGTGTCATTTTCGAACATAGATAAAAATACACATTAACATTCACGCAATTTAACCAATAATAAAATCCAGATCTAAATTTTCACAAAAAAATAATAAAGCAAACAAGAAAAAAAAAATTGAACATAATCGGGAAGATATTTGAAATTTCAGATCTGGATTACACATACCCCTTTTTGAATTTCAATTTTCTCACAATTTAAAAAAAATAAAATCTAAAACTACTTTTTTATAAGCATAAATTAAGGTGGCATTTGGTTAGTGTTCCCATTTTTCTCAACCCAACTGGGATGAGTTGAGTTGAGTTGAGAACTATGTTTCCTACTGGGAATAGAATTGTATTTGGTAACGACAATTTTTTTTTGTAACGGGAACAGAATTGCGTTTGGTAACCGCATTATTTTGGAATTGTGTTCTCAACAATAAATTCACCACGTTCAGAGCTACCATTCGCGCTACTAATCGATTAACAAACAACAAAAACACAAAAAACAAACAAGAGACCAAACAAGAACAAGATCAATCACACAACAATTCAATAATATGGAATACGGAATTCAGAAGCAAACGAAACCAATTGAAAGTGGGAAATGAAATAGAAGCAACATAAGTAGAAACCAATTGAAACACAAGCAACACAAGAAATGAAATCAATTGCTCCCGAAACCAACAGAAGCAAACGAAACCAATTGAAACATACATTCAGCAAGGAATCAAGAACCAACCCTAAACCAAAATCAAGAACAAATCCTAAACCAAATTCAAGAACTAAACTCTAAATCGATTTGAGCAATGAAATCAAAATCAAAATCGAGAATCGAAATCGATTTCGTGATCGATTTCAGTAACAAAATTGAAATCGAAACTCTAACCAATCCCTAATTCGTGAGGATTGCGTGGCTGAATTCCAGATCGACAAACACATTGTCGATTTCCAGATCTAGTTCTTCTTCTTCCGCTTGCTTCTATTCATCGATGAATGAGGATTGATTGACGATTACGATTACAAATCTGTAACTTGTTGACGATTTGTGATCTGTAACTTCGTCAATGAAGGAGATAACGACGAATGAAGAGGTTAAACAGAGGCGAACGACGACGAAAGGGAAGAGTTTAAGAACAACAACCAATCTTTCGATGGCAGTTACAACGGCGATGGCAGCAACGAGAAGACGAAGACGAAGACGGCAAGACAAAGACGAAGCAGACGACAAGATGAAGACGAAAATAGACAAAAACGAAGACAAGAGCGATGGAGAGAAAACAGACATGGGTTGGGAAAAAGAAAAACAAAAACTCTTGTTTTGAGCTTCACAAAAGTCGAACACAAGAATTCACTAACAATTCAGTAAATTTTAAGCATGTCCTAAAGTTGGGTTCAGTTTTTTTGACAAAAAAAAATAAGTTTTTTTTTTTTTTTCTCATTTCTTTACTTTTTCAAGAATCAATTCTCATTTTTTGGGTTAGGTTTTGTGTTACCAGACGCGTTCCCAGCAATCAATCTCAGAATTTTTAGGTTGGGTTGGGTTGGAAACACTAACCAAAGGGGCCAAAATTTTTAGAAGCAAATATTCCACCTCCTGGAGCACCTCCGTTACTATTCATGGAAGCATTCTTATATACATATATATATAGAGAGAGAGAGAGACAGACAGACAGACAGACAAACTGACAGATAGATAGAAAGACGTCCAGATCTAGACGGTTGGACGACCACGAACGTGAAGACAGTCTGGCGAATCGCCAGCACGAAGACGAACGGCTGGATGACGGGCAACAAATTTGGACGACGGTTGGACTACGGCGGCGAGGCAAATGGCTAGACGACTGCAGTGAGGCAAACGGCGACGATTTCAGATCTAGAACACTGTGAGAAAGAGAAAGAAAGAGAGAAAGAGAGAGGGGGGCTGCCGACTGAAAAGGGATAAGATAGAGAGAGAAGGGGTTGCCAGCTGAAGAGGGATAGAAAGAGAGAGAATGAATTTGTGTTTAGGGGTTTGTAATTATATATACAGGGATATTTGTCTTTCCATGATTTTTTCTTAGTTGTCAATGACTAAAAACTAAAGTATTTGTAGGGAATGATTAAAGGATAAGACAATTGTTTGTTTGAATTTTTTTCTACATCATCTATTGAATAGGGACTATATAATAATAAATAAATAAATAAATTAATCAATTGAACTGATACTATTATTTTTTATGAATTTATTCTTATTAAGATCAATATTATAAAATATTATTTTTTAGCTTCTTTTTTTTTTTTTGTCTTTTAATTTTTTTTCTAATATTAATTTTTAAAATTTTCATTTTTAGATTAATTTTTTCACTTTTTCTTACTTTGTTTATTTTCTATTATTTTTAAATATTTTATTTTTATATTTTGATTCAAAAGAAGTAAAAATAGAAAGAAAAAAAAAAAGCAATAAAAATAAATAAAAAACAAACAATTAGAAGATAAAAAGTAAGAAAAGAAAAAAAAAAGAAAAGTAAACAAAAGAAAATGAAACAATCAAATAAAATTAAAATAAAACCCAAAAATTAATAATAAAAAAATTATAAAAGAAAAACATAAAATAATACCCAAAAAAATAAAAAATCACAAGCAATAAAATAATAAACAACACACAAAATAGTAAACTAAAACCAAAACAATAAAAACCTAAAAAAAAAATAAAAAACAAAACCAAAATGCATAAAATATAACACAAAATAAAATTATTTTGACTCAATGGTAATTATAATTATGTAAATTAAATCATTTTTAGCATTCAAATTTTACATTTATCAAATAAAAATAAAAAAAATCAACATTGAAAATTTTAATTTTATCAAATAATCTTCTGATATTTTCTACACTTCAGCTCATTTTCAAAAACACTTTAAAAATCATATTTTAAATTGCATTTCAATCTGATTCTACCACCTTTGTCACAACTTTGGGCGAAAATTACAGATTTGCCAAAAAGGAAAAAAAAATTATAATATAATCATGCACTACATCTAAAGCATATTTGAGCAATGCTCACCCCATGGCAATTAGTCTGCTATATGCCGCCGTAAAGTATTATAGATACCAATAACATTCTATGGTTTGAAATATCAGAGTAAACCTAAATCCACAATCAAGGATGAAGGTATTACTGCAGT
Organism: Eucommia ulmoides; assembly: GCA_016647705.1. Lineage (NCBI taxonomy): Eukaryota > Viridiplantae > Streptophyta > Magnoliopsida > Garryales > Eucommiaceae > Eucommia > Eucommia ulmoides. The sequence continues at coordinate 55,849,283 of CM028332.1, forward strand.
ACTAAATTTTTGTTTTTACAAAGAATAACCTGTAATAAAATGTCCTATACTTCTTTCCTTCCCCTATGGCCTCACTTCATCTATTATGCCCTTTGTGTAAGGGTAAATAATTTCATATTTCTTGATAGCAATCAACATGCAACCTATAGAAACTACCAAAAAAAAAATAAATGAAAAAAGAAAAAAGGAGGAACGAGTATCGTAGCCTTGCCCAACAAAACAGACTTTGGAGGTACTGCGTCCCATCAGAACCTGTCAAAAATAGGAACCGCATTTCAGGCAGCATCCCATTGCCTTGCACAATTGATCCGTGCCCATACACAAAAAATGAAAGCAAATGGGGAGAGAGAGAGAGAGGGGTCACTCACCAATTCAGCTTCTCAAAATATAAATGAAGTGAAAAGAAAATGAGCCACGATCCAATAGATAATCATAGAAAGACGTAAAGTCGGTTGTCGCATAAGGGCCCGATCACAAGATACCCTGGCATAATGCACAGAAAATGTGATATAGTCTTGAGTGAGGAACTTCATGACTATCTTAAAAAAAAAAAAAAAAAAGGTATATGAAAGATACGGTAGAGCCTACCATAGGCCATCAATCATGTCAGTTACAGGCCTTGTAAATCTTGGGACCAGTTTTGAAGTTGCTAGAGACTTGAAACCATGTGCTGAGGTTTAGGAAAGAATGAATGATAAGACAAACAGATGACACAGTTCAAATATCATTGCAGACTTAAAGATGGTAACAAATCCAAGATGGAGAAGTATAGAAGTACCTTTATCATCATCTTCTTCTAACCGATCACTACCGGGATCCATATCTACAGAAATGGAAACTTGATCGTTATTTGGTTTGCGCCAACTACGTACCTGATGAGCCATAGAGGCTCGAGGTACTGTTCTTTTGTTAATCTGCCGACAAGTCCAGCACAATAGGTTAGATGGGAATCATGCAGTTCCTTGAACCAGAGAAAAAAAATGAATTAAAGCAAGTATAGCAAATCTGACATAAGCCAAAGATTCCAAATCTTACATGCTCCTCTACCGGAGGACAATGTTTTTAGAAGACTTCCGAAATTCTCAAAATCATCAGCGCAGTACCACATTAAACGGGAAATTAGCACTTTATTTTGAGGAAAAGACACAGCAGATTCCACATTTGGTGACAAAGACATTAAAAGGAATTGCTTTTGAAAACTAACTGTTGTGGGTGTTAAACTCACGATTTAGTAACAAAAATATCAAATCTCTTTACTATGTAAGGGCCTGTTTGATAAAAAAAAAATCATCATTTTAAAACTGAATCCATTTAGCACTTATTAAACTAAATCCATTTAGTACTTATTCAATTAATTGCATTTGATAAAGCAACCCCTTAAAATATTACGTATCACTTAAAGCTGAGTCAAAATTTAAATTTATTTGAACATTACTTACTTATCACTTAAATTATAAATGTTTCATTACTACAAGTATCATTAAACTATAACCATTACAAAATATAAAGGAAAAATGTAAAATAAAATTATAAAAGTAAAAAAATAAAAAGTACTACATAAAAAAAACAGAGAAAAATTAGAAGTTTTGAGATATCAAGATGTAAAGAAACCTCTGAAAGTAAAAATATTGTAAAGAAATAAACTTATTGAGATTGAAAATATTTATAAAAAAAATTCCTTAATCAATTCAGCACTTAAATATCACAACTTGTTCAGCACTTCTTAGTTTTCACCACTAAATTTTCTGGTTTATCAAACAGTCCCTAAATTGGTTTCACAGGTTAGCATAATTAATTTGAAAATTTACGGAAAAAGTCAAAGCTACATTTTGTAGTTTTTATTATACTTAATTTCGTAAGTTAAAAATAAGATTAATTTTATAATTTGGTATTTAATTTGGTATTTTTTTTTTAAAAATGATGAATAATCGTTATCTTTAATTTGAAGATTTTAAAAGATTGGTGTAAATTGTATAGATATATATAATTAATTACTGCAACTTAGAAAAGTTTAGGGGTTGATTTTATAGCTATTATGTTCAATCTCATAAATTGAAAAACCTAGGTGTCAATTTTTAAACTAAAAGGTGTGATTTACTTTATAATTTAAATAGGGTAAATGGAAAACATAGAAAAACAGAATTGGAGGAATTTACATTTTGGCCAGAAGCACCTCATAGTTGCTTATGGCCGAAACACATTCTTGCCTTTTCTGCATTTACACTTCCCAAACTTAAAATGATAATAAGTTTTTCTGGGAGCTTTTTTGTCCCAAACGTGTGTATAGGACTCCAAAAGGGAGCTCAAAGCTCTCCCAGGACACAAAGAAGTTATCCCTTCATATTGACATATAGGGCTTCAAATCAACAGACTTTAGCAATATGAAGAGCTTGAGTTTTTGCTTAGTTTAGAACTGGTTCACATTTATTCAATAAAAAGGCAAACAAAACACGGTTGTTATGTTCATCGCGAACAAAACATGAACTGAACCTTACTTATATGTTCACAAACAAGATAATTTCAAAATTTAAATTGCACAAGTTCAATGACAATATAAAAGGTATGAAATGACTTACCACTGGATCAACTTCTATAATTTCAGAATCTGTAGTTGAGGCCAGTCTAGAATCTCCTACCGGCCGAACCATATTTAACCGAAACTCCTTATCACGCAATGAATTCTCAAGAAATTCTTCTTTTTGTATCAATTCTTCCACTCTTCTCCTCTCTGTTTGCAACAACAGCTCTTTATTCTGCGCCAATACCCGTAGATCCTCCAATTCAGATACAACAAGCATGATCTGCTTCTGTAATATCTCTTTATATTCATGATTATTCTTCCTATCACTAAAATGTGCACTATCCACCTGTCCTCGAGAAACCACCTCTTGTAGCCAGGTCAACAAGTCATGGATTTCATCTGAACTGTCATTCTTTTGAGATGCAACTAGTGTATCATTGGTACATCTGGTGACCTCTTGCCTTAAGAAAGAGATCTCTGCATCCTGATCTTGTAGTTGTGATTGAAGCTTCTCAACTTCAGAAAGAAGGTTCACAGAGAAATGATGCAATTCATCAAATTTGTTCATGGCAACCGAAAGCTTCTTCACAGCCTTCCCACGAGCAGCTTCAAGGTTTTCTAAATCTTGAATTTTTTCCTGCAATGCTCTTTCCAGTTCCGCAATCTTATTTGTCATGTCTTCCATTTGGGCCTCCTCTTCATCAAGTGCTTGCATCAGAGCCTCAATTTCTACAAGGAACAACAATTTTAATTAAGCGCCTATGATCATTGTGATGATATGATGCATCAATATAAATATGTAAGGCGTGTAAGAAAAATATAAAAAATATCTGCTGAATTCAAAGGCAATAAGACTAAACCTTGTTCCTTTGCAGCAACTGCTTCTGTCAGCAATTTAACTCTCTCTTGCAAGCCCATTGATGTGGCTTCCCAATCTTCGTGCTCCTTTACTTTGCTCTCCAACATGACATTCTCCTCCTCCAACACGTTCAATCGTCTCTCTAACTCATGTATCCGAGCATTTGCAGGCAGAAGGTCATGCAAGTAATTCCTTGCAGCTGCTTCAGCTTCCTTGATCTGGCTAACAAGCTCCATACAAATCCTGTCTTTTTCTACATCCTTTTCTAAAAGTTCATTCTGCAGATTTAATATGGTAGTTTTCATTTCCTTTTGGCTTACATCTACAATCCCAGCTTGCACATCTATGAAATTCTTCACAGACAATAATAGGTTATCTGCCTTGTCCTTAACAAATTCCTCCGAAGACAAAAGAGTCTGTCCTTTCAAACTATTTCCTCCATCATCCAAAGGTTGAGACTCCAAGTTTATCCTCTGAGTTTCTGTGGCCAAACTTTTTCCAACCACATTAGCTTTCCAATTTTCAATTTCCAAAATTGAGCTAGCGCAAGCTTCAAAAAGCAAGGAAATGTTCCTCTGCAGTGCAAGCATTTCTTTATCTTTCTCTTTCTCAAAGGACTTCAACCGAATAATATCATTCTTCATGGATTCAAAAGACTGCTTTTGGTTGATCATTTCTCTATGAATGGCCCCCAATAATTCAAATATGCAGTTCGCTTTTTGGTGCACTGAATATGAGTGTGTATTTATTTTCTCTTTTAGTGAACCAAATTCAGTCGCAATAGACTGCAGGTAATGCCCAGTATAACTCCAAAATTCACTTGGCGAACTATTCTTATAATCTTCTTGGAACTTAGAGACAGAGAAAGAATCCATAATTGAAAAGTCCCCCTGAAGCCAATTTAAAGAAGTCAAAAAATAAAATAAATGAACATTATCAGTTTATTACTAGCATAATAAATGCTTCTCTTTTTTCTTATTCATTTTTGTTTGAGAGGGCGCACAACCACCAAAAGAATAAATCTAATTATATCATCGTCTCCCTAATGTGGCATGCCTTATCTCACGAGATTCCAATGCAACTGAACTAATTGAAAGATACAAAAAAAAAGGGAGACAGAACATTGCCACCAATCAGACTGAAAAGTCAGTGACGTTCACAGCAAACATTTATAGAATGTTAATAGCAATTCAGGATAAGGAAGAGTAGATATTGCAATTTCGACAATCTTTAGAGGCTTCAAAATAATTGAGTCTGAACTAGAAACCAAACAGTGAAGCTCGTTGCTCCAAAAAAATACAAAAACTTAAATCTTTTCAACAGAAAATTAAACGAATCAACCCACCAAAGTAACAATAACTGTCATGATTTTCAATATAGAGTGAACACTGAAAACATTAGCCAAAAACTCGGGTGCCACAGCTCCAAAATAGTTGAGCATTTAACTTTACAGGAGAAAATAAAGTTCCATTTATTCGTTGAAATGTGACCACCATTAGACTTCATCTAGCTGATTAAATATACTGGCTACATGTCATAATTGACATTATTATGTAATGAGTGACATTTTCCAATTATGTTTTCAAACGTGTTTATTGTTGTGCGTTTACATACATATATATATGGAGAGAGAAAGAAACAGCAGGTGTCCCATGTCTAAAAGCACTCCTTAACATAAAGTGAACAACACAGTTACTTTTCTGTGATTAAATATCATATAATAAACAAACAAGAAATGTAAAATATTTCGTACAATCTAAGAATTAATTTTCTAATATAGTCATCATTATCTTAATATTCCGAAAATCGTACGTTTGAGCATGAATGATGTTTTCCAGGGGAAAGGGGTTAGTTTGTTTATATTTGAATTCATGTGATGGATTTAAATAAGAAGATTCCTTCTTTCAATATAGTTTACTGGACACAATCAGATTAAACGTGGACGAATTAAACCATTTGATTTAAAAGATATTTTGAGCCCTTAGATCGGATTCGGTAAAAGCCCTTAGATCTGAAAAATATATTTTTCAGAAAGAAAAGCCTTCCACAATTTATTTTTTTTCACTTATTTATTTATTTTTATTATTTTGAGGGGGAGATAGTTTTAAATAAAAAGTCATTCTTTTAATAGAATTTACTGGACACAATCAGATTAAATGTGGACAAATTAAATCCAATCGATTAAAAGACATTTTCATCCCTTGCATCGGATTAGGAAAAAATGTCAACTGTTTTGTTGTAAATATATTTTTTGGAAGGAAACGGTTTCAAGATTTTTTTTTTTTTTTTTTTTGGGGGGGGGGGGGGGGGGGGAGGATGGGGGGTTATTATATTTTCATTTCATTTTTCTTCTTCTTTTTTTTGGATAAGTAGTGTGTGTATGTATATGGGTCTATGTTGCAGGTACACTAATAGATAAACAATGCATGTTTTGGTTAAAAAAAAAGGTATATCTCATTTATAGGAAATTACTTTAATCATAGCAGCAATCTATTTCATATATCTTACTAGCTAACTAACCAAGCTTGAAGGCACTTGATTTTAGCATACAGCAAAGCCAACCCACTCGTCCATAAGGAAAGCTTCTAATCCTACCATCATTCTATTTATTCACATTACTCGTTGATTACACCACCTTCACAGACTCAATCTACTCCCAAGGTTAACCTAATCTTAATAGCCTGTACATCCAGTCCACATTTTGTTTTGTTGGCCAAATTACAGCTGCAGTCCAACTATAGCATCAATCAAATAAGATGATCGTTTCATGGTGGCAGTAGCGATTTGAAGGGCACAATTTATGGTGGTCTCGTGGTGGTCATTGGGACAATTTCAAGGTTTGATCGTTGTGGGTGGTGGTGTTCAAGGTTGATATTACAAGTGGTGACCAGGATGCAAAGGGGAAGAGGGAGAGAGGTGGTTGTGGCTAGGGAAGAGGGGGAGAGAGACCAGTTAGGTGGACCGGGAAAGAGGGTGGGTGGCGAACAGGGAGGAGAGGGAGAGAGAGAGAGAGAGACGAGGTTGTTGGCTTGGGCGTCGAGGTTGTTAGCACTTATTTTTAGGACTTGGGGATTTAATCTTAAAAGTACAGACAATTTGAAAAACTAAGGTAATTTGTTATTTGGTCCCATTGCATTCTGACAAATGCAGACTCAGCATGAAGAATTTTCAAAAACATACCACTGGTTAACCTGACGCATAATCTCCATAATGGCCGAAGACTATACTAGTATGGTGATTGTGGCTAAGCAGCAAATTCCTTGTGGCTTCTTTTTTCTTTTTATTTGATTTCTACAAAACATCTTTAAAATCCAAAAAGTGACCATGTAGAAGCTCATAATCAGCCCACCCAAGACAATATGTGCCGACCAAAAGGAAGTGAAACTAGCTTTGCTTCAGGATTTCCGAAGCATTAGGAACAAACGTGATTCAGTTTTAACCCAACTAGTGGGAAAGACAACATATACTCTCGTAAGTTATATTGCCAATTGCGGAAACGCAACATGTTCATTGTGGGTTCATCTTTTCAGCACGCAAATATATCGATGCAATTCCATGTACAAAAAAGTTAATTCTCACATCATCTAAGATTTTGATCTACTGGCACAACTCCACGACATCCAAAGTGCAGTGTTGTAAAAGGCGTTTTCAGGGCAAGCCAGAGGCGGGGCGTAGAAAAATGCCCCTGGGCTATGGTTGGGGTAAAATGCTCCTTGGGCGTATGCCCCAGATTTCTGGGCAGAGCCCTGCGTAAAAATTGGGCGAAGCCTAGGGCTTCTGACGTGAGCACAATGTGTTTTTTAATTTTTCTAATTTAATAAATTAAATGTTAGTTTTGTTAGGGCGGAGCCCTGGGAATAAAAATTGGGCAAAGCCCAAGGCTTGGGACGTGAGCATAATGGGTGCTTTTTAATTTATTTAATTCAACAAATTAAATGTCAATTAAAATTATGTTATTTTAAGGTTTTAATTAAAGTTAGCATTTAAAATAATTCAAGTTACAATAAGAAAATAACCCTAAAATATAGTTAAAATTTAAAAGTCTTCATCTTCCCTTATTATCTCATTGGGTGATTAAATAAATATTTTTAGCAAGGATTAGACTTGCATCTTTGCTTATTTACATTCCATTTGCTATAGAAGTTTTCATTTTTTACTTCGTAACTTCCCATAAATTTTTATATATATGGTCCATTGTCTTTTATTTTGCCATCTTATAGTTTTTTCTACTATTCTAAATCTTACACATTTTTAAAATATTAAAAATTCATAATTTCATGGGGCTTACGTCCCCTGGGATAGGTTAAAATGCCTCGCCTCGCGCCCACACCTTTTACAACATTGTCAAAGAGTGACAATGTGGTGTAGGTTATGCCATCAGAAAAGAAATTGCATTATCATCGCATGAATCCCCATGGTCCTACGGAAAATACCCACATTCCAAACAGCACAGCGGCCAGTCTCCAACTTTGGACCTTATACAATAATATGAAATGAAAAAAGTCACCACCAGAGAACTATGAATCATAGTGGTCAGACAGTAAAAAATTGATCATCATGATCCAAGCAAGGAAGAGGTTTGCCTCCCCCTCCACAACCCTCTCATCTTCTAAGCCAAGGAAAGGTTAAAAATTGGACATGGCCTAGCTGTTTCTGTTGTAGCTTCCTGTCTACAGTTCTACTAATCTACCCATGTCAAACTTAAAACATACAAGATTGAAAAACAAAAAACAAGAACAAGAAAAATCAGAATATAGCATTTGAACAGAAGATACAACTGGAACATAACAATGGATAGATGAAGTTTTAAGCAATACCTTTTCCCCTGATATGGTAGAAATAATGCTGCTGTGCGGTGCACCATCAATAGGAAGGCCAAAAAAATTTCCAGTAAAGTTTTCTTTTAAACATGTCCTAATACCAACCTCCAGATTGTCCAGAAATTCCAAGTCCTTGAAAAGGACATCAGCTAGTAATTTCTTCACAGCATAAAAACCATCATTGAACTTATCTACTGAAGATTTTAACACCCTCACTTCAGCCAGCTGATTATTTCTCTCCTCCGAGTGAGTAACAGACAACTTTTCAAGATCTCTAAGAGCTTCAAACTTGGAAGCTTCAGCCAAATCCCTTTCATTGGACAACTCTGAAAGCTTATTACCAGCTTCAGCAAGATCCACTTGGAGGACATCATTTCTTTCTTGAACCTCGTTCAATTCTTCAAGCAGTAGCTCAGCTGTTCTCTTAGCTTTCTTTGATTCATGCTGCTCGGAATCCAGCGAAGTACGTAAATCATGACATAGTTTTCCCATCCCTTTCAGCTTCCCAACAGGATCACTAACATTAAATCCAAAGCTATCGCCAATATCATCTAATGCATTCAAAATCGTACTCAAGAGATGCTCTTTCTCTTGCAAATGGTATTCAGTTTCTTCAAAATGATTTTTCAGGGACGAATACTCAGATTCCATGGCTTCTACTCTTTCATGGTAGGTGGATAGGTCTTTGATCTTCTTTTCATATTCCGAAATAACATTTTCCAGTAGTTTCCTCTCACTTTTAAGGCGTTCCACCTCCATGTTTACCTCTTCGATGTTTTGTTTCAAACTCTCCCGTTGTTGCACCAGTGACTTCCCCTTTCTAACCGCAAGATTTAACTTCTCTCTCATAGAAGCCGATTTCTGCTGCTCCTCGTCAAGTAGATTCTGCAGTCCTTGCGTGTTTGTATTCAGCGCTTCAACTTCATGAACCAGTGATTGGGTTTTCTCCATATATGTATCTCTCTCCTCCTTCACAAGCGTCAATTCACCCAAAGCCTCATCCAGCATTTCCTTCACAGCCATTACATCCTGCTTCTGTTCATCTCCTGAATCTCCAATGATATCGTCCCCATGAGTCGCATCACCTTTTTCAGTATCATGTTCACCAACCATTTTATCAGGAATAGGCGTTTCTAGGTGAAGGGTCGTGTATTTTTCTATAAGCTTTGTGATCATTATTTCCAAATACTCAGTACTACGGAAACCAAAATTTGGATATTTTGTGCCAGGATCCTGAATAATATTACCAACCAAATTCTCCAATCTTCTTATCCCATCTTCAAGTTGATGCGCATGTTCCTCAACCTCAAGCTTCTTATCCAATTTCTCTTGCAAAGCACACAATTCATTCCGCAATTCATCATTATCCGCTTCAAATTGAGCTGCCTTCTGTGAGACTTCAACATGATCACGATCAAGTGTCTCCAAACTTTGCGAAAGAAGCTCCTTTTGATTGGTAACCAATTCAAAAGCTTCCTCCAAATCAGATGTTTTCCTTTGTGACTCATCCAGGCTAGCAGTTAGTGATCTACAAAAGGTTTCCAAGTTATCAATCTTTCGCTGGAGAGAATCGCAGTAGCTCTGAGCCTCTAAAAATGCGCCAGCCAACCACTCAATCCGATCTTCCGGTTCGATTGACCGCAACTGAGAAGGTATGTCTATCCTATCTAAAATCTCTTCCCATTGCTGCACAAGGTTGTTTCTTTCCACCAATGACTGTTCAAGCATCTCGTTCTGCTCCGCTAACCCATAGAACTTACCCTGAAGATCCTCATATTTTCTTCTCAAGTCCTCACCTGAATTTGAATTTGGCTGTGCATCTTCTTTCCAGGCATCCATTACCACAAAATTGGCATCGTATGAACTGCCAGCCACAGAACTTTTCTTATCTGAATCAATAACAGACAGAGAGTTCCTAGTAACTGACCTTGCTAACATATCAACCTTTTGAATTATATCTCTGGAATGGAAGTGCTCAGGCAGTTCAACATCTTCAAGAATCTCTTCTATTCTCTGAAGTACAGAATCTTTAAGAAGAAATGATTCTCTTAAAGCTGTAGCGGAGTTGCGAATGTAAGACAGCTCAGATTCCAGAGCTTCCACACGCTCACCTGCCTCAGAATAGGTCTTCAGCTTTGTTTCAAGCTCAAGAACCCTCGCATCTTTTGACTGCAAGTCGTGTGAGCATTTCTCCAGGTCACCAGACATCCTTGCAAGTGACTGCTTGAGACTGTCACGCTGCATGATCAAACCTTTCCCTTTTGCAACAGCTATACCGAGCTTTTCTCTGAGGGAAGATACCCGCAGTTCTGACTGTTCAACTTCAACAGCTTTCTCCTGTAACTCGGAACCAAAATAAGTACATTCCTCCATTGCCCTCCTTAAACTTTCTTTGAAAATTAGGATTTCAGTTTCGTATTCAATGATCAAGAAGCTTAAACGATCCACTTGTGCTTGCAAATCACTCAATTCCATGTCCTTTGCACAGACCTCTCTCCTGGACAAGCTGTGCTGTTCATCGGCCTCTTTGCATTTCTGAGCAAGAAAAGTGATCACATTCTCTATGCATGCTGCAGGTTCATCAGTGCTGATCACAATATCTTCGAACCCAACCAAATGTTTAACATCTTCAAGCCACCCCAGAATGGCCTCTGGAGCAATGCATCTTTTGTTCAGTTCATCAAGATCTTTTGTTCTATCCGTTAGCTCTGAGTTGAGCTTGTTGTTCATAGACTCAAGATGCAACCTCTCACCAAAAAGTTTCCTCAATTGTTCCAGTATGGTGTCACAAGTACTACTATCTAGAGGATCTAGTAGTTTCTCATTTACGAGAGCTTCACTTTCTTCCACATAACCATATAAGCCACTGACCAGTTTCTTAAGGTCATCATGGATCTTATGTAATGTATCAATAGCCAACCCATTCTTTTCATTCAGATCATTAAACTGATCTTGCACATCTTTGTAGGAACTGCATATTGCTTCATGGTCTCTGTGAGCCTCTTTGAGTTTATCCTGCAAATCCGCAATCACTTTGGTGGCAGCCATAACAGAAGCAGTAACAAGACCACATACATCCACACTATCATGGATGCCATTGGGAAGGTCGGAAGAGCAAACTGTCTCAATAGATGTATCTAGCTTCCGAACTGTCTCAACAACCTGACCAACAGTAGTTTCGTGTTCCTGTTCAAGTATTTCTACCCTCTCAATCACCTCTTTCTGCAAAGTTTCCACTTGATTGTAGATAAAGGAAACCATCTCATCCAAACTTACATGTATCTGATCCATCTGATCGCACAATACATCTACTCTTGCTTGAAACTTCATCAGCTTCCCTCTAAGTTCACTGTTCTCTGCTTTAAGAATGGTGTCCTGCAGCTTTAAAGATTCACATAAAACAACAACCTCCCTCTTCATCGCTTCACTTTCAAACATATGCTGCCTTACAGCTTCATTTAAAACCACAAGCTCAATATTTGCTTCCTCCAAATTGCTACAATGTTCCTTCATGTACTCATATTCTCCAACTGCGACATCAGCAAAGATCTTACTGTTTCTTCCCCCCTTGTAACTTTCACAGACATTCTGAACATCCAAGCACAACTCCTTAAGTATTATCCTCAGATTTCCTGTTTGTTCTTTGGATATCGTATATGAATCTGCAACGGATCGATTTTCAGCTGAAGAGGATTCCTCCAAATCATGGTCATCAGAGTGAACCTTTGACTCAAAGGCCTGAATCAGTTTTGACACTCCAGGTGCAACCAATTTACCACTTGACCTACTTAAGAAAGCTGAATGAGCATGCATCCCTTCAATAGCTGTCTCAAGTTTCTCAAGTACCTTCTCTGCGTCTTCCAAGTGTCCTTTTAGAACTGTCAAACCACAGGAATCATCAAAAGCATCCACGTTGAACTGATTGACAGGTAGCCTTCGTGAATGGCATTCAGATGAAGGTTTTTCTAACACAAGAAACAAGTTTTTGCTCTCTCCCTCCCCTGGAATTAGATTAGAATCATCACCATTACTTACTCCGTTGTCAGGACTCGGCATATTAGAGCCTTCAACTTGATCCCCAGCTTGCTGATCTCGAGATGATAAATTCAATTGCCATCTATCAAACTCAGTTAGCTTATCTTTATGCAAGTCTAGGCTACTTCTAAGGAAAGCATTTTCCTCCAGTAGCTGTTCAAGACATAAAGTAGCTTCTTTTAGATCGCTCTCAACTTTACCGTATTCCACCTGAAGACCTGCTGTGACACCCTCCAGGTTTGCGATTTCTATAGACTGCCGTTCATTCTCAGTGGCAATATATTTCTTCTCTTCCCAAAGTTTGTCTCTCTCCTCTGCCACTGATCTGAAATTCCCATTTAAGTAGGAAATTTCCACCTGGAGACCTTCCATCACACCCTTGTAAGCCATTAATTCTGTTGACAGCTTCAGGTTCTCATCAATAATATCCACCCTCTCCTTCTCTAGGCAGTTAAGCGCTTCCCTACCTGAAGCAAGAATCCCATTGAAGTTGGCATTATCCTTCTGAAGAGCCTCCGTTGAACATTTGCAGTCGGCTAAATCAGCCAGCAACTTTTCATTTTCATGAAAAACGTATTCCTTTTCCACATCAAGCTTCCTTCGCTCTTCAGTCAGCCAAGCAAGATCCGCACTAAAGTTGACATTTTCTAGCTGAAGAGATGCTAATAAAGCCTTGCTCTCTGCTAACTCTGTCAAAAGTTCCTTATTCTCAAGGACTAACACCCCCTTCTCCTCTACAACTGTCATTCTCTCCTCAGCCATCAATCTGAGACTAACCTTTAACTTTTCATTCTCAACCTGCAAACCTGCTACCAGGCCCCTGCTGTCAGCCAACTCTGAAGAGATGCTTGACAAGTCTTCTTGTGACCTTTCCAGTTTGATCTGCAACTCCTCAACTCTGGATGAAAACTCTTCAACATCCAATGATGCCAAATCAAGTTGTTTTTGAACCTCCTCCTTTGCTCTGACAACATCCTGAACTTCAGATATACAACATGCAAGCTCCCCAGCTAGGCTTTCTTTCTCGCCACGAACTTCATTAATTGAAGCATTGGTTGTGGACAATTCAGACTTCAAATGATGACACTGATGATTAAGTTCCATCTGTACCTGCAGATGTTCAGAAAGCTGCAAGTGATAACTATCTTTCGTAAAATTTATGAGATACAACTCATGCTTCAGCTTGTCTAGAACATCGGAAAATCCAGAATCTGGTGCATTGTAACAGGTATTCTCTAACTTTGCAAATGGAAATTCTATTGACTTGAACAGGAACTCAAGCTCCTCTTGCCGAAGCACCCGCAGAAATTCTGCAAGCTGACTAATCAAGCTTACATCTATCCCAGAAGAACTTCCCATTTTTCTTTCCGTAAGTCTTTTGTAGCTATCAACCCCCTCGGTCAAAAATGATCCTTCCACGTTAACCATCATGTCTCGCTTATCTACTTGGACCCCTTCTATATGTTTACTTCCAAGATCATCTGACACGGAAGCCATTTGCGGTTTTTCTTCCTCAGATGAACCAGGAACTAGAACCTCTCTCTGCTCACCTTCCATTTCAGGACTGACGGCAGTGGAACCACCTTCCATCAACAAAGCAATTGAACGCTCATCTGTCTTCTGAACTCCCACAGTTCTTTCATTGGCAGATGTATTAACATCAAAAGCTTCACTGGTTTTCCCAGCTTCATTAGTCACATCCTCCATACCGGCCTTTCCAGAATTACTTGCCGACTCGGCACTTGAGCGAAGCCCAGACAGTGGAAGACAACTGTCTGTTTCAAGGCCCACCACAATGCTTCTATCAACTTGCTTGGAACCCAAATCATCACCTTCCTGCATTGCCCCTACCCAGCAACAGATAAGAATTTAATTATACACTGAATTCATAAGTCAATATTCTCAAGACAAATATCAAGGAGAATCAGCATCGGGAGAAAGTGGGCACAAACCTACATCTGATACCTGATCTTCCCCATGTGCAGCCACTAATTCAACTAGAACAGTAGGGCTCTCGGTGGCATCAACCCGGTCTGCAGAAGCAGGTAATTCAACAGGCACAAGTTTACCGGCATGCCTAAAATTTTCTTGAGAAGAAGTTGATGCCAAATTTTCAGAAGAATAAACTCTTGCATCATCAAGCACAGCAGCCATACCAATCTTGCCTTCATATGCAAGCGAAGAATCAAAATTGTGTCCCTCACAAGCAATTCGGCTCAAGCCTGCTTCCCCCAAACCTGGATCCTCCAGTTGCACATCCATAGTTGTTTCAGATGCTGTCACCACCTCAGGCGTAAAAGGACACAATGGAAGTGAAGAATCAAAATCATGTCCCACACAAAAAGTTTGGTTCAACCCAGCTTCACCCAAAACCGGATACTCCAATTGCACCTTAATAGTTGTTTCACATGTGGTTTCCACCTCAGGAGTAGAAGCTACAAATACACGATCATTGATGACTTCGAGATCACTAGCTACATCAGTGGCCAATTCATTCTCCCGCAAATCTGATGCTGACGCCCCATAAGAATCACCCTCCTCCCGATCAGGAATTAGAGGTGATCCTCCAGCTCGGCCAGCTGCAACAGATGTTCCATCCACATCACCATCACGTTCAGACTTACCTGATTTACCTGAGGATTTACTGCCCTTACCTTCCTTCTTCTGCCGAAATTGTTGAAGCTGATAGTGGATGCAACACAAAGGTAAAAATGAAGCACTATTTAGTGTCTGTTAGCGGGTTATCAATCAAACATTTTATAAACAAATGTGGTAATTAATAGAATAAGCACAAAACCTGAGTCGAAATTTCTTTTGTCTATTTAAAACTAAAATACATCAAGCCCCAACACACAAACAGCAATTATAGGTAACTCCCACAAATTCCTCTCCCGCTCCTTTCCCATTTCATTCAGCCTGCTAACTACAATGAAATGCATCGGTGTACCCCATCTAGTTTACTCTACTCTTCTACTATCATTATAAAGCTATGCATTTACTTCTTTAAACATTGTTTTATTTCTTTTCGAACAAGGCCAATCGTTAATCCTCACTCAACCCAGAGAAATAGAGGTAAATGTCTCAATAATATAACAGTACATCATTTCTTTTACCAAGCCTTCACTTTAATTACACAAGTGGAGAAGACTGACAGTACAACTGCCCCCAGCCCCTGTTTATATATAGTAATATTAGTGTTCATGGCACACAGATATGTGTCTCTATCCTTTATTTTTTTAATGTAATAATTCATCTTAATTTTTCTTTTTATTAATTAATAAATTAAACGAGAGAAAAAGAGTGTCGAAACATGGACACAAAAAAGTTGTCCAATCAATTGACTTTATTAAACTACTATATGGACACAAAAAAGTTGTTAGTAAAGAGAGAGAGGGAGTGTGCACCAGATAACCCACCGCAACACTGTTTGTTCCTCGAAATAATAGAACCAATGCAATGGTCACCACCACTCTGATGAATCTACTACCACCACCATCATACAGACCAATAGCCGAAGCTAATATGGCTCATAGGGGGGCCAGACTCCTGCTGGGTTTTTTCAAAAATGCTACTAATATCCTATGTTTAGAAATTATGTTCATCGTTAATGTATCCCTACTAGTTTTAAAGTTACCTCAAATGATATGCGAAATATTTTATTTGACCCTTAAGTATTATACATTCATATTTTCTGGATACTTTTCATATTAGTTTATTTTAATACTCCCACAATCCCAAATAAATTGTTTCATTTGACATTTCACAAATTTTTAGGTTGTGTTTGAATATGTTTTAGCTTACTATATTGCCCTTGTTTGAAGAGGTGTATAAGTGTTGAAACTTTTTCATATCTAAATGAGTGGTTGAGAGAGTTACTTTGGAAAAATAATAAAGTATGTTCGGAAAAAAAAATGGACAATTATTTAAGCACATCCTAATAAGGAAAGTAGAACAGTTATTTTGGAACGGAGGGACACCAAATTTCTAATTTGTCAAGGCTTATAAAAAAATGTCTAGCCTCATGCCCCGACCTTTTACAACACAAGTTGTTAAGACATGTCAAGCAAGGCAAAATATTGTAGTCTTTACCATAATTTGTCCTCCATATGAACATTGGCTGCTTATTAGATATTTCTGTCAAATGAAGAAGAAAAAATTAGGTTTGCAAATCTTATTATTCTCAGGTACCCTCAGACAATGCCATATGGGATCCTAATTTTGACATCCTTGGTCCTATTCCTACCCCTTAACTATAGAGCCAATTATAAACTTTTATTTATTCATTCAATTTTTATCAATTTCACTTTATGCACTAGAATTTAGCCTCAAATTGTAATTCTTATCATAGAATACAACAACAACAACTAAACATTTGTCCCACTTATGTAGGGTTAGCTACATGAATCCATTTATGCCATAGAAATCAATCAAGGGTCATCCCCTCCATCAGATTTAATGTCTTCAAATCATTTCTAATAGTCTCGTCCAACATCTTCTTAGATCTATCTCTTCATTTAGTAGTTCCCTGAACTTGAACTAAATCACATTTTCTCACTAGTACTTCTATAGGTCTTCTATGCACATACCCAAACCATCGTAAACAATTTTCTCTAATTTTCTATTCGATAGGTGTTATTCTTAAATTTTCTCTAATAGTTTCATTCTTAATTTTATTCATTCTCGTCTTCTCACTCATCCACCACAGTATCCTCATTTCTGTCGCCTCAATTTTTTGGACATGATTCCTAGAACAAATTTCAAGATTTTTATCAGACTGAAAGATAATACCTTTTTCCGACCGGCGGCAAGCAGATCTGTCCGGCTCTTGTTCTTGTCCATCCGGTCCACACCCTTCTGATCCTTGGAGTGACTTAGCAGCTCTTGACCATAACTAGATTCAATTTGCCCTCTTTAGCGTGCAAGACAGGAGGGACACGGAAACAAGAAAAAAAATGAAAAATTCAAAATTCAAATGGATACCTAAATATACGTTTCAGAATGCTCATATACGTTTCTTTGGCGAACGAATGAAAACAGGAATATAGAGATTCAACCGAAAATGTAAAACAGCTGAAACGAGAAATAAAGGAAGTTTGATCGGGAAACAAAGAGACCATACCTTTGATTTCGGGGCGAGTGGGACGTTCTTTGGGTTCAATATCATCGTGTTGGTGGCGGTGGGGGAGGTGGCTCTTTCTTTCTCTGTTTCTGCAACTCTTTCAGATCTCACGCAAACTTCGTTTGGGGTGAAATTTGGACAATACTTGCTTGCTCCGTGCTCGCGTAAAGAAGATATCATTTTAAGGAACTTTTAACCTCTATTCTGACGTGTTCATTTTGGTAAATTTCATTTCGGACATGTGTAAGTATGATTTTGATTTTAATTTTTTTTAATCTTTTGCATGTATTTTTAATTGTATTTTAAAATATTTAAAAAATATTTGAATCTATTATATTATTTTAAATCTCACTTTAAAATTTTTAGAAATTGTTATGATACTTAAAATTTAGTTTTAAGAATTTTAGGGCCAATTGCTAATTTTTGAAATGTTAATTTTAACTTTTGATTTTAAATAGTAGTTTAGAGTTTTAAGTGTTAGATTTGTGTAATTTATTTTCCATGGATAAAGCTTAAGGGAAAAATAAAATAAAATAAAATAGAGGAATTTTTAATTAAACATTCATTTCTAAGCTTGATATTATAATGGGCCCCAATGGTAAAGTCCAAAAAAAAAAAAAAAACTCATAAAATTAATTATCTTTTGAGAAAACCCCAGCAATATTCAACAACAACTCACAGCGCGGTTAGAGAAGAAAATGGCAGATCTGTTTGTTGATCCCAAAATTTTGATGAACAATTAAGTATTGATGTTTTGGTAGAACTAATATTTGATCAAGTGTTTCAGTGATTTAAAGTTCCAATAATGAAGATGTCAAAGTGAATGGATGCTAAATAAAGATATCAAGATGATGATGAAGTATTAAGAGTTTGAAGACATTAAGGAAAACAATTCAAGTAAATATAAACTCTTAATATCCCATTTAGGAACACACACACGGCACAAAATGAATTTTATCTTTTATGTGTGTTTTGGTTGAGTATATTTATTTGTACCTATGTGAATCAAAAAGAAATATTTTTGAATGACTAAAATAGAATATAAGAGTATTAGTGGAGTTCATTTGAATATAAATATGGATAAAGGGGCAAAATTGTAAAAGAAAGTAAGTTAAAAACGAGATTAGAGAAGAGATTCAAGAGGAGGCAGTCGACTGAGGAGTGGACCAGAAAAAGAAGATAAACTCTCTGAATCTGCGAGTCGACTGAGAGGTTGACCGATCTTAGCTTAGCAAACTCTCTGAATCTGCGAGTTGATAGAGCGGGCGACCGATGGAAGCTTGACAAACTCTTTCAATCTGCGAGTCGACTAAGGAGTCGACCGATAAAGTGCATGGGCTACTTCCAATATCTTTCAGTCGACTGAACGCGCAGTTTCTGGATATTGGTTGATCCGATTTTAAATCTAAAAGTAGTCGTTTTTTGTTAAGATTTGAGAGAGATTTCGGGGATATTCTTAACATTTGAGATATGGTTCATATACTAATTAAATCCTTTCAATATGGTTCATTAATTATTAAAGTTTCTCAATTTGGTACTTAAATGGATTCTATACTTATTTGTTTTGATTGAGAAAAACTTTAGGGATTTAATTAAGAGTTTTAAAAATTGTTATTAAGTGAAATTGAACCTAAATAAAGTCTTCATGTTATGAAGGTTTTATAAGAGTATTTTATTGTCATGATACTTGTAAATTAACCGTTAGGAGACTGATTACATGTGCCCTTATATAGACCTGCGAATTTTCTAAGAGAGTTAATCATTTTCTAATCATTCTAAGAGATAAAATCAATCTATATTTTTTTGAGAGAGCGTTTATAAGAGTTATCATTCAACGATACTGTGAGCTGTTCTAAGAATGATTTTGATAATCAACTGCGATCAATTTGTACTGATACCGGAATTGAAACCATATTGTTTTCATCATTAATTCTGTGGATTTCGGGTGAAATATTTCCATATTGATTATTACTTGTTTATTATTGTATTCTGAAAATTGATCTTAGAAATTGTTTTTGATTTTTCAAAGAAAATATTATTTCAAACAATTTCTTGAATCTGATTACGTGCTCCAATTTGCTACTCATATATTGTTAAAATCAAATTTTTGCATCTCACATAATTCTATCACCAGTTGGGACATTAATTGAGTTTATATATATCTGGGGTGGTAGAAGCTCCGAGTGAGATTTACTTATCATTTTTTGTATTTGTGAGTTGTGACGGGTTAAATATCATTGGGGATATTTAATCAATGGTAGTTGGGTTTCAGTCTCTTCCTGTAAAGAGATTGAGTTAGTGATTTTTCCTGAATAAGAATTGCGTGTTTGTGAGTGATTTTGTAACGGTTCAATCCTTACCGGGTAAAAGGATATTTGGAGTGTTTTGGTGAGGTTTTGATTCTTAAGCCTCAATGTTAAAAAAGAATTAGGTTATTCTTTAACCTGTAAAAAGTAGAGGTTATTCTTTAGCCTTTGAAAAGAAAATTGTAAAGATTGATTCTGAGCCTGTAAAAGAATCAGTGTGCGGGTTTGGTTCCTATCTTTAAAGGAATCTTGATTTTAGTGGGGACGACTTCCGTGGAGCTCGGGGGACTGGATTAACCAAGAGTAGCTTGGTGAACCAGTATAAATATCTAGTGTGCTGCTTTCTTAATTTGTCTATTTTTGTTGTTTGTGTGTGCACCTAGTTGATTGATTAATTCCGTTGTATTATAAAGATAATAATTAATTTAGGCATAAAATTAATTATTTGATTTATTGATTTTTATTCTGATTATTTTTAATTATCCAATTCACCTCCCTCTTGGGTATTCTACTGGGCCAACACTGTTATTTTTGGAAATAATATCAAGCTGAAGAAGGAAGTGGCAACCGAATCCATTCAATCAAAGCTGTAAATATGGTAGAAATTGGGTTGATTATACTTTCTATTCATATTTTCTCATGCCCCAAATTGAAAAGAAACAAAGTGGGTAGCCTAGATTTACCAATTCCTATTCAACCATTGCGGCGGCGAGTAAGATTGCAGCAGCGAACCCGATTCTTCCAAGTTTGCAGCGGCGAACAAGATTTACCAATTCCATTTTTTTCAGCGGCGAACAAGACGATAAAAAACATAGACGATAAGGTATTGCTCTATCTCTCTCCCTATCTCCAAATTTTTTTATTGTTTTTATGATTCTATCCACATGTTTTCTGGCCGCCGGTCCCCCTGTTCTGTAGTCTCTGTTATTTGTAAGAAATTCTTATGGGTTTCATCCAATTTTTCATTCAATTTCAGTGCCGGACAGACTTTGATGTTCCTGTTCCTTGCGTTTTTAAGTTATAAAACTAGTCAATTTAATTCTTATTCTAAAGTCAAGTTGACGCACTTTATACTAATACTGCTAAGAACATCTAGCATTAAACCAATTCATCCCAGTTTGCCAAAATCATACTGTTTTGGAATGATATTAAACTAAGAACCTCTAGAATTGATCCAAACTCATCCCAGTTTGCCAGTTGCACTATTTTGGAAGGATATTAGATTAAGTAACGATATTGAGTTCCCCCTGTTCTGCAGTCTCTGTTATTTGTAAGAAATTCTTATGGGTTTCATCCAATTTTTCATTCAACTTCAGTGCCAGATAGAATTTGATGTTCCTGTACCTTGGTCTATAAAAATTAGGCTCAATCTCCCATTAAGTTTTAGTAAATACAAAATAGAAATTTAGGGATCAAGGAATAAACTCAAAGTAAAGTTTTAGTAACGGAAATTGGGTACAGAATTGCACAGTAAATTTGTTTTGACAAACTAGAACCATTTTCTTTTTGAAAAATGGAGAACCGAAACGTCGATATCCGTTTTTGTTCCAATATTTTGTGAAGAGAAAAAATCAAATGGCATTTTCATGTGTGAGCAATTTTGAAATCGTTGAATATTTTATTTGCACAGACTTACATGGTTGAATATTAATACACAGTTATGATTAGGATGAATATTTACTCTATAGTTATAATTGGCTAGATGTTAATGCACAGTTATAATTGGTTAATTTTTTGTTGCACAACCTTTCAAATGTTTTGATCAACGGTTGAATAAGTTGTATATTTGTTGTACAGCCTTCCATGTGTTGAATATTGTTGTACAGTTATAATTGGTTGAATTTTTTATGCACAGTTATAATTGTTGAATATTTGTTAGACATTTACAATTGGTTGAGTTTGCTCTATAGACTTCCACGTTGAGCAACCTTGAAATTACAACATTCTAATTATCAAATTATTAAAATATTACTGTACAACAAGATTTTCGCTTATATTGTTGTACATCAATAAACTCACTAACCGTTGGGGGGATGCGGGGGGATACATGATGTCAATGTTTGTTATACAACAATAATGTCTAATTGCAACGCACGTCAATGTATAGTAATAATTGATAAAGTATAACAATTTTTTTTTGCATTTTGTATCTTTATTTATATGCGTTACTGATAATCAAATGCGTTGTATTTTTTATGTTTACTAGGAAAATGGAAAATTGGGCGACCATACTTGTGGCTAAACACATGGGTATGACACATTTTTTATATTGATAGCACATCAACCATTGAAGATTTGTTTGACCGCGTGTGCGATAAGTATACAAGTTTGTGCATGGAGTAGCTGGATGAAGATCAATTTACATTTACAGAGAGAAAGAGGTTGGAGTGTGAAATTGATTTTCCCGAACGATTGTGGAAGTCCTAAATCACCAACTCTTCCATTTATGGACTGGAAAGATCACGACATACCTGATTTCATGTTGATTGATTCGCCCTAAGCTGCCACAGCATTGAATCTCATTAATGGAATATTTTCTCATGACATTGTTCTGATTTGCTTTGTTTTGAAATGTTTACTTTCCTTGTTTTCAATTCAGTCAATTAGATTAACTGTTTGTGAACTTTATTCTTATGTTTGTAAACACGTCATTTTATGTTGGTAGTTAGTTTGTATGAACTTTTAGCATTTGGTTAATGGGATTTGATTACATTTTCATCATTTTTTCAATCAAAAGTGCTTGTTGAAATATTCACTGTACAATTATAATCGGTTAATTTTTGCTTCACAGTAATTACTCTATAAATCAAATATCAACTTTTTCTACAAATTAACTAAATAATCATTTTTACATCACAATAATAATTTGATCAACAACCACATACCAATAGTGAAAAGTAATTCACAATACAAGTCTTCAATTCATGATTTTTGCTACACAGTAATAATCTCTATAACAATCTCTATATCTCATGAACCTTCAAATTGACATGCTTGAGTACTTCCTTCAATGGGTTAAGGGATCTCTCCCACAGATCTTCGCATAGCTTTTGAAATGCCTCCCAACATATTGTGCTCCTGAATTGACAATGAAAGCAAGCAGGTTGACTAACGTATAAAAAGAGGAAAATACAACCTATACCTATGACAAAAACAATAGGGGCATATAGAATAAATTGATAGGCAATGGTAGTCCGCATAATGACCATATTACTCTCTATCTATCTATGATACCCTCACAAGGATAAACATGATCACACAGAAACAGATTTTATGTTGGAGTCGGCACTCGCTCGAAGAGTGTGTCTATTGCGTTGATTTCATTTAGTTGCAAGATTGGAGTATCATTGATCAAAAGAGACCAGAAGGTGCGGGGAGAGGGGGATGACAGTAAATATTGTTATGTAGTAACAAAAAAAAAAAATAGTAAAATAGTGGGGATAATTCAAAACAAATCTTTAATTGTTGATTTTTGTTTCACACTAATTACTCTATAAATCAAACATCAATTTTTGCTACACATTAACTAAATATTAATTATTACATCACAGTAATGAATTGATCAACAACCACACATCAACAATGAAAAATAATTCACAATACAAGTCTTCAATTCATGATTTTTGCTATACAGTAATAATCTCTATAAATCGAATATATGTTTTTCGTTACACATTAACTAAACATCAATTCACCACAGTAACGATTCAATCAAAATCCCACATCAAACAATGAAACGTAACAAATTGTGAATCCAAAACAAGACCTTCAATAGAAGATTTTTGCTATACAATAAAAATCTCAAGATTGATTGTTACACAGTAACTATTCCAAAATTTTGTGCGTTGGAACAAAAATAGAGAACAGAAACACTAGCCAAACTATTTGTGTTGAAAATATTTCAAGATATCAAGTATCAACAAACCAACTATGAAAAGGAATAAACACACACATCAAAATTCTTGAATGCATCCGAGGCAGGCTTAGCAACAAAACCCAAATTCTGAAATCTGTTATCCATGAACCAATAGCTACAATCCAAGACTCTAATTCTTAATTTTCTATTGCTAAAGAATAGCCACCTGACTTCCAGATTTATTAAACGTGAGCAACAAACCTACAGTAATATACCTCTAAGACAGTACAGCCCTCCACCGCTCACAAATCCTGAAGTATCATGCCGATCCATCTGCTCTGTGATATAATAGGTGATCGGCTAATTTGCAGCAACAAAAGAAAATCTACCCAAGCTTGAATCCTTCAAGACAACCTCAGAACAGTCGAGCATCATGTTTCATAAAAATCACCTGGTTAGGCAGAAACTGAGCTTGTCAATGGAAGTTGAGAAAAATCAGAATTATAACAGAAAAAAAAAATCAAAATAAAGATGAGGAAAAAATCAAAAGTCAAGAACACAACAACATATAATTTTTACTGCACATTAATCATCTCAACACCTAAAATATCAATAATGCAAGGGGGAGATGGATTTTTGCTATACATTAACATTCCTAAGAACCCAAATTCAAGAACACAACAACAACTTATAATTTTTACTGCACATTAACCATCTCAACACCCCAAAATATCAACAATGTAAGGGGGAGATGGATTTTTGCTATATATTAACATTCTTAACAACCTAAATTCAAGAACACAACAACAACATATAATTTTTACTGCACATTAACCATCTCAACACCTCCAAATATCAACAATGCAAGGGGGAGATGGATTTTTGCTATACATTAACATTTCTAACAACCCAAATTCAAGAACACAACAAATAATGCCCAAATCAACCATGAAAAAGAAGAAACCCCCACATCAAAATTTGATCTTTGCACAGCAGTAAATAAACCCTATATTCATTTGATGATTTTTACTGCACAACAATCACAAAGCCCTAAACCCTAAAACATAAAATAGATGGGGAAAGAAGAAGCATACCAGAGAAGGTATTTGACAGCGACGACAAGAGCACAGGACGGCAACGACGTGTTGAGAGAACAACGACGGCGATTGGACTGAACAGCGATGGCGTGGCACAAGAGTGCGTCGACGTGGAAAATGACGGCGACGGCGATTATGGTGCACAACAACGGCAACTACATGGAGGATACAACATGTGAAAGAATCCAAGACGCGAACGAGCTGCTTCACTACGGCAGCTAAATCATTAACTATTAAATCAAACCAAACATCAATTTTTGCTACAAATTTACTACACATTAATTTTTACACCACAGTAACGATTGATCAACAACCACAAATCAACAGTGAAAAGTCTCAAATTGTGAATTTAACACAAGTTTTCAATTCGTGTTTTTTGCTACACATTAATAATCAATATAAATCAAACATTTTTTTTTCTATATACTAATTAAATATCAAATATTACACCCCAGTAACGATTCAATCAAAATCCCACATCAACAGTGAAACGTAACAAATTGTCAATCCCAAACAAGTCTTCTAATTCATGATTTTTGCTACACAATAAAAATCTTAAGCTAGAGGTAAACAATATTCTAAATCATTAACTATTCTAACAATTTGCCATTGAAAATAGAAATTGATAACAGGAACAGTGGCCATCTTTATTTGTGATTAAACCAAAGCGAAATTCAACAACACAACTGCATATATGTGATTTTGCTACACATCAACAATTTAACAACCCAAACAGTAAATATTTCAAGAATTCAAGCACTAACACCCAAAATATCAACAATGCAAGGGGAGATATATTTTTTGCTATACATTAACATTCCTAAGAACTCAAATTCAATAACACATCAACAACATATAATTTTTACTGCACATTAACCATCTCAACACCACAAAATATGAACAAAGTAAGGGGGAGATGAATTTTTGCTATGCATTTAAAACAACCCAAATTCAATAACACAACAACCAATATATGATTGTTAATGTGCATTCACCATCTCAACACCAAAATTATGATTATGATTTCTCAACATTCCTAACCCTAATTTTGAATTAAACTCCAATCAACAAGTAAGTAAGAATCAAAATTTTGTTGTTGAGATGGTCAAAATATGAACAATCCAAGGTGGGAGCTGGATTTTTGATATGCATTAACATTCCTAACAACCCAAATTCAAGAACTCATCAAACGAAATATATGATTGTTAATGTGCATCCAACATCTCAACACCAAATCAGATTGGTATTGCTAAGTGTTCGCCAAACCCTAAACCCTAGACGATCAACAGCTTAATTGAGATGAAACTTACAGATCTGGAAATCGACAACTTGAAATTAATGGCGACGACGACTGGAATTGAACGGCGACGGGGAGGCGAGAACAAGTTACTGTTACGGCGACGATGTACCACCAACACGTCGGCAACGTTTACGGCGATGGCAACGGTAGGCGGCGATGGATGATTCTGGTGTATAACAACAAATAATGCGCCGTGATTACTGCAGACGGGCGGCGAACTGCTGGGAAGGAAAATGGGGTTTTTGATTTTTTTGGGGAAGAAGGTGAATATCAACTTTCTATAGCAAGATTCTGAGGATGGAAGGTTCGAATATGGAAATTTGAGAAAAAACACTTACCATGTAGATTCACCATTCACGTGCTTTCTCACACGAGTTCACTACACGAAATGAACATGGGGTTTCGGTTAAATAAAAGGTATGGATGGGGATATGTATAATATATGAGTAGGCCTTGGGGCCCAAATTAAAATCCCCTAAAATAAAATAAAAAGAATGAATGACAACGTGGGTTTGGGAGAATAGGACAATAAGACACAAAAGAAAAAATAAATAGATGAAAGTTGACGAAGACGGTGGGCTTTAACTTAATAATAATAATAATAACTATATATGTGTGTGTGTAATTTTCTCTGCCTCTTCTATTCTCTCTCCCACTTTCCCTTTTGTAGTTTTGTTTAATTCTCACTTTTATGAAAGATCACCTTTTCCTCCTTCTAGGTATGTGTTTATTTCTTTTTCTCTCCGTGTGTGTGTATATAAATAGCATTATATATATACGTGAAAAACATATATGTGTGGGTTTAGGAATTATAGTGGGTTTATGTTTATATATAAAAATATTTCTTTTGTGAAGAATGTAATTTAAAGTAAAAATTATAAATTTTATTAAATGATATTTTAGTATTTCATTGACTAATAATATTATTAATAATTAATTAATATTTTTCTCCTTAATTAAATTATTAATTAATAAATTTTATAAATATAATTATAATATTTTAGTTGTATAGTTAATATTGGGTTGAGAAAATCGAACATTTAATTTTAATAATTAAGAAAATTTGAGAATGGAAAAAATTGCATTTTAGTGTCACACATTACATTTCATAGTTTAGACTCTGTCGTTGTTAAGTTCAGGCAAGGCCGACCCCGTCAGTGTTACGACGGTAGCATAGTAAGCAGTGCAAATATCAAAGTGAGTATATTATCTTCTATGTAAATTGCTAAATTATATTTTCATACTAAATTATGAAAAATAAAATATTTATTAAAAATGACTGTTTTATAATGTTAGATGGATCAAGTAAAATATTGAATTCGGGAACTGGTTTTTATTATTATTTGACTATCCCATAGTATGATCTCAACCGGAGGGCATGTCCTGCGAGATGTTGTTGGTCCTAGCAGGAGGGCATGTCTTGTAGGACGTTGCATTGTGACTTGATAAAAGGGCAAGTCTTGCAAGTGGTTGTTGTTGTTGTTGTTGGCGATAATGATTATCATCATGATATAGTGGTTTATACTACATGTTGGCTCCTACCATTGGATATATTAAATAGCCCTGTCACTGATAGCAACCTTATATTGCACAGTTGTACAGGTTATAATACCGTCATAACTTCTGATCGTGAGGTGAAACGATCCTATGGTTAGTAGGGAAGTATGTGTACGATATTTTATTATATATATCAAAGTAATTTGATCAATTGATTTTAATTCAGTTATTTTATCTTGATGATAATTGTGAAATTTTATTTTGGCTCAGTATGCGGTTATATTTATATTATGTTTTGAAAAGTAGTGTTTGCTAATTATGCTTGATTCATAAATTATTTTTATATTATGAAAATAATTCATTGATAAAATATTTTGTCTTAGGTACTCCAAGTAAATATGGGTCCACCATTGGCGGGAGGTAGTTGGGGCAGCTGTGGTAATAAGTTGTTCAAACTTTTGTAGTGTTACAGTAAAAGTGGATTGATATAGCTGAATTTTGAGTTAGTAAATTTTAAAATTAATATCAGTTGACAATTAGTCTATATTTTTATCTATTATTATTATTTTATTTATCATAATGGCGCAGCGGAAGCGTGGTGGAGTGGTTTGTGTTTCACCAATATTTCTCCGTAAAAAATAAAAAGGAGAAACTGAGTGGCGGCCCTGAAAAATCAGTTCGTTACAATTTGGTATCAAAGCTTAGGTTATAGATTCTGTAGATGTGTCAGATTGTCTCGTCAGTAGTGGACCGTAAGTTAGGATGTTGATAGGTTGGTTCGGCACGTGAGTGATAATTATTTTATTTGATTAAATAGTACATATGCGTGAGACACTGCATTATATTAATTGTTATTCATGTTACATGAATTTATTAATTTAAGATAATTGAATTTCGGGACGAAATTCTTTTTAGAGGGGAAGGATTGTAAGATCCGGTTTTGCATGTGCATATTTTTAATTACATTTTAGAATATTTAAAAAATATTTAGGTCTAGTATATTATTTTAAATCTCACTTTAAAATTTTTAGGGATTGTTATGGTACTTAAAATTTAGTTTTAAGAATTTTGGGGGCCAATTGCTAATTTTTTAAATGTTAATTTTAACTTTTGGTTTTAAATAGTAGTTTAGAGTTTTAAGTGGTAGATTTGTGTAATTTATTTTTCATGGATAAGGCTTAAGGGAAAAATAAAATAAAATAAAAAGAATGAATGAGGACATGGGTTTGGGAGAATAGGACAACATAACAAAAAATAAATAAATAAAATAATAGATTGAAGTTGACAAAGACGGTGAGCTTTAATTTAATAATAATAATAATAACTATATATAGATATGTGTAATTTGCTCTCCCTCACCCTCACTTGTTCTCTCTCCCACTTTCTCTTTTGTTTAATTCTCACTTTTCCGAAAGATCATATTTTCCTCCTTCTAGGTATGTGTTTATTTATTTTTCTCTCTCTCTCTAAATATAAATAGCATTATATATATAGGTTTAATATACACATACATGTATATGCTATTTATAGGTTTAATATATATATATATATATATATATATATATATATTAAACCTATATATATATTTCAGTATTTCGTTGACTAATAATATTATTAATAATTAATTAATATTTTTCTCCATAGTTAAATTATTAATTAATAAATTTTATAAATATAATTATAATATTTTAGTTGTATAGTTAATATTGGGTTGAGAAAATCAAACGTTTAATTTTAATAATTTTTATATAATTAAGAAATTTTGAGAATGAGAAAAATTGTATTTTAGTGTCACACATTATATTTCACATTAGATTTATTCAGATAAAATTTTTAATTCAGGCCCTGTCGTTGTTAGATTCACAGGAAAGGCCGACCCCATCAGTATTACGATAGTAGCATAGTAAGTAATGCAAATATCGAAGTGAATGTATTGTCTTCTATGTAAATTGTTAAATTATATTTTTGTACTAAATTATGAATAATAAAATATTTATTAAAATTAACTGTTTATAATGTTAGATGGATCAAGTAAAATATTAAATGTAGGAATTGGTTTTTATTATTATCCGACTATATCATAATATAGTTCCATCAAGAGGGCATATTCTGCGGGATGTTGTTGGTCCTAATAGAAGGGCATGTCTTGTAGGACGTTGCGTTATAACCTGACAGGAGGACAAATCCTTCAGGTGGTTGTTGTTATTGACGATGATGATTATCATCATCATATCACTTTTGGTGACGATAATCATCATCGTCATTATCATTATCAACAACAACAATAACCTATAGGACTTACCCTCTTGTCAGGTTACAACACAACGTTCTACACGACATGCCCTTTTGTTAAGACTAACAACATCTCGTAAGACATTTCCTCATGTAGAGAACATACTATGATATAGTCAGATAATAATAAAAATCAGTTGTAACATTCAATATTTTACTTGATCCATCTAACAATATAAAACAGTTAATTTTAATAAATATTTTATTTTTCATAATTTAGTAAGAAAATATAATTTGGCAATTTATATAGAAAATAATACACTCACTTCGATATTTGCACTACTTACTATGCTACCGTCATAACACTGATGGAGTCAGTCTTTCCTGTGAATCTAACAACAACAGGGCCTAAATTAAGAATTTTATCTGAATAAATCTAATATGAAATGTAATGCGTGACACTAAAATGCAATTTTTCTCATTCTCAAATTTTCTTAATTATATAAACATTATTGAAATTAAACGTTCGATTTTCTCAACCCAATATTAACTATATAACTAAAATATTATAATTATATTTATAAAATTTATTAATTAATAATTTAACGATGTCGAAAAATATTAACTAATTATTAACAACATTATTAGTCCACGAAATACTAAAATATCATTTAATAAAATTTATAATTTTTACTTTAAATTACATTCTTCACAAATTAAATATTTCTATATAAACATAAACCTACTATAATTCCTAAACCCACATATATATGTTTTTCACGTGTATATATATATATATATATTAAACCAATGAATAGAATATACATGTATGTATATATTAAACCTATATATATATAATGCTATTTATATATAGAGAGAGTGAAAAAAAAATAAACACCTACCTAGAAGGAGAATAAGATGATCTTTCGGAAAAGTGGAAATTAAACAAAAGGGAAAGTGGGAGAGAGAACAAGAGAGGGAGAGCAAATTACACATATCTATATATAGTTATTATTATTTTTATTATTAAGTTAAAGCCCACCACCTTTGTCAACTTCCATCTATTATTTTTTATTTTTTATTTTTTTGTGTCATGTTTTCCTATTCTTTCAAACCCATGTCCTCATTCATTCTTTTTATTCTTTTTTATTTTATTTTATTTTATTTTTTCCTTAAGCCTTATCGATGAAAAATAAGGCGCCGTTTGGTTAGTGTTTCCATTCCAACCCAACCCAATAATTTTGGGATTGATTTTTGGGAAGGCATTTGGTAACGCAAAACTCAACTCAACTCAACCTAACCTAAAAAATGAGAATTGATTCTCAAAATCCTAAGAAAATGAAAAACAAAAAAAAATTGCTTTGTTTTGTGCTCAAAAAATTGAACCCAACTTTAGGGACACGCTCGAAATTTTTGTAATTGTAAATGAGACCCCTTGTTTGAACATCATCCCCCATATTTTAGAAACCCTTTATTTTTTGACATTTCTAATGTCGTTTGTTATTTCTCCTCACCATTTTCCTCCGTCTTCTCTTCGCTAAACTCCTCTTTGCCAGTTGCCGTCGTTTCCGCCGTCTTCGTCAAACTAGTTTGGCACCATCATCGTCTTCATTATCTCTCTATCGCTGTCGTCTCTCCATCCCATCGCTGTCTTTGCTGTCTACCTTATCTTCGCAATCGTCAATCGCAAATCATCAATCTCCTCGTTGTGTGTCTTCATCTTCTTCATCTTCGCAGTGGATATGGATTGCTGTTTGCAAATCGTCAATCGCAAATAATCAATCGTTGTGCCCAAAAAATGACTTCTTGGTGTATATGGATTCCCTTCCCATCATCGTTCGTCAATAGCAAATCACTTCCCTCTGCCGGATTCTGGGAGCTTTTCTGATTCGCCGACGTATTAGATTGCGTTCTGATGGGAATTGGGAGCGTCGAGGCATTCGTTTACGGCTGTGACTTGCCGTTATTCCTCCAGCTGGGCATCTTCATGGGCAGGTAAGTTCTTCTACGAATAATTTTCTCTCTCTATAATATCAATTTCATTTGGGTTTTGTCACATCCAAAACCCTGGGGTCGTGATTCAGGCCCTAGGATAGTCAACTTAGGTAATCGACCGATAACTCTATTGTGATTTTTCTATTTCCTTAATGCTTGATTTTATTTAATTTACTAATTTTACTAAGTGCGTACCTCTCTAGTATCAATTTATTTTAGAGTTACTAAGTAAGCCTAGCGGATGTTATTAACTAATTAAACACTTAACAATACCGTGGTGAAACTTTGAAAATAAAACTAACTAAATTGTTGGGTTGAGCCTCTATATTATCTATAGAGCCCTTAGCAACATCAATAGACACACAAAATTAACAAGGCTTACAAACGAACCAATGGTTCAGAGGTTTGGGCCCTACAGGGCCCATTAGTACATGTCATACTTAAAATAAAAGTAGGTCGATAGAGATAGAAAATACAAAAAACTGTCCAACTACAACAAAATTAGAATCGCGCTATGGCGCACGTCCAAACCGCAATTCACTCCTATGCACTACCTGAGGATAGGGAAAAAGAGGGGTGAGCTCAATGTGCTCAGTAGGAAAATCCATCCATTCTCTTACCTTTTTCTAATTTTTATAGGAAATAAGTAAGTTTGTAAACTATAATACCCTGACTGGAACTTTTGTAAATAAGACAGTATATAATGCATCCGCACATCATAATAAAACACGCTCTTAAAATAAAATCCAAGTAAAAAAAATTCTAAAACACAAACACAACAAGTGTATCACTGCAATACTTGGTGACCGGACCGTACCAGTAGAATCTATAGTATCCAGTGTGATACTCACATAACCTGTAGTATCCCCCCCCCCCGCAGGTTTAGGAATTTGCACCCAAGGTCAACTCCACGGTGACCTAATATCCTCGGTTCTCACATGATATCATCATAATACCACCAGCCAGATATATTTAACATACAATTATATATTTCCTTTATTATACCAGATTTGCCCAAAATTTAACTTTTTTACTGCAAACTCAATTTCATTTGAAAACACATTTTTCAAATAAACACACGTGAATACATACATATAATGCATGCTAAGAAACACATAAGAGAAAAGATAGAATTCCCTACCTCAAGATGCGAGTGGCCACCTAGCAATCTCGAGTCATCCGATTTCTGCTCACCCAATTGCTGGAAGCAAAATTAAACATCCTCTTTAATAATATCATCACTTTATGCGCGTACCCTTAATATCCTAGTATTTCTTAAGGGGGATATTGTGCGTTGTGAGAGTCATTTACTGTGAACAGTCAGTTTTCTCACTTGTTTTATCACTGTTAAAATATTTTTTCTGTTCTTTTTATATATATATATTTTTTTTTATGAAAATAGACATCCCAATATTTAAAACTCACTTTGAATCACCTTTGGTTTTTTTTACATTTAGTTATGATTTTTCAAAATTCAGCAAACAAGCTGTCAGAGCATTGCGGGACTGCATGCATTCAACTTTCAGGGTCTGTTTCGGCATCATTTCGGGTCCGATATTCACCATATAATAGCTCAAAATGATCCTCATTTGGTCTAGTTTTATTTTCCACCAGTTTAATATTTTTTTGAATTTTCTACGAATTGTTATGAATTTTTAAAGATAGGTAGCTGGGAAAACGAAGTGCAGAATGTTCACTTCCAAATTTCGGTTCTTTAATTTCTTTTAATACCCAATGCTCTTATACCACGTATTGGGCTCTCCTAAGGCTTAGAGTTCATCCCAAACTACATATAACCATTCCAATTAATCCAGGGTTCATGTACATCATGATTTTTCTTAGATTTCATCTCCTAAAACCAAAAGAACATGGTTAAAACTCCAAATCTCATGAAGAAAATAAAAAAAATCAGACTTTTATACATGTTTATTTCACCAAATTTCAAGTCAAATTCGACCTAACCAACTTGCACATGACAAATTCAAGTTTTAATAGGTTAGTTTCACATCTTAACCCTTAGATCTATAAGAAATCATGCTAAAACTTCAATTTTAATTTCTAGGGTTTTTGAAACTTACCAAATATGGGTTCATCATTCCTCCAAGAGTTGATTTCACCCACAAACCTCCTCAATTTGTTGATCTAAAACTCCCAAAGCCTTCCTTTTTCTTCTTCCTCTCTTGAACGTTCTCTTATCTCTCTTTCTCTCTCTCCTCCTCCTTATTTTTTCTTGGTCCTCCCCCCTCTCTCTCATGTGGGTTTCTAGACATTTTCCATCATATTTTTTTTTTTTTTTTCAAAATTTCGCACTTTTTATTTGGAGTATTTTTAAAATGGTCTAAAGTGGTGTAAATGTACACTTCGGGCAAAAAATCATGAGCCCAAATCATAGTTGACCATTAGATAAATTAATTTTAAGTAAATTTCATTAACTTGGCTCCTAAATTCTGATTTAATTACTCTCACAATTTTATAATTCTAATTTCTAAAATTTGAGAATGTTACAGATTTTTTCTTAATTAGGATAAAAAAATAAAATAAAATTGGGTTGCAGATATGTTTTTGTGGTGGATATGGACTGGATTTATGGTGGGTTTCTCTAATCTATTTTTTTCTCTGATCTTCTTTGATCTGAAATTGCTATAAATTCTAGCTATAGGGATCTTAGTTGCAGTTTTGCAGTTTGGATGATTTTTGTAGTTGAAGCAATTTGTAGTTACAGTTTTGTTTGGAATTTTTGTTCCAATTAATGCTTAGTTGTAGTGAGTGATTCTATATATTTTGTATTTTTGGATTGTTGTGTGATTGATCTTGCTTTGATTTGGTGTGTTGTTTGTTTTTCGTGTTTTTGTTGTTTATTAATCAATTAGTTGCGCTGATGACAACTCTGAACGTGGTGAATTCATTATTAAGAAAACAATTTCAGAATAATGTGGTTACCAAACGCGATTTTGTTCCCAACACAAAAAAAAATTGTTGTTACCAAACGCAATTCTATTCCTAATAGGAAACAAAATTTTCAACTCAACTCAACCCAACCTATCCCAGTTGGGTTGAGAAAAATGGGAACACTAACCAAACGCCACCTAAATTACACAAATATACCACTTAAAACTTTAAACTACTATTTAAAACCAAAAGTTAAAATTAACATTTCAAAAATTAGCAATTGGCCCCCAAAATTTTTAAAACTAAATTTTAAGTACCATAGCAATCCCTAAAAATTTCAAAGTGAGATTTAAAATAACATACTAGACCCAAATATTTTTTAAATATTCTAAAATATAATTTAAAATATGCACATGTAAGACCGGGTCTTACAAAACCCTTACAATCTCGATTCTTTGTATAAGGTCAGAATCAACCTTTACAACCTTGATTCTTTTCACAAGCTAAGAATCAACCTATCACTATTACACTTATCCTTTTACAGGCTTAGAAAGAACCTTTACAAACTCCCTAGTTCAATTACAGGAAGAAATAAAACATAATATTTTCAAAGGAAAAAGATTAACATAATCTTTTCACAGGCCAATGATTAAACTCTAATATTTTTCTTAGGCTAAAGATTGAAACCTAGCTACCCTGATTAAACGTCGACCCAAACCTGTCTAATCCGCTCAAACTCGCCAATAAAAATAAATAACAAGTTTCTTCCCATAAGGAGTTTCTACCACCTTAATACAATTATACTTAATTAATGTCCCGAATATTACTACGTGATGAATTCATTGTGAGGCACAAATTTGATTTGAAATAATTAACACACAAATAATACATAATCAGATTTCTCAAATAAAAATCGTTTAAAAGATTTTTACATAATTAAGTTTGAAAACGATTTTTCTCAAATAACTTATCCAAGCAATTTAATCAAAATAATATAAGAAAGTAAAACCAATAGTTTGAAAAGATATCACCGGGATTCGTCGAAAATGATAATGATATCACGATAGTGAACACAAACCGGTGACAAGAATGATGAGTGCTAGAGGTGTGCAACAGGTTGGGTCAACCCGCCAAGCTCGCCCAAACCGCAACATCCGCACCGAAACGCAAATCGCCCATAGTAACCCTCGCATTATTGGACGGTCTACGGTTCAAATTATCCCAACCAGCATAATATTAGTTTAATCTGCGGTTTTGATCCAAACCACCCTAATCAGTCCACCCCATTTTCTCTCTGATTGACTCTATAGGTACAAAAATAAAGTTGACATAGAAATCTTACGGTGAAAAACGTTGAATCTCACTATCCAAACTTTAACCATTTTTTAAACATTTTAGAGCTTCAAATGAGAGAACCAAATTCAACCCCTTAAACTAAAAACTAATCATAATTTTTCATAACTTATGTTAAAAAAATTGCTTTTGCTTGTTTGATAAGAAATATAAGCTTAACTAAAACTATTCATGATTGTATTATTTTGAGTGTTTACTAAGTTTGTAGATTTAGATTTTATTATATATATATATATATATATATATATATATATATATATATATATATATATTCCCCCCCTCCCCCACCTGTTTTGTGATGGTTTATGAATTATATTGTAGTTTTTTTTTTTTTCTTATTTTTGTGTTACTATAATTTTGTGGTTATTTTTTTTTGCAAATTTTAGTAATGTAACGATTTTTTTTTAGCAATATTTATTATATTTCGAGGTCCAACCCAAAATACTTGGACAACCCATGGTTCTCATTAACCCAACCCAAAAATAGACCAAACCCGCACAGTATTGGGCAATCTACGGTTTATACTAGTCAACACGCACACTCTAACCCATCCCAACCCGTATATTATTGGGCGGTCTACTGTTCAAACTAGCCCAATCCACATATTATTGGTTTGGTCTGTGATTTTGGCTCAACCCACCCCAACCCACCCACTGCCCACCCTTAATTAACGCCTTAGATTAAGAGCTTGAAGTATAATCACACTTATAATTTTCAGCTACAAAATATCTATTAGAAAACAAAAATCTAATTTTCTTGATTGCTCAAACTCAATCCCGCAGGTCAATATTAATAGACCTAGAACTAGGCCTAATGAGAACCAACAAGCACTATCAAAGGATCTGCTGCATGTTCCCGTTGGACTTATTACTAGGGCAAGATTCAAGAAGATTAAAAAAGCACTTAATGGGCTAATTCAAGAGTTTTGGGCTGAGTCTAAAATAACGAAGCCCAAATTAGGGCCAAATGACAATCAAGGCCTATTCCATCTCATTAAGGCAAGCGAATGGGCTTAGGCGTGTGGACCGCGAAATTCAGATCATTTATTTATTTATAGGCTTTATTTTTTTTATATATTTTAATTTTTATTATTAATTTGTAAGGCATGAATGTCAAATTAGTCTTTTTCCTTTTTAGATTAGGAATTAGTCCTTTCATTTTTAGATTAGGAGTAGGGTTTTCTTATTTCTCTAGAATTCTTTGTTCTTCCAGGGTTTCATTTTATTTCTAGTGTGGCTACCCCTATTCATGGTACTATTCGCCAACACTGTTCACGTGCACTATTCATTAGCCTAGGGTTTTCTTTTATTGTTGGCCACTTGTTTAAGAGACTTGTATCCAATTGGAAAGAGACATTACTTTGATTAATACAATTATGAGAGTTTTCTCTTAAGTTTTTCAAAAAACTTTTCCGAACTTATCAAGAATTTCTTGTGGCGTTCAACCCTATATCTTTGGTTCGTGATTCGTTATAATCATCGGGTCAAGATTGTTCCTTATACTGTTGGTTCGCGTTTCGTTCATAAACGTTGGGTCAATGTAATCTATCCTAAATTTTGTACTTTCGTGTTCTTATCTGTTTGTTTATAAATCTGATTTAGTTCGATCCTCGCGAAAAAACTTTAAGTTGATTTTGGGTCTCACTAATCCATGGTGAGGTTCGCATCAAGGCCTCTAACGGTTAGTTTTCAAATGTCATGATTCTAAATGATATCCCAAGACCCCATATATCATATATATAAAAAATACATATGTTTCATTAAAAATAATCTTGGAAAAACTCATTTTGGTCCTTAAAACTTTTTCAAATCAAAATCGATAGAAATAGGAAGTATTTGATCACTTTAATTAAAAAATAATTAAGTAAAATGACCAATTAATTAGGAATAATTTAATATATGATATATGTTTTAATAACACTTAAATCCCTCAAAACACTCCCTTGAGATCATAAAAAAAAAAGGAGACAAATTGACACGAAAAATGAATCAGTCAAATTTTTTGTTGTCGCCTTCGGTTGACCGACCACACCTACCGGTTGACCAACCCTTCACAACGGTCACTTGTTTTTCCATTGTGTTGGTCTGATCAATTAACCGATTGGTCCAATGATTTTTTTTTTCTCATTTAGCTTCTTGATTCGTTAGTCAATTGACCTAACTTGTCTGTTGATCGAATTGATCAATAGGTTACCCATTTGGCCAATAGGTCACCCATTTGACTTCCTAAACACACTATTTTGGTTAGTCGACCAACCCCTTCTACTGATTGACCGAATTGACCCGAAAAACCACCATTTTAAGTATTAAAACATTTTTTTTAATTTAGTTCTTAACCAAAAACATTTCAAATACTTAACACATCATAAAATACGCATTATAACCCTAAAATTATCACAACACACATAAGATTAATTATTTTTAAAGTGACGTGTGTGATCCTAATTTAGGTTACATTAAGAGTATAAAAGTAAAAAGTTGTTTTCACCTATTTGTCTTCAATACTCTTCAAATTTTCGTTAT
Source organism: Eucommia ulmoides (assembly GCA_016647705.1). Taxonomy (NCBI): domain Eukaryota; kingdom Viridiplantae; phylum Streptophyta; class Magnoliopsida; order Garryales; family Eucommiaceae; genus Eucommia; species Eucommia ulmoides. The sequence goes on from CM028332.1 coordinate 55,887,684, forward strand.
CTCCATTTTGTACCCGTTATATTTTGTTCAATGATTCTTCTTCTTCTTAATCAATTACATAGAACTTTAAAATCAAAATCATTCAGTAAAAACATTAGTTCCGTAAAACATCAACATTTAATTGTCCTTCAAAATATTGGATTCAACAATCTCCCACTTTTTGATGATGAGAATTAACTTTGATGTTTTCCCACAAATATAATGTAACCAAGCTCCCCTTAAATCTAAGGATGAGTGTTTTGAACTCACTTAAGCACCATTAGTGAAAACATAAAATGAATTTCTCCCCCAATAAAATTTGCAAGAAAATTTTTCCCCCTTTATTGCAATACTTAGACGAACAAATACCAACCCCAAACATCAACCTCTCCCTTTTTGTCATATAAAAAACTGGGGACAGATTACTCTAGGCATATATCGTTATACCTAGACATACCTAAATCTCGAATAATTTCGACAAATTGATCTTCAACTAGAGATTTAGTAAAAATATTAGAACGCTGATCAGAGGTATCAACATATTTAGTAGATACACTCCCTTTATAAACATGATCACAAATAAAATGATGTTGAATCTCTATGTGCTTAGTTCGTGAGCGTTGTGTTGAATTCTTACTTGAGTAAATAACATTTTTATTATTACAATAGATAGAAACTTCCTCTATACATATCCCAAAGTTATATAATTGTTGTTTAATATATAGAATTTGCCCACAACAATTATCAGCTGCCATATATTCTGCCTTAGTTGTAGATAAGGTAATTGAATTATGTTTCTAGCTGGACCAAGAAACTAAGACATGTCTCAAAAAGTGACATGAACCGTTTGTACTTTTACGCTCAACTTTGCATCCAACAAAATCGGCATCGGAGTAACTAATTAACTTAAAGTTACTCCCCTTAGGATACCATAATCTTAGATCATTTGTTTCTTTAAAATATCGAAAGATTCGTTTGACAACTGTTGGATGCTATTTTTTCGGATAAGATTGAAATCTTGCGCACAAGCATACACTAAACATGATGTCAGATCTACTAGTAGTAAGATACAACAAACTATCAATCATACCTCAATAAATTTTTTATTGACATTGTTGCCCGTATCGTTTTTTTTTTCTTTCTATTTTTGTAGTTGTTGCCATGGGAGTTTTGTATTCTTTAGCACCATTCAAGCTATATTTTTTCAGTAACCCCTTGGTGTACTTGGCTTATTTAACAAAAATTCCTTCTTTAGTTTGTTTAATTTGCAACCCAAGAAAGAAGGTTAATTCTCTCGTAATGCTCATTTTAAACTCGACCTGCATAATCTTGGCAAACTCTTCACAAGAATCCTTATTAGTAGATCCGAAGATAATATCATCCACTTATATTTGTACTAATAGGATATCAGATTCATTTTGCTTGATAAACAATGTTATATCACTTAGACCACGTCGAAAACTATTCTTAATTAGGTATCGACTAAGTCTCTCATACCAAGCTCAAGGAGCTTGTTTGAGTCCATACAAAGCCTTCCGAAGCTTAAAAAAATAATCAAATAACTTATCATTTTCAAAATCCGGTAATTGTTTCGACGTAAATTTTCTCAATTTGAAAGCCATTCAAGAATTCACTTTTTACAACCATTTGAAATAATTTAAAATTTCGAGAACGCGCAAATGCTAGTAACATTCGAATAGCTTCTAATCTAGCAGTAGGTGCATATGCCTCATTATAATCAATTCATTCTTCTTGATTATAACCATGTGATAATAATATTGTTTTATTTCTAATTACCATTCATGTTTCATCTTTTTTATTATGGCAAACTCATTTAGTACCAATAATAGGATGAAAGTCAGGTCTAAAAACTAAAGACCAAACTTTATTTTGCTCAAATAGAACTAACTCTTCTTGCATTGCAGAGATCCAAGACTCATCAGCTAAAGCCTTATTTACATTTTTAGATTCAATTTGAGATTAAAAAAAAAACCAAGATTAATTATATCTCTAAGAGAAGATCTTATACTTACACATTTTTCGAAATTACCAATAATGTCTTTTACCAAGTATCCTAGAACTGTCTTTATAGCTCCTGATAAAGTCGTCTCTTCATTTTTGTGGCTCCTTATCCTTAGGATTTGATGGCTCTTTATCTGTCTCAACTCCTTCGTTGTTTTTCTTAGTCATTATATTTGCATCATCATCATCCAAATCATTTTTCAATACAAGTGGATCAGATTCTTCAAATACAACATATATAGATTCTTCCACAATTAAAATACTAATATTATAGATTCTATATACTTTACTATCTGAAACATACCTAAGGAAGATATTATAATCAGATTTGATATCAGACTTACTCAAATTATCTTTATCATTTTAAATAAAATATTTACACCCAAAAACTTAAAATAAGATATATCTGTAATTTTTCCATTCCAAATCTCATAAGAGATTTTATTAAAACCTCTCTCGATAGAGACTTTATTAATAGGGCAAATTATATTTAAAACCCTTTAACTATTGACATATTACTATGTAGTCTAATAAATTTTTTCGTTTCACTTTAAACCCTTTAAGTGTGTACTCAGTTTTAAATGATTATTCTGTTATATTTTTTATCAAATCTAACAGAAATGTCATTTTTTGAGAGGTAAAATGGTCTTTTTCTTTTTCTTATTTTTTTCTTTTCCTTCTTCACTTCTCTCTCTCCCTACAGTTTTAAACACCCCCCATCTATCTTCTTTCCTTCCTCCATCTTCCTCTCCACGCCAAACATTGATGGTGTTCGCACCCTCTGTTTAACAGATAACAGAGGTTAACCCTAAACCCTCTGTTAAATTTTACTCCTCCTCATGAATCAGAAAATGTTGTGGGTGTGATTTGTTCCCTGTATAGAACACTTCGATTTTATTGTTCCATTTGATCATGGTACTCGTCGGAATTAAGTGAGAGGTAACAAACGAGTAGCTCTTCCAATTCTTTCGTCTTTCTTATGTTGTCCTCCAAAATCATCTCTACTATCGATTCCCTGAAATCCTTCTCCAGATCGACAGAGGGTTTCACTATCACCAGTCCCTGCGAACCCTCATTTCTTCTTAATACTCCTCCGACCCTTGTCCTGGCCCTGGCCTTGTATTTTCTTGTCAGAAATTTTTGAAGCAGTTGGTCAGAGTTTTAGTCCGGCAGAATAAGATACTGATTTTCGAACCACGAACCCAGATTTGGTTTCTTTTTGGGTTTTAATTTGTTCTTATTCTTGCACGATTTTAATAGAAACCAAATCATTGTGTTTCGGTGGCTTTGTCTGAATCAGGAGAATTTTTAGGAGTTCTTCAAAATAAGATCTCCGATTTACATCGATGATGGTGTGATGAGACCCAACATGTACCAACAAAAGATCTGCTGCATGTTCCAATTGGGCCTATTACGAAAGCAAGATCCAAGAAGATCAAAGAAGCACTTAATGGGTTAATTCAAGATATATGGGCTGAATCTAAAGTCGTAATGCCCAAGTTAGGCCCAACTGGCAATCAAGGCCTAATCCATCTCATAAAGGCAAGCAAATGGGCTTAGTCATGAACTCAAATGGGCCAAAACATGAGACCCACAAAATTCTACTTATTTATTTTAGTTTATATCATTTTGTAAGACATCAATGCCAATTAGTATTTTTATTTTCTAGTATTGATCTTGTAATAAGTATGAAAGGTATCTAGGACTTTTGTTCTTGTAACCTCCCCCTAGGTGTGAAAGGTCACCCACTATCTATAGTAGGGTGTGCTAAAGTTGAAGACTTCTTGTGTGAAAAGGACACCCCTAGGTGTGAAAGACCACCCTCTATCTAAGGTAGGGTGTGCTTGACCACCCACTAGCCTAGGCTCTCCTTTGTGTTGGTTGCCTATTTAAGAGAGTTGTATTCCATGGGAAAACCACATTACTTGAATAATATATCAGATTGAGAGAGTTTTCTCATGAGTTCTTTATAGAACTTTTCTTTGAACTTATCAAGAATTTCTTGTGGTGTTCAAACTCTATAACTTCGGTTCGTGATTCCATTATAATCTTTGGGTCGAGGTTTGTTATTTTATACCTTTGGTTCGCGTTTCATTCATAAACGTTGGGTCAAGGTTTCCTATCAAACATTCTGTATTTTTGTGTTCTTCCTTTCTTTCTTTTCATTTATAAATCTAGATTTTAGATCGATCCTAGCAGAGACACCATAAATTGGTTTTGGGTCTCACTAATTCTTGGTGAGGTTCGCATCATTTGGTAATCAGAGCACGGTTCTAAAATCAGGTTTGATCTATCCTTGTTTTTCATTAATTAGTTTCTTTTATTTCATCTTCAATTCTATTCAGATCTTATTTAAGCCTTCAATTCCGTTCAGATCTCGTTTAAAGCTTCAATTCTGTTCAAATCTTGTTAAGTGTTCGAATCTATTCAGATCTTGTTTAAAGTCTTCAAATTTGTTAGATATTATTTAAGGCTATTGTTATCATTATTTAAAAAAAAAAAAAAAAAAAAAATCCTGCAGCCAAAAAGAGAGTATATTCTTCTTGATCGATTCCATAACTTATCCTTTGTGTTGTCCTTGTTCGTTTTGTTTTCTTTCCTAAATTTCATTCTTAGTGAAGTGAATCACAGAGTTTAGATTGTTGCGAGAAATTCTGATTGAAATAGGTTAAGTTCAATAAAGAACTAAAAGAGGAAGTTACGAGTGGAAAAAGGCAAGAGAGTGTGAATGACATACTTTGAGTGCAAACATGTGAGGGAGTGTGTGAGGACTTATTCTCTAGTATTTCTATTTTCAAGATATGTCTTCCAGGGGTAACACATCAAACAATGAAGAAGGGAAAGTGATGACCACCATGTTGCAGGCTATGCAACAACAATTTAAACGCATAAATGTGGTGTTTAATGAAATACGGGATCGGATGGATAAGCAAGACGTTGCTATTGCCGCTTGGCGTGAGGGGCAGCCCTAAGAAGTCCCAAATGCTAGAAGGCAAGAAAGGCGTGTCCACATGAAAAATTCGGATGGTGACCACGAGGATGAGTTCGAAAATGATGAAGAACAATCTTCATTGAACGGTGATGGATGGTTCGTGCCAAGGGCAGAAAGGCGTGGTAGAGTTTTCCGCAGAGATCCAAGATGGCGAGATGGGCTTGACCGAAACCTTGGAAACATAAAAATGAAGATACCATCGTTCCAAAGAAAAAATGACCCTGAAGCTTACTTGGAGTGGGAAAAGAAGGTGGAGTTGATTTTTGAGTGCCACAATTACTCTGAGGAGAAAAAGGTAAAACTTGTTGTAATTGAATTTGTTGATTATGCTATAATATGGTGGGATCAACTTGTGATGAACAGAACGAGAAATCATGAGAGGCCAATCGAGACGTGGGCGAAAATGAAGGCCATCATGAGGAGGAGGTTTGTCCCTAGTCACTACTATAGGGACTTATACCAGAAGTTACAAAGTCTTACTCAAGGCTATCGGAGCATAGATGATTACTTCAAGGAGATGGAGATCGCCATGATTCGGGCTAATATCGAGGAGGACAGAGAAGCCACAATGGCAAGGTTCTTGAATGGGCTGAATCGGGAGATTGCCAACGTAGTGGAGTTGCAACACTATGTGGAGTTGGAGGACATGGTGCACATGACAATAAAGGAGGAACGACAACTTGAAAGG